>JANAVB010010400.1:12235848-12458348 GCA_029216955.1 Iris pallida | reverse complement strand
TTGAAAATCTTATTTTAAGTTCGATTTGAAGTCCTTTCCCTTGATTTGATTCACCAATTACTCATTCGATTCACCCATTACTCCTTGTTATTAAATTTGATTTTGATGGATTCATTGTTGAATTTTGAATCTTGATGATTAGTTGTTAACTTTGAGTTTGTATTTATATATATATATATATATATATATATATATATATATACATATATATATATATATATATATATATATATATATTTATCTTTATTTTATTTGAAATTTAGGGTATAACCTGATAACATACTTGATAAGGACAGTGAGAAAGGTAAATGTTTGCCTTATTTATGGAGCTTAGAATTTATCGCAGTCATATTGGCTAGCATGACAAGGACATAGAGCCTGATTTTAGATATACTATCCTAGTTATGGAATTTAGATTCCCTTGCAGCCATACCGGTTAGCGTGGTAAGAATTCTAGATAACATGATTATTGTAACGCCCCAGTCCCAAAATACGTAGGACCAAGTACGTAGACATGCCAGCTGTATACATACGAAGTACATGAGCCTTGTATGTATGCATAAGCTGTAAAATGCAGTAAACCACAACTAACTAATCTCATCCACAAAATAATAAAATAAAAGATATCATATAATGAATTGTTTTGGTACAATATGTTGGGTAGAGACACATCCACTACCAACCAAAATAAAAAGGAAGAAGTACATGATATATAAAAGGCTAAGTGGAAGTAGCAAGGAGGAACCAAGTCACGTCATCTTCGAATAAATGGAGAAGACCACGATACCGACTAGAATACCTGCGGAAGACATAAACACACACCTGGGGAATAACCAGGTCCTCAGAGGGACGTAGCAAGATACAGGAAGAACAAGCTATATGAACTATCAAAATGATAATAGTATGCAAGACTCTCCTAGACACCAATATGCAAAAGGGAATGCTAACCATCTATTGTACAATTTAGAGGACAACTTTCATGCGCATGGGTGGGATTTTAGGCTATAAGTACGTAACTGGCATCCAGTCATTCGTATCCATCCGTAACGTCCAAAACGTTAGAGCGTATCTACAAATATAAATCGCCACAGTTTCATCCGGAGACTGTGGTTTACCTGTTTGGATTCCCATACGCACTAGCGACTGTCCTCCCCCAATGTTTTCCACACTGTTCAAGTCATGTCCATAACCTGTCCAATTTTGTAACTGCTTGAGTCTCTAAAACCCTAGTCATAGCAGTTACGAAGATCTACCGTCACACGACTTTAGAGATGGCCAGTCCATAAGTCGTGGCCCTAGCAAAATGTCTCAAACCGTGTAGTGTGAGTGTCATGGCCCAAGGAGATATAAGGATATCCCCCAACAAGAAGGTAGTCCGCTAAAACTAAGTTGACATGCATATAGTAAAGTAAAACGACTAATAGAGTCGCTTGCACCCAAGTATGGCTTGGACGCGCAGTTTATAACAAAAGAAACTAACAATATGAAACAAAATAAATAATACAGAAAATAAATAATTTGGCAGTTAATTAGCAAGGTATACTTGCCTGGTAGGCCGCCTGGTGTGGTGCGATGATCAAGGTAGCACAAAATACGACTTCGGTGTACAACTATGCAAGACGGCCTCCGATGGTGGCACGGACAGTTCCATCCGGTCCAGAATGGTCAATTTAGTTAGGGTTGGCTTAAAGTAGTACAGAATTTTGGCAAGAGGTTATAAATAATGGAATTAGGCACGGACAGAAGGATAGTCGAAGGGTTTGTGAAAGTAAAATAGTTATAATGCATGAAGCTATATTTTATAGTAAAAAATAATTTTAGATAAATGCATACTTGAAAAATAGAAATCGTTTTTTAGGCTAAACCCTAAATTTGTCAAAAAATGATAGATAGAAAACTATATTTTCATTAGTTAAAAATAATTATAGATAATATTTACTAATCTAGAAAACCAGTTGTAAGACAAAAGCCAAATTTTGTTTAAGTAAAACTTAGGAAAATAGTTCTATTTTAAAATACATAACTAATATGATAATTTCCAAAATAATATTTAGTAATCACAATACAAAATTAATGATAATATTGCCCACAGTAGTAATAATACTAATAAAATATATACTAATATTTATACATATAAACACACAAATCTATACTAGAGCCTATATAATTTTAAAAATTAATATTTGTCAACATATGGCCTATAAAATAAGTAAATGTAAATATATATTTTATTCACCATCTATTTTTGGAGCTACTTATATAAGTATATTTTTATAATAAAAAGTATAACGAATTAGCAAACCTTTGTTAACAATCATAACAATAATAATAATCTTAATATTTAATAATAATCACAAATCAAAAGTTTACTATGCATAAACTGTTTATACTAATAACAGTAACAACAATTAATAATAATTAATATACTAATAAAACTGTTTATACTAATAAAAGAAACTTAATAAAATAATTAATATACTAATAAAATTGTTTACACTAATAATTAATATTTAATTAATAAACTGTTTATAATAATAAAATAATAATAATAATAATTAATATCTACTTTACTTTCTCTTTTTTTAGAGACAGAGAGAGAACGAGAGGGTGAGGAGAGCAGGAGACGGCAGCGGGATCTCAGTGGAGTCGTCGGCTCGGGCTCCGGTCGTCGGAAGAGAGAGGGAGAAGATCGGAGGGGAGTGGGATCACAAGCCGGAGCTGAGGCGCACGGAGGCTCCGGAGCGGTTGGGCGCCTCAGATCCGAGCGGCGGATCGGGAGGCGCTGCTATGGAAGCTCGGGGGTCACGGCAAGGCGCGGTGGATCATGGTGGTGGAAGGCACGGAGAGGAGATCGGGTAGGGAGAGGGATGCTCGGCCACGTGGAGGGGCCTCACCGGCGGCTGATCGGCCGCAGAGGATAGAAGATCTGGGTGGAGGTGTATTGACCACGACGGTTGCGGTGACGGTGTACGGTTCACCGAGGTCGGGTCGGCCAGCGGCGCAAGCGCGGCTGGGCTCGCCGTCCTGCGGGGAGGCATGCGATGGGGCTTCGCCTGAAGGGGCAGCTCACCGTGGCGGACGAAGGGGTCGGGATCAGGTTAGGGTTTTACTTGTTTTTTTTGGGAATTTGGTGGGTTTTATGGCAACGAGCGATGGTGGTGATGATGGTGGTTTTTTGGGGGGGTTCCGGCCGGTGGTTGCTGGTGGTTCTGGTGATGGTCGAAGGAGACAGGACGAGAAGGATGGTGATGGTGGCCACGGTGGTCATGGGGGATGTGGTGACGGCCGTGGCAGTCATGGCGGTCTTGGCGTGGTGGCTGTGGGTGTCGACGGTTGGGCGAGGGGCTGTGGCAGAGGCAGGCTGTGGTTATTGGCCGGAGTTGGCCGCGGTGATGGTTGTTGGGTGGAAGAGGCGACAACGGCGTCGGGTGCTACCGTGGGTTCTTGCGGGGAGGAGGGCAGTGAGAGGTGGAGTCGTCGGCTTTTGCGGCCGCGACGGGATTCCGACGAGGAGGATGGCCGTCTATAGTCAGGTTTTAGGGCTTGGTGTCGAAGGTGTACTGGGAATGGTGTCGGGATGTGTTCGACACTGGAATGGAGATGTGTCCGGGTGTGTCGGACACGAAGAGGGTCATATATAATGTAAATGTAAAGGATGGAAAATACTGGAAAGACACCCGGAGTCGGATCCGAGGCCTTCACGGCTGACACGATGGAGCAGAGGACACGGACACGGTGCACAACATATGTGGTAGAATATTTGTGGAGATCAATTGTGGAGAAAAACAATATGGAGGCTCCCCTATTTATAGGGTTGAGGAATTCTTGATAGATAAATATTAGGATTAATTTAAACCCAAATATATAATTTACTATTAAATTTAAACCAATACATTCATATCTAAATCCAAATCCAATTTAAATATAGATAAATTACACATTTAAATTAAACTATTTAATTTAAATCAATAAATCTAATCATAATTTAATTTATCATAAATAAATCCAAATATCTTTTTATAGAATTTATAGAATAATTAATTTCAAAAATTCTAATATATATTTTAAATATTAGTAGGAAATATCTTCAAATACCTTTTAAATAAATTTAGGTAAAAATAATTTCAAAAATAAACATAAATATTTAAATATTTAAAATACCTTCTTGCTAAATAAATTATTATACATAATTAAAATAAATTTTGAAAGTATACATGAAATTTTTTTTATGCGCTTTACACGAGTAGAATATTCACATAATCTAGTTTTCTAAATTACCACTATTAAAATAAGATAGCCTTTTATAAATAACTAAAATAATAAGTTTTGGCAACCTCGATAGATACTTTTCACAACTTTTTAATAAAAATAATTATTATATATATTATTTTGAAACCATCACCGATAATAAAATCAAAAACCATTTTTCTAAAAATATGTACATGTTTTCCATAAAGAAATTCTCTTTATTTGTTGTGTATCTAGGAAAATTACAACTGTAGGAATTCGATCTAGAAGATGATCGCTTTATCCCTTGGACTATGCGAAGAAGAAAAGCTCTCAAAATTTTGACAGTAGATATCAATGTATCTGTACAATGAATAAAAAAAGAACTCTATTTATAGAGTCAAAACAGTAACTGAAAAGATAACTATCTCACCATTAGTGCATTTGAAAAGTCACGCAGACTCTAAATACACGCAGGGTTAGTGAGTAGTTACTGGTCGTGACCCGTAACTGTTGGACACATGGCATTAGTGCATGAGTCGTGTGCAAGTTACTGGGCACGCGAGAGAGAGATCGGTGGCATGGCTGCCACGTACTCCAGTTGAAATAAAATCCACGCTGTCTTGCTGAAGGCAAAAAATATACGCAGTTTCGTTGACGCAGACTCGTTGAAGGCGAAATCCACGCAAGCTTTGAAGAAGAATACTTCAGAATTCACGCAGGCTTTGAGAAGAATAACTCAAAAAAATCCACGTAAACTTGAGGAAGGAGAAGGTTCAGAATCCACGCAAACCGCCAGCTATCTTGATTTGGCACGCTTCGTCTGACACAGAATCTCTGACATTGATTATATTGTCAGCCGCATTAAATGAAGATAAGACCCAAAGTCACGCCAACTTGGTGAAGAGTGAGTCTTGCTAAGGAAGATTTCGAAAATCACACAAAAGACGGCGATGATCTCTTGAATTCTGTGCATACGTGGCATACGAGGAGACATTTCTCGACTGTTGTGTTGTCAGTCATTATGATTCTGACGTATGGCTGAGCTGTCTCTGCGTGACTTCTAAAGGAGATGGCCAGGCAGAACTTAGCGTATCTTTTGTGCTGCTTCTTGGATCACTCTGTGTGACTTGTTCTGATCAACTCAGCGTGACTTTCATTTTTGAGGCCTACAAAACCCCCTTCAAAGTTTTCGAAAAATGATAAAATATTTTTGAAATACTTTGAAATAGAGATGATGAAATGAGTTAAAGTCACGCTGAGATGACTTCAAAATTTTTCGGAAGTCGAAAAGACTTCGAAGTTCTTTGAAAACATCCAAATAAACTTATTAAATGTCATAATGACTCTTCGTTCTCCGAGACTAATTGCGTCCAATTTATGGTGGAATATGAACTGTCGACGAGATCTGTTATATAAACAGGGAGTGATTCTCAGTTTTGACTTCATCTCTCGAAAATATAACCCCAAAGGAAGCAGCTGAAGAGGAAGCACGCAAGTTGGGCTTTTGTTCCCATGGTGACCCCACTTTTGGGGGTAAAGAACCCGAACCTGTCGTCATTGAGCTCAAGGACAACGCCACGCAGTTAGCCAAGAACCTCTTGAGCTACTTTGGATTGGATGGCTCGTCTTCTTCTGATGGGCGGAGCCTTATGGAGAAGCGTGAAATGCTCGAGACTCTATTGCATCGCCTGGGAGTTAAGAGCGTAGAGGAGTTAGGCATCAAACTTAGCCGCTCTGGAAAATAGGGCATAACTTTCTACGCTTTTGTTGCACTTTTTTTTTTGTCTTTTTGTAAGGCCATCAGTGCCTGTTTAAAGAATGAAGTACAACTTTTGTGTTTGATCTGCGTGCCTTTTAATGAAGAAGATTAATTAGCACTCTTTGACTGTTTCCAATGTTGCACGGTCTCCCGAAGTACACGTGACACTCATTCCACAATTTACGAGCGCTATTTATGCGGATCTTTTCCAAGAATAGACCTGCACTTGACCCTTTAAATAGATGGATGAACTCCACGCAAACTCATCTTCCCATTCTTCTTCCTCTCTTCTGAGAATGAATTTTCTATGAGAAGGAAATAGGAAAGCCATGTTGTATGATGTCAAATCTCTGTGCACGCTACCAGACATGGATCTGTCAATCCTTAGCAGCAAACTCAGCGGTAAGTTCAATATACACGCATCGAATTTTTTTGTTTGCTAAGGATAAATTCATCTTCCTGAAATGAACAGAATGCATCTGTCTTTGCTTGGCCAGTTTCTGTTGACTAATTTTTCTTTACTGTTTCTTGCAGAATTTTGGCTGAAAACCTTCTTCAGAACTGGCATTGGTGATATGGATGCTGTGGATAATGTTCTTCTGACATCTACATCAGGGAGCTCATACGCTTTTGACGCGGTAAATCAGACAACTCAGAACTCTTCGTGAGATAGAAGGGTCTTCCTTAGATGGTAGGAAGAGCCTTTATACACGAGAGTTGGATGGTGGAGTTAACTCTACTACCGAGAGTTTGGGTAGTAGAGTTCCTTTCAAGGCAGAACCAGGAATTGTATCCCAAGGTTTGGATACATTCCTGTCTTTCTTGAGAGGTTACCCCCATCCACCAGTTGTATTGGCAGCAACACATTTTCGTGTTGCCCTACTCTGTGGTTCTCCTCTCGTCTGAGAGATAAGACCAGAGTTTGATTCCTGCTGGACACCCAGGAATTGCCACAAACAACGAGATTGCCAGAGAAGATCCAAGAAGAAATAGATCTCAGTTGTACATAGAATGAAAATCCAAGATTTGTAATAGATTTCCATTATGATTTGTAAGAAAGTCTAAGAAAATGTAATAGACTTTTTTGTGGTGAAATGGGAATGGAAATGACAATTCTTCTATGCTCAATGATTTGTATTTGTGGATGAATTGTGGACATGATAGATAATAAAATCATCTTTTCTGTTTTTAGAGTATATGATATTATCAGAGGTATTATGGACGTAATAATATGTAGGAACTCGAAAGAAAATAGATTGATTTCTATACAGAGGTTAAAACATGACAAATGAGTAAGCAGATTCGAAATTGATTCAGAGGTTATGAAAACATGATAAATAACGAATCCCCACTTAATGAACTGATAGAAGATTATGAACGGATGAACCGTTAAGAAATGATGAACAGATGAACTGTCGAGTGAATGCAATAAATGAACGGACGAACCGTCAAGTATTAATGAACATGTGAAACGTCGGATGAATGTGAGAAATGAATGAATGAACTGAATATCGGGAAAGAATACGTCCCTTCGATCCTTGTAACCATATGCCTATAAATAGAGCATATATTTGAGTAGAAGGATCGTATTTTATCCACAATGTCTTCTGAAGAGAATATAAAGAAGGCTGAAACCGCCCCCGAAGCTACTGAAGGTGTTAAAGAACATCCACCTCCGCAGAAAAAGGAAATGGGCGAAAGCTCGTCTACTCCCAAGCCGCCGAAAGATATCCTGGACTTCCTGGTCGAACCAGGAGAAACCGAAGAAGAAGAAGCAATGAGGCTGGCTGCCTGTCAATTCTTGGTGCGGTCAGGAAAAGATGTACTCAATTCTTTTGCTGATTATGTATGTGGTCCTCGTCCCAAATATAAAAGGGATTACAGTGATCTTCCATGATGATGTACTCTTTTTCTTGAGGAATTTGTCTCAAATAAACTCCGTTTAAGGAAACTTTGTTTACGATATATCCTTCCCACTTTATATTTGCCTTTATTCATTGATCTTTTGACTCAGAAATCAGAAAGACTAAATATCATTTTTATAAATATGATATTGAGATAGAAAATTCAGAGGTAATGTGGACATGATTTTCTGGATATCAAATTTGTTGAGAAAATGATACAAAGTAGAATACCTATCTCCACTGGGGATAATAGATATCAGAATGATTCTTCGGAAAGAACAATAAAACAGCTGGAGAGTGATAGGAGGACAATCTTGATAGAAATATCAGACGTAGTACTTCTTCAAGAATTTGCCGTTGATGGGCATCATAGTGGCTTTACCATCTAGAGTAGTGAGTTGATAAGCCCCATTAGAAAAGATCTTATTGACAATGAATGGACCTTCCCATTTTGTATCAAACTTGCCCTTATTCATGTGTGTCATAGTCATCGGGCGTCTGACAGTAAGCACAAGTTCTCCTTTCTGAAATGTTCGAATTCTGACTTTCTTGTTAAAAGCCCTTGAAATTCTAGCTTGATAGAATTCAATATTCTGTTGAGCAGATAACCGTTTTTCATCCAGAGCCTCCAATTCTTGAAGTCGAAGACGATCATTATTTTCGGCAGTGAGTTCATTAGCGATTGCTATCCTTAAAGAAGGAATTTGAATCTCTAATGGGAGAACAGCCTCAGATCCGTACACCAGAGAGAAAGGTGTACACTTAGTAGCATTACGGACTGTAGTGCGATAAGCACACAAGCATTCCCCGAGCTTGTCACTCCAATTACGTTTGTTAGTGGAGACAAACTTTTTTAGGAGTTTGATGATAGTCTTGTTGAAAGCTTCTGCCAATCCGTTAGCTGCTGGATTATATGCGGTAGAAGCAACATTATTGATCCGGTGATCGTCACAGAATCGAGTAAATTTTTGGCTGACGAACTGTGGTCCGTTATCATGAACAATGCGTCGAGGAACACCAAATCTGTAGATAACGTGGTGCTTAATAAAGCTGATGACATTAGACGTCTTAACTTCAGATAAAGGAATAGCTTCGGCCCATTTTGAGAAGTAATCGGTTATTGCGAGAATGAACCGATGACCTTTAGATGATGGAGGATTGATCGGGCCGACAATGTCCATGCCCCAAGCTTCGAAGGGCCATGATGCTGCCGTCGGATGTAGAAATTTCGAAGGTTGATGTATAAAATCTGCATGGATTTGGCAAGCTTTGCATTTCCTTGCATATTCAATGGTATCTGATACCATAGTTGGCCAATAATATCCCATCCGTCGAATACGGTCTTGAAGTTTTGGCCCAAGTTGATGCGCTCCACAAATTCCATCATGTGCTTCACGAATAACTTGTTGGGCTTCATCACCGGCAATGCACCGAAGGAGTAAACCATCATAAGCTCGACGATATAAGGTCTTTGTTGTATGATTGTAATAGAATCTGAGTGATCGTCGTCTGATAGATGCTGCCTCACTCGGATCATCCGGAAGAATATCATACAATACAAGATCTAAGAAAGGAAGTCTCCAATCTTTATCCGTATTCTGATTCTCAGTCGAGTTACTGAAGATGAATTCCATGCTGGAATCGGATGAAGATGATATCGATTTACGACTAAATCCAAATCCTCTTGTTGTGTTGACGTCATGAGATGTTGATTCTTCAATGTCAACTGGAAGTCCTAGAGTCAGGTTATTTTCAAGATGAAATAATTCTCGATTACGAACAACGATCATTTGTTGCCGTTTGATTGGGATAGCCAGCACCGCTGCAAGATTAGCAAGGGCATCAGCTTCTGTGTTACATGCTCGCCTAACATGTTCAATGAAGAATTCCTTAAATGATGAGGCCATAGATATGGCCACTCTATGATAATGAACCAGATCTTGATGGCGAACTTCATAAGTACCCCTGATCTGATTGACAATAAGTTTAGAGTCTCCATACGCCTCCAAATGTTGAATATTCAGATGTTTAGCGAGTTGAAGACCAATAAGCAATGCGTTGTACTCAGCTACATTGTTTGAACACGGCTGATCGAGAGAATAAGCTCTTTGGATGGCAAGACCTTCTGGCGATACAAGAACAATTCCAACTCCAGCAACAATATCGCCATTAGGACCAATTCTTGACGCTCCATCAAAGAATAGACGCCAAGTAGGATCTTCTTCAGCAATTTGATTTGAATCTGGACTTTATCTGGGATTTCATCATAGAGTTTTGAATTTTCTGGAATTGAGTGAGCAGCCAGAAAATCAGCTAAAGCTTGTCCCTTGACTGATTTCTGAGGAATATAGTGCATATCATACTGAGCAAGTAGGATTCCCCAGTTAGCCAATCGAGAATTCAAAACACTGGGTTTCTTCATCATGATCCGTATAGGATTGATCCTGGAGATGACATGAATAGTCTGGCCAATGATATAATGACGTGTCTTTTGGACAGCAAACATCAAGGATAGACATTCTTTTTCAACTGGTGAATATCGAGGTTCAGCTCCGGTCATAGTGCGGTTGAGATAATAAATGGCCTGTTCATGGCCATTTTGATTCTTTTGAGTGAGTAATGCACCCAATGAATGACTCATTGCTCGAGTATAGAGGAGAAACGGTATTCCTGAGACAGAAGGTACCAATACTGGAGGGCTCATCAGATATTGTTTTATATCATCGAATGCTTTCTGACATTCATCATTCCAGACAAAAGAGACACCTTTCTTCATAAGTTTGTTGAATGGTCTGCAGCGTCCTGATAAATTAGAGATAAATCTCCTGATATAAGCAATTCTTCCTTGAAATCCTCGTAGCTTTTTTAAGGTGCGTGGAGGACGCATCTCTTGGATGGCTTTGATCTTCTCGGGATCCACGTGTATACCTTTAGAGGTAATGACGAAGCCGAGAAATTTACCACTAGAGACGCCTAAGAAGGACTTAGTAGGGTTCATCTTTAATTGATGCTTACGCATTAGATCAAATATAGTCTTCAAATCTTGGATATGATCCTCCTTTTGTCGACTTTTGACTGCAATATCATCAACATAGCATTCGACTGTTTTCCGCAAATGTTCACGGAATATATTACTCATAGCTCGTTGATAAGTTGCTCCTGCATTCTTGAGACCGAATGGCATAACTGTATAGCAGTATGTACCAATCGGCGTTCTGAAAGAAGTGTGCTTCTCGTCTTCTGGGAACATTTTGATCTGATTATACCCAGAATACCCGTCCATGAATGACATTCGTTCGAATCCACAGGTATTATCAACCATGACATCAGTGATTAGTAGAGGGAATTCGTCTTTAGGACATGCCGCATTGAGATCGCGAAAGTCTATGCATACTCTGATCTTGCCAGTCTTTTTAAGAACAAGAACAATATTAGCCACCCAATCGGGATGTTGTTCCTCTCTAATAAACCCAGATGTAATGAGTTTATTGACTTCAGCTTCAATTGCATCCATGATATCCGGACGAAATCGTCGCTGTTGTTGTTTGACCGGTTTAGCATTCGGCAAGATGTTGAGCTTGTGAGTTGCAATTTGAGGATCAAGCCCTGGCATATCTTCATAACTCCAAGCAAAGACATCGATGTAATCACGAATGAGTTTGATCATATCTTTCTTATCAGTTTCTGAAAGACTTTCACTGATGAATATTGGTTTGGGAGACCCCTCTTCACCAACATCTATTTGAACAAGTTTATCTTTAGTCGGAGGTTCTTTTTGCTCGAAACGGAACTCCCATTGATTATCTAATCTTTGGGCCCACTGTTCTGATTCAGGTGAGATTTCAAACTCTTCTTTGTCTTCATCACTTTCTTCAGAATGGTCAATGGAAACCATGTTAGAAGACAGAAGGTTGTAATAGAAGTCACCGATACTCGTATCGGAATTCCAAGAAGTGGTACTAGAAGAATCAGATCTCTTATCTTCGTCAGACTCAAGATCTTCATGGATAATGTTGATAAAAGAAGTAGGAGCAGTATAACCCAATCCGCATTTCGTCCTTCCATATTTCAAAGGAGGAATCCGGACATGCATTTTTCTTCCTTTTCCATTATTAAGGCCAGTCCTGAAGTCATAGCCCATATTTTTGATGATGTCTCTAGATTGCTGACTATAACGACGTAGTTGTAATCTTCCAGTATCATCATTTTTGTCATCATCTTCAAGATCAAAAGGATTTTGAGGCCCTTTGTAGAAGAATATTGGAATGTCTCCTGGCTTTCTGCTAGGAACTAGAAAGTATGAAGATTGTACAGGTTCTAGAGATACATCTGTATGAACAGTCTGTACAACTCCTATGGTTATTGTGTTCAAGTCATCTAACAGATGTAAATAACTATGAACATAATTACCCACATCAACGTACTGCAAAGGTGGAGACTTTTCATTAAATGTAAAAGCAGCAATATTTACATTGGGAGAAGGTTGAGCCTTAGAGATTTTAGCCAAGTCAATGACTAAAGGAGGAGAAGAAGAAGAAGCTTTGTTTCGATTAAGATCGATAACAAATGGCTCAGAAGAGGTGAGCTCCCTTGAAGTTTGAGTAGGAAGAGTAGTCCGCCCTCCAACTGGAATTAGCAGAGTATCTTGTGAAAGTACAGGAACTGTAGTATGCCCACTGACAGGAATGATCAGTGTATTCTGAGTAGATGACTGAGGTAACGGAGAGATCCGTCCACTCACTGGAATGATAAAAGAATCTTCTCCAGAGGGTTTAGGAGATTGTTGCTGAGTAGTTCGACATTTAACAGGGATTATTAAAGTCTCACTTTGTGCATCTTCTTTCTCCATAGCTTGTATGATCCTTGTATATTCTTCTTTATACATTCGGGAATCATTGAAATAAGCTTCAACCCCATGGAAGGGATTTATATCAGCAACTTCTTTTTGTACTCTTCCATTGCTATCAATGTACTTAAAACATTGATGAAGAGTAGAGGGCACCACATTATTTTCATGAAGAAAGGGCCTCCCCAGAAGAAGATTATAGGATCCTGCGATCTCGATCACATAGAAAGTGACTTTAGATCTGAAATCACCTATCTGAAGCTTCAGATGAATCTTTCCCAAAGGCTCACTTCGGCTTTGATTGAATCCCAAGATAGTAGTAACCGTCTTGGAGAGTTTGTGAAGAGGGATTTTTAGTTCATCCAACAAACTCTTTGGCATTATGCTTATAGCAGACCCTGGGTCAATGAGAATACGATCTATCTTCATCGTATCAATATAACCAGTGTAGTAGAGAGGTCGATCATGTCGATTATCCTCTAGTAACATGTCGTCTTGTGTAAAGGTGATATTTGGGATAATCTCCAGTACACTGTTGCAATGTAAGCAAGTGGCAGGTTCCGCATCCGGCTTCTTCAATTGTGTAAGACAAGAGTCAGCTTGTAGAAGTGCTTCACTTAACGTCTCCCGAGTCTCTTTGGAAAGACGTAGAAGTTCAAAAAGGGACATTCTAGCGGGAGTATTAGCAAGCTGAGCCAAAATGTCGAAGTTGTAAGGCTTCTGAAGTCCAAGAGGAGAAGACTTCTTGATTGACTTATCAAATCGAGCCTGTTGTTTGCCTTTCTCCAGAGCCGTAGGCTTGGGAGGAACAGGTTCAGTAGATGGTTCTTCCTCGGGAGGAACATTAGGAGCATCTTTAGCATCTGAAGGGATATCAGTAGGATCTTCAGAATTTTTAGAATAATCCTTTAGGTAAGGTTTCCCCGTTCGAGTAGCACTAACAAGTGCTTCTTCTTTGTCTTTTGGCTCTGTATCAGAGGTAGACCCAAGAGAAGTCATATGACATGACTTGATCTTTCCAGCCTTCTTAGATTTTTGAGAAAAAATCTTTTGAGGAGAAGGCGATTCAAAATCTGCCACTAGATCAGGATGGATCCACATGATTTCTCATGTTTCCAAAGTGATTGGCACTAATCCTTCAAACTGTGGAGGAGGAAGATTCACTATGTCAAGAGTTGCCTTGGGAATAGGAATAATTCCACTTTCAAGGAGTTGAGGAGGGAAATTTCCAAATTGCATAGAGACGATGTTGGAGGTGACGGTCTTCTCTTTTGGAGTAAGAGAGATAGCTCCAGATTTAATCATTTCTTGGATCTTTCCTTTCAATACATAACATGTACGAATTGTATGACCCAGCATTCTGTGATATGGACAGTATTTAGGATGATCTGTCTTACCAGCTTCATCAGGTTTCTTGATCTCTGGTAATTGTATTTTATTACCTTTCAGCAGACATTCAAAGATACCAAGGACATCGTCGTCATCAAAAGAATATTCTTCTCTGGGGCGAGGTGTTCTTGATTGTTGAGTTGTAGAGGCAGGAGTTTGAACATTCGATGCATCTTTGCTCTGAAGATTAACTTCTAGAGTTTCTTTTCCTTTGCGAGCATTATTTTTATTGTTAGCCCCTTGTCATGTTTCTTTAGGAGTCATCTGCACTCCTAAACCTTTGAAGGTTTCAGCACTGATTTCTGCAGCTTTAGCACTGACTATGAAGGAAGGCCAATCTTGAAATTGAGTGGACCCTGTCCACATACTGATGATTGGCAACAAGTTTGATTTGCACGTGTCAATGGTGACAGCATCAGGAGTTCCAAGAGGCATCTTCAGAGCTTCTCTTCGAAACCGTTCAATGTATTCCTCTGTAGATTCATTATTTTTTCTGCTTGATTCTAATAAGAGCAGACATAGTCATGTCATTAAGACCTTCATAGAAGCTTTCAAGAAACATCTGTTTGAAACCAGTAAATGAGGTAATACTCCCATCTGGGAGACTTCTATACCATTCATAAGCCGTTCCCTTGAGACATCCAATAAATACCCGAGTAAGGAGGGCATCACTTGGTTGTAGTTGATCAGTCATCACTTCAAAGTGATTGATAAACTGACTTGGAGAAGTGGTTCCATCATAGAATAAGATAGTAGGAGGCTTGTATTTAGGAGGATATGATACTTGCTTCCATTCTACCGGATAAGGCTGCTTGATGCCTAACCTTTGTAAACCATCCTTTTGTTTGAATGCCTCGAATTGAGTTTTGAGATTTTTTAATTCTTCAGAGACAACTCCCGAAGATTGTGGAGTTGTGGCTTGTAGAGAATAGTTAGGAGGAGGAACAACATTGTAAGCACTACCCTCAGCTCCAGAGAGACTAGGATTTGGTTGAGCAGGTCCAGGAGTATTGGATTGTACTGCTGGAGGAACTTGTATTGGACTTATATCAGTATCAACTGGTATGGCATCTGATACAGTCTGTCGATTTTGCAACTGAGCTGTCATGAGTTCATACATTGACTTTATTGTGTCAGTCATAGACTTCATTTGCTGTTCCAAAGAAGCAATTCTTTGATCTTGAGGAGTCAGGGAAGAAGAGGGTTCATCAGTATTCCCATCAACCATGTAGGTCGTAACTGTATGAGGGATTATTGATGAACTAGTAGATGTTGTATGCTCTGAATCATTGCTTCGTGTATCAAAGTCAACTATAGGAGAATTACCCCCAGTAGGAAGAGGTGGGAAGTTAGATTCTCCAAGAAATTCAGAGTCAATTTCAGGGATCAAATTTCTTTGACTAGAAGCCAGGACTCTTGCTCTGGTGTTTTTATATACTCCATCTGGACTATCAACTCTACCCCCGGTGTCCCGAGAAGTCATGTTGACAGAGGCAAACAAAGGCTCATCTTCATCAGGCATAGGTTCATACTGAATCCTATTAAAGACAGACTGTCGTTTATTTTGACATCTGCATTGCATTGTGACTCTTGGTTGGAAGTCACATTCAGCATGATCACCATGGTCTTGAACTGTTGATTCACATCTGCACTGAATTATGACTCTTGGATAGAAGTCACATTCAGCATGTTCCTTTGATATAGAATTACTCCTTCTCTTCTGTTGAAGATATTCCCGTAAATCTGTTTGTGAAGATTGAGGAATATACTTCCTGTTCTTGGGTCTTGATGGCTCTTGATTATACAAAGAATGATTAATGTGAGCCACATAATTTCTTGTATACTCTGCATCTGGATCTTTTATCTTCATATCCAATTGGTATGGTTTCTTAACACCAGAAGTGCTGAGTTTTGTTCTTAAATCAGTGGAAGGTAACATATTAATTTTGGAAACAAGGAGTTTTCCTTCCATTGATCTGGATATTTGCAGAGAAGGAAGAGTTAAACCACTCCCTTGATTAGGAGTTGGTAACAGACCCTCTTTAATGGACAGATTCTGTGCCCAATTTGAAGAAATCAAAGAAGAAGACATTAAGGAATGTTTCTTCTTAGACTCATTCAGATGTTGAGACATAGAATGTCCAGAAGGAAGAGTAGTCAAAAGACCATCTCCTTTCCTTTGACTAACAAAAGTATCAGTCAAAGCTGTTCCTGGAGTAAAAACTACAGGAGCAGAAGAAACAACTAAAGAGTTGTTCCTTTTCGAAGGGACTTTGTGTGGAAAACCACCCCCAGTTCTAGTAGAACTCGGTGAAGAAGAAGAGATAACTAAGGAGTTATTCTTCTCTGATGAAATACACGCTGAAACAGACTTGGTTAAAAAACCAGAGCTGTTAGCGTGACTTTTGATTTTAGAATTACACGCTGGAACAGATTTGGCTAAGGAGCCAATACTGTCAGCGTGACTTTTGAATGTGGGATTGCACACTGAAATAGATTTGGCTAAGGAGCCAGTACTGTCAGCGTGACTTTTAGAATTGAATTTGCACACTGGAACAGATTTGGCTAAAGAGCTAGTACTGTCAGCGTGACTTTTAGAATTGAATTTGCACACTGGAACAGATTCGGCTAAAGAGCCAGTACTGTCAGCGTGACTTTTAGAATTGAATTTGCATGCTGGAACAGATTCGGCTAAAGAGCCAGTACTGTCAACGTGACTTTTAGTTACTGTCATCTTCGAGCGCACAAGAGTGTGCGTGCTTGCAGTGGAGTTCTTGCCAGTGTTAGGAGTAGACACTGTGGCAGATACTTCACCATTGACTGCCAACTGATTCTTAGGGACATAGACAGAGTGTCCCTTTGACTTGGCAGTGATAATGGAGGCTGGAATGGGCTTGCCACCCTTAGCCCGCTGTATTTCTTCATAGGCGAGTTGATCGAATTTGATCGTCATCACCTTCTTCGTCGAGCCGATAGACGAAGTGTCGCATTGAGTTGTTACCATCTCAGAAGAGGAGATGGTTTTCCCCAGCAGAGTCGCCAATTTGTTTTCCATAAAGAAATTCTCTTTATTTGTTGTGTATCTGGGAAAATTACAACTGTAGGAATCCGATCTAGAAGACGATCGCTTTATCCCTTGGACTATGCGAAGAAGAAAAGCTCTCAAAATTTTGACAGTAGATATCAATGTATCTGTACAATGAATAAAAAAAAGAACTCTATTTATAGAGTCAAAACAGTAACTGAAAAGATAACTACCTCACCACTAGTGCATTTGAAAAGTCACGCAGACTCTAAATACACGCAGGGTTAGTGAGTAGTTACTGGACGTGACCCGTAACTGTTGGACACATGGCATTAGTGCATGAGTCGTGTGCAAGTTACTGGGCACGCGAGAGAGAGATCGGTGGCATGGCTGCCACGTACTCCAGTTGAAATGAAATCCACGCTGTCTTGCTGAAGGCAAAAAATCTACGCAGTTTCGTTGACGCAGACTCGTTGAAGGCAAAATCCACGCAAGCTTTGAAGAAGAATACTTCAGAATTCACGCAGGCTTTGAGAAGAATAATTCAAAAAAATCCACGCAAACTTGAGGAAGGAGAAGGTTCAGAATCCACGCAAACCGCCAGCTGTCTTGATTTGGCACGCTTCGTCTGACACAGAATCTCTGATATTGATTATATTGTCAGTCGCATTAAATGAAGATAAGACCCAAAGTCACGCCAACTTGGTGAAGAGTGAGTCTTGCTAAAGAAGATTTCGAAAATCACGCAAAAGACGGCGATGATCTCTTGAATTCTGTGCATACGTGGCATACGAGGAGACGTTTCTCGACTGTTGTGTTGTCAGTCATTATGATTCTGACGTATGGCTGAGCTGTCTCTGCGTGACTTCTAAAGGAGATGGCCAGGCAGAACTTAGCGTATCTTTTGTGCTGCTTCTTGGATCACTCTGTGTGACTTGTTCTGATCAACTCAGCGTGACTTTCATTTTTGAGGCCTACAGTACATAGTCCATATTTGCACTCGACGAGTAAATACGAAAAACGTAAATTTCCGCACGACGTACAATACGACTACGCGACGTACAAATACATAAAGAAATCAGTACTAAAAATATAGTAGAAATTTAGGGATTTTACAATTATAGAATTGTATACCTTAGTTACGGACTCTATTGTTTATGGCAGCTATGCTTACTGGCGTGGCAAAATTCTAGCAACATGATTTCAGGAAGACGTGTATGGTTATCAGATTATATCTTAAAATTGGTTCATTCCTTTTGAACAGATGAGCAAGAACAGATTTTATCATTATTTTTTTCTTACCATTATTTTTTGTATTACCATTTTTCCTTATCTTAGTTAACTCTATCCCAATTACATCAATCACCTATCTCGTATCTAATTCTGTCATCTATACTTTGAAACCTTTGAATCTTCATACCTTTTTACCTTGGAAGGGTCGAGGAAGTAACATAAATCATCTAGCTCGAAAAGGACGTAATTTGTTAACATATGGTAATCTTGGTAGGGTTCTAAATGTTGGTCTTTGATATAGAATTTTGAGATAGAGATGTGGTAAAAAGTGAGAATGAAATCAAGAGATTTATATTATCAATTGGAAATGATCACACATAGAGAAATATTTTGGATATAAATAATTTATAGATGTATTTCTTAACTGACGAGGATATTCGAGGTCGACATAGTTTGAGGACTTAGATAATTTTTGGTTATTGATTCTTGAAACGTTTACTTTAAGGCTATGATGTTAAATTTAGGGATTTAGTAATGGAGAAGAGATTTTAACTGTATTCGATGGCAATACAAAATTGAATAAGATATTGTAAGAAAATGGTTAAGAACAGAAGGAACACAAGAATTTTTGAGTTATAGAAAATATAGAGATTTGTTAGAAAATTTTAAATTTAAGGAGAATAATATTTGAGGGTGTACGTTGAAGGAGATATGAATGTTGATTTTATAATAGAGAATAAGTTTGGTAAGGCCTAGTGGTTTTAGTTTGAATAACACGAGGAGAGTAATTTGAACAAGTTCAAAGATTTTATAAAACTTGATTTAGAGGTTTCGGATCTAATTTAAGACAAGGTAGAAGAATTTGGATTTAAAAGATGATTAAGTGGTTAGTATTGAGTGCTAATAAATATAAGGGTATGCTTCATGAGTAATGTTTTAGAATTTAGAAATTGAGCCTAATCATGACAAGGTCCAATCTACATAACGAAAGGGTATAAATTCTTGGTGGTAGTCATATAAAGATTGATTTTCATATTTGGATTTATGAAATAAAGATATGATTGGCAAATGATGATTGGATAAGCTTGATGGTATCAGAGAGAGAAGATTAACTTGACTTCCCTATGAAACCTTGTGTTTTGTTTTCCCTAGTAAAAGGAGGAACTTGACTTATTCCATACCTTTGAATTATCCTTTAAAAGTTTTCAATATCATTGAATCCTAACTCCCTTGATCACGACCAATCGACTTTGGTCATCGTTTCTTATCATATTAATATCCTGGGTTGTACGTACAATCAATAGAGGAACCTGTAATGTGGAAAAAGAACTTGTATTAGAAGCATATAATGTTGTCAGTTTTTCTAATTTTACAACAAAATCTTTAGTTCATGAGAGGTTGCTTATTGTAACTCAAATATCCCTGAACTCTTGAGCTCACAAAACCAAAAGTCGGATAAATAAGCCAAGTCAGTGACTGGGTTTTCGTGGATTTCACATTTAACTTGAGGAAATAGTTAATGGAGAGAGCATCAACTTGTGGAGCCTTTTGAACCTTCGCAGTAGCCTTTGGAACATGATGTACTTGTTGGTTGTACAAATTTGCAGATAAGTAAGTATGCATTTTAAGAAAGACATAATAAAGCAAAATTTATACCATAAATGACTAAAAGCAACAAAAACTAACTCGATTGTTGGTTGTACAAATTTGCAGAAGAAATTAGAGATTTGCATAAGTAACTCGATTGTTTCTTATATGGAATAAAGCAAGTCAACAGTTTATAAGTTGAAATAGCTATCAAAGGTTTGATAAGGAAAACTTTATTTGTGATTGGAGACTAAAAGCTTTAAACAAAGAACTAATGGAGCTCCATGCAAAACCAAGCAAGTTTTCTCCCACAGGACAAGCCAATTAGCTCTCAAGACTCTGAACATAAAGATGGACAAAGTACATCGAATGACATTGTAGACAAGGAAATTAGTAATAAATTGTCATTTAGGTAGTAAGAAAGCTTTAGCTTATTTAAATTAAAACTGATGGAGCATCGCCATTCTCTTCCTGGTATTATTTTCTCTGCATTCCAGACAAATATGAATTGAAAACAAATACTAGAAGGACCAATAAATGGATCTAATTGAAGTTAGGCCATTGTTTCATGAGGTGATGGGTGGATATCCAAGCAAGAGTACTCAACCAGAAGCCTATTATAACATAATTTAGGATTGACAAGAAGTCTTCGATCCTATTATAACAGAATTTAGGTATTGGTATCTATACTTGTCCTAAAATGTCCGAGTCTTACGTTATGCTTCATTTGCAGCCCACCAAACTAGTTATCATTGTATCGAACTGAAAAACATAGCAGACAACTCACCTGGATCTCAAGCTTGGCATCGTCACCTTCGCCCAAGATCTCATTATCAGTAAGAGGAAGGAACCTAGTCTTGTCCAAAGCCCACAACAAACCAAATGAAAAAACCCTAAATATATGAAAATCGATGCCTCAAAGAGTAATCAAGCTAAAATTAAAAAAAAAAGATTGATGATGCTTACGTCAGAAGCATTGGAGATGAGCTCTCTCAAGAAGATGTCCTTGTTGCTGTACAGAGAGTTGATGATGATGTCCATGAGCCCCGACACCTCCGCCTGAAACTCGAACTTCTGTGCCGACGCGGAGGTTCTTCCTCGACATTATTTAAGACGTTAAAACTTAAATAAAGGATACTGTGTTGGGCGAGTAGAATGATGTGGCTTCATCTGCAGAACACATCCTGACAAGCAGAAATCCATCAAAGTTCTAATCAATGACAAATGAAGCACACTATTACCTTAAAAGATTACAAGGTAATCTTGCTCCTCCAAACTCGAATGGAAGATCGAAAATACCTGTACATTTGCCTTTCATGCAACATCTTGAGCGATTCAGGCTCGGGTAATACTGTAAAAACAAAAAGTAGGAAAATCAATGTCAGTGTAAGTGGTACCCTAAGCAAAAGTTAGTTCGGTTTCATGCAAAATACATATTACAATAACACATCCATTTTAATTTTATTGGAACTAGCATACAGTAGTAAACATGGGCACCTACAATACCATCAATTTTGGTATGTCATAGTGTATTATGACGTTGTCATGCCATGTTTGCTACTACTCGACACGGTTAAGATACATTACAAGAGAAATTTTGAAGTAGGTGTGCTTCCTAGAAAAGCACTAATGTGTAAATAGAAACCTGATAAACATGTGTATAAGAACAAAAGATTATATTTATTTATTAAATTTGTATGACATCGAATGACACTAGACTGTTGCGTAACACAGTGGAGAACAAGCACATGATATATAAATAGAAACCTGATCAGTGTTCTTACAAAAAAGAAAAAGAAAAATGAAGAATGCATCTATTTCTACTTTCTTAAAGTGTATTGAGTCGGTATAAGTAGAAAATCAATTAGGAAAAGAAGGGTAGTAGGAGAAACAAAAAAAGACGAAGATACAAAGTGAGACACAAGATATAATATGGATGTTGTATGTATACATAGCTATATATGGTTTTCTAACCAACCATAAATACTTATTTTTGTTGAACTATTTGTCATGTACGAATTAAATAAGACCACATCAACTGGTTTACATAAGCCTATCATTTTTGAACCTTCAATGGTTTCAGATCTATGTAATAAACAATACTACAACACTTTGGCTCATGGCTGGCACTATAATACAAACAACTTTTTTTTTATCAAAAACTTAGTTGAAAAAATGGATCGAATTCTAATCAATAATATTTCATTCGCATATATTCCTACTGTCATTGATTTTTCTATTAAGGAGCACTGAACAAAGTTTGTAGTGAGTGAAAGAGACCTAGAGAGAGATATATAATGATTCTTAAGTACATTAAAAACAAAACAAAATAAAGATGCTAAAGCCTTTTTCTTAATAGTTACTTCCCAATAAACAGGACAATACGATGTACCATGGCTACTATTGCTTCAAGGATCTTCCCTAAAAACAAAACAAAACCATCTTGAACAAAGTTTTGTTCTATTTTTTAAACAATTACTTTCCTAAAAATTTCATATGGATTCTCTCTTACTTCTATACCTAAATAATATAACCCAAACAAAAGCCCTAAAAATTAAATTTTTTTCCTCAAACCTTTTTTTTAAACTGAATGTTCTATTGGTTTTTAGGGTTTCATTGATTTAATTGAACTTGTTGTAGGTGTTTGAGAGAATTGAAGAAAAATTAAGGTTTCAACAACATTGGTGATGGAGAGGTGGGTTGAGAGAATTGTAGAAGAATTTAGGGCTTCAACACCATTGACAATGATGATAGAAACAACAAAAAATATAGAAGTAAGAGAGAATCCATACCTACTGTGCACCATCTCTTCCTCAATCGATTAGTTACTCCTCTCTCCCTCTAGATTCATATAAGGATGAAGAAAATAGAGACAAAGAAGTGAAGCTACATAGATGAAATTTTTTGGGAAGCTACACAAATGAAAACCTTTTGTTTCCAAAATTTACTTTCCTTTAGAAAAAAGAGAGGGAGAGATGCGCGCGTTAAATGAAAATTAGGGAATGAAAAAGAAATTTAGATTGTTTAGATTCTGTCAAAACGAGTTTCCTAAAAGTGTTGATGGGCTTTAAAAGAATTTGGAAAGCTTTTGTCCTAATTATTATGTATATCAGAGATCGATTCTACCTCCCCGAGTCGTCGGTGGCCGGTACACTGCAGGTCTGCCGAGTCCCCGAGACTTGAGCCAACCAGATCCGATAGATCTGCCGAGTCCCCGAGATTGTCGCCTCTCTTGCGGCTCTTTGTGATAGCAGTCCCCTTGCCACCCTAATCTGAGGGAAAGAGAGAGAGAGGGAGAAAGGAAAACAGGAGAGAAAGAAAGGAGAAAAAAGAGTTTAGAAAAAAAATAGGAGAAGTGATGTTTGGGAAAACCTTTCTATCGTAGATGCAGCGCCAAAATTTGGAACAAAGCACATAAATGAAAAAAAGTGGGGGAAAAATAAAATTTGGAACATACAAACATATAAATGTTATAGATTCTACAGCATTCAGAAAACGTTATACATAGATATTTTTATAACACTGTAGAAAGAATGCTATTGTTGATAACATTCTATAGCGGGAACACTTGAACGCTATAGAAAAACTGCTATTGTAGGCCATATTTGTTGTAGTGATAAAGCTTCATTGGCTGGGCGCATAGAGTTCCACTGGCTGGGTGCATAGAGCTTCACTGTGTCGTAGTAAAATATGAGGGATCGCCTTTGGATAGACACTGCTTCCTTCGGGTCTTCGGGGAGAATTCTATAGACGACATAGTCTATGAAGGGAAATCTCCAGTCTTTAACATCGACGTTTATTTTCATTGTGTAACTGTGATGAATATGTAAGGCATTTTTTACACAGAATAGTTGTCGACCAGACACTGTGATCGACTGCTGAGTATTGGTTGGGATGGTCAAGGAAGCCGCAAGACCGGCTAGAGCATCTGCTTCTATATTCTGTAGTCGAGGCACGTGCTCGATGAAGAATCCAACGAAAGTAGATGCCAATTCGATTGTTGCTCTGTGATAGGGGATGAGATCTTCGTGGCGAACTTCATAATCCCCTCGGACCTGACTGACTATTAGCTTGGAATCGCCGTAAGCTTCTAGATAGTCAACTCCCAGTTGCTTCGCCAGTTGTAGGCCGATTAATAGGGCATTATATTCAGCCACGTTATTGGTGCATGGTTCCACGAGAGAATATGTACGATGTATAACCAGATGATCAGGTGACACGAGCACGACACCTACTCCAGCGACAATATTTCTTTTGGGTCCTGTTCTTGATGCACCGTCAAAGAACATTCGCCAAATGGGGATTTCTTCAGTTACAGTGTTAGACTCTACTACTTCATCGGGGATTTTATCGTAGAGTTTGGAAGATTCTGGCACCGGATGAGCTGTCAGGAAATTAGATAATGCTTGGCCTTTTACTGCCTTCTGAGGAACGAAGAGCATATCATATAGAGTTAATAGCATTGCCCATGTAGCTAAACGGAAATTGAGAGAACCCAGTTTAGTCATGAGTATTCTGAGAGGATTGACTTTAGATATGATGTGGATAGTCTGCCTGTCACTACCACATTTCTAGTGTGAGGGTATTTTTGTCATTTTTGGGGTAATTTAAATTTATTAGAATTTATTTGAATTTTTGGAATTTTTAGGAATTATTTTGGAGTTGTTGGACTAGATTGATCTTGGCTAGTTTGGTCCCATGTAGACCAACCTATGTCACGCCCCGCTCCCGTAGGAGCGATCGTCCTCGCTAAGGCGTGATGCCGCACGGGCCTAGGTTGCGCCCGTGCAAGGCCAAGTCCAGAAACGGCCGATTTGAGTCTAGGCCACAGAGTCGCACAGAGTGTCCCCATTTGCAGCGGAAGTAAAAATGAACACAAGTAGAAGCGAATCCAAATCTCTTTATTGAATTTCAAGAAGTTTACAAGCGGCGCTAGGCCGATATTACAAATCGCTCAAGCTCTCTCTCTCAAACATAAAAGGCGTGCCAAGTGGCTTACAACATGGAATGATACATGGCGATGTTCCGATACATTATGTCCTGTATAGGGTGCTTCAGCTTCTGCAACGTTCCAAGGCCCCAGAGTTGGCTCCGTGCCTTGACACGTTCGATGGAAGCTCCGTACCCGCCGGCGTCTCCTGCTATCCTACAAGCATACTGTGGGATTATCAGTACATTGTTATGCACTGGTGGGGAGGCTAGCTCGCCCACAATGCCATCATTACCAAACACGTTCCATTTACTTTTGTGCATCTCTATCATTCATTGTCTTTCTAATCTTGCCTTAGGATCAGTTTCATAGCATATTGCATAGCCTATCTCGTGTTACCGAACTCAAGTGTCGCATGAAAATACATGTACGACTTACCCATACTTACCGTCCGGCCTTCCCTGTTCAAGGTAAACCAAGTTAAACAACAATTCATGTATAATAACATTACACGATTCATGTACGCATTCAATATCGAGTGGGTGTCCATGTCTCGGGTTCTAGCACGTCGTGGGCATGTTCTAGTGTTACGTTTCGAGCATGTTCAAGAGGCATATTTCAAGCATGTTCAGGCATGTTACATTTCGAGCACGTTCACGTTCAGGATGTTACTTTGCAAGCATGTTCAGGAGACACTTGTTCATTTAACTTAGACTACTTTGATTTCAATGCAAGAACTTGCACGTGGATTGCCACCAGCATAGTCCACTTAATCTACATGCACGGGTCGCTGGCTTTACAAGCCATTTAGGACATTCCCCTGTGGCAATTCTCAACTTAGCGTAGGGTGATGGCTGGTACACCCCGTTAAGTCTCTTGAATATACCCTCCTACTTACGTCTCTTGGTGCCCAAGCCCGCACCCAAGCAGCCCGTAAGCGCCGTTGATTCTGCCTAGGCCGGCCACGGTTTTCCCCCCCAACGCCCGTGCCGCAGAATCCTTCCACACGACGGCCACGGTATTCCCCCCCATCGCCCGTACCGTTTGTCCACGACCATTTCGTATTGTCTTGTCATTTTAACTTAGCGGCTAACTCCGAGCCGTAGGCTAACCCTTAGCCATAATGCGTTATCGACCAGGTTGGCGTCCGTACAGCGTGGGTAGCGAGCCCCGTTGCACGTGCCCGTCACACCTGTCGATAGCGTCTTCCATGTCTTATCTTTCATGTATTCTTTCTTTTCTTTCTTTCTTTCACTTGTTCATTTGATTCATCGATTCATTCATGTATTCATTCATTCATTCATTTGTTAATCCATTCATTCACGCATTACGCAACTCCCAGTGTGGGAGTCGCCTTGGCGACCTATCGGTCCCATAGCCTTTCAATGTTGCTAAACTCTACTCGGAGCGACTATGTTGATAGTCTTTCCGTTTCATTGTTGTAAACCATTCATTGTTTCATTGTTTGAACGTATAAGGGACATGAACGTGAGCTTGTGCCTTAGCACGAGCGTAGAGCGCGGTGCAAGCGTTTCTATAATTATCGAGTTCTTTTCCATGTTCTAAACAAGCATGTAAGATGGGATTACTCCCTTAGCTAGGTGCGTTGAGTCATTTATTAGCATGCAAGATGTTATCGCCTAGCGATTCTCGTGAATGTGTCCGCATTGTTATGTGTCTAGGCTAAGCACAGACGGGTTCATCGGAGCCACCCACCTTAGCGATGTTTGCATTGGCCGAGCGATACTCCGAGCGCGCCCTTGGAAGTCTAAGTCTGGATTCATCTTGACGGGCCAAGGCAAGTCTGGCATCGATTTGCATCGATACTTCATCGGGTCGAGGCAACTCTTCGGGTCGACGGCTCGTTTTGAGTCGTTGCACACGCCGTTTGGATCGGCGTTCCGCTAGGGCGGAGCGGGTCACTACATAATACACCACTCAAAACAAGTCTCGTCCTCGAGACTTCTTGAGTGCAGGTCATCCTACCGTTTCTTAACTCGGATCGTGTACACATCTTAGGCAATTTCCTATCGAATGGCTTTATCGTTTGATGGCATCGAACCGTACTCGGTTTCTTTCTAAGTTCCGTGTCGCATACGTTTGGTCGATTTTATCGAATTACTTCTCGTTCATTTTAGACTTGTTGTTACTTTTTCAATTCAAGCATTCTTCGTATTGGTTTCTATTTTGTCGTGTCATGAGACTGGAATGGCCGTATGGGGCACGTTGTAATTCGTCAAATGCGGGGGTCGTAGGCTAAGGCAAATTCACTTTCGTTCCTCTCGGTCATCGAGATGACTCGATTCGCTTCTCAAGCGTTCTCGTCCATGAAATCAATATGATTTCTTTTTAGCGGGGTCGACCAAGTCTATGTAATTTTCGTCCGATTCAAGACCACGTATTGTATTGTCATCGAGTTCATCTTCCTACCAATGGTTCAGTTCGTTATACCAACTTTTACTTGCACGATATCGATTTCATATCCTTCACTTGTTTAGGGCCACTCTCGTTGTCGTTCACGCACACTCCGCTCACACGTTTCTTGATTCCGAGCCACGCTCGTACTAGTATCGATCCTTTACTTAACGTAATTTCAAGATCTTCGACACTCTCCCATTCCTCAAGTCTTGCTTGAACTCAATGTATCACTTGGCTGGATCGTGCACGCATTCCAAGCGTCCCCAAAATACATGCATTCAGCCAAGCCGCATGATCTAGAAATTTGTCATTCTCACTCGAGTCGCATCGTGCACATACTCAAGCGTCCCTGAATATATGCATGTCAGCCGAATCTCGTGAGGGGCATTCCTAAATTCGTGATTCACACTATTCATCCATGCCAATCCTTAGGATCAATCCTTCGATTGATAACTCATGAAACAGGTGTCTCGCCTACCTGCTAGGCCATCTTTTTGAGGCTAAGTCAATGTCAGGATTGGAATCATAGTTCCCCAACAATAATGCCAACACTGACCCCTATCCTAGGGTCAAACCAAAGTCGATAGTACGGGATTTTCTACCCAAGCTCGCGTCACTCAGATTTCTAAACATCGAGCACGATTACCTATTCATATCAACGCATTCGTTGCGCGTATTCGAATCCATTCAAATCACCAATTCTAACCAATTCATGTATTCGATCACGAGGTCATCTAGCTCGACAATACGTTGCGCCCCAATCTCACGCGAGTCCGATTATCCACGGTGGTTCATGAATCACCATGCAACGCACCCGCGGAATAATCATTCTCATCGGAGCGTAACTCTTGTTTGAGTTTAGACTAACTCATTTTCGGTACGCGGATTGGACCTACGCAATCCTCAAGCTTAATCATCAAGCACACTGAATCATTCTCAAGTCACCTTTGCAGCAAACCACAAGTCGAAGCACACCAATTGCCATGCCATACTAGTTCAATCACCCCCGCTGTATGAATCACCATACCAGCGCTCACGCGGAGTGATCGTCCTATCGGCGTGACGCATGTGCGAGGCTGGAGTTGCGCTCGTATAAGACAAGCATGTCAACGTTGGGGTTATCGTCGAAGTAAATCCAAGTATTTTCATTTTTATTCGAGCCAAGATCGATAGTCCATTCGTCATTTCGTTCAACTAGAAAATCTACGAACCACGTCTATATTTTCCTCGACACGTTTCAACATCCCAAGTATATCTTCCAACGGAACAATAACATTTGCACGATCGTCATTTGCCGAGTCAGAGTACCCCCGAGTTATCGCATATCGATCTTTGATACGCCTCAATACCATCGACGATATGCGTAACCTGACGATCTTCCTTTGCAACCAATTTCGAGTCATGCGACGATGCCGTTGTCCGAGTTGGATATTCCACCATTTCATTTAATATTCAAGATCAAGTTCATCTGCTATTCCTCGAGCTCGTTTCAAGATCGTTGTTCAAGATTCAAGTCACATTTCATTTGTATCAATCCGAAATCGTACGTGCGATGCTCTAAGTTTCCTCGATCAAGACCATTTATTTCCATTCATCGTTCCGAGTCGTTTTCTAACATACGTTACCCATTCACAAGTTGCCCAGCGACATCTCGTTCGGGACTTTTTAAAGTCACGGCCAACTAAGCGTGACACGTTCTAAGGCTTTGCGCGATCGCATCGCCTCGTCGACGTACTCGTTGTGTTTCGTAATCCTCAAGTTTCGCTCGAATGATTTTTCCAAGAACATCCATACACCACTCGAATTCGAGCCACTCGACTAGTCGTCGACACTCATTCTTATTCTTATTCGAACCTATCGCATACACCACTCGGGTTCAAGCCATACGGTCTAATCCTCAATCACGTTTGCGTCATGCGCTAAGATGTCCTTCAGATTCGTTCGACGATTCTCTAGCATAATCGCTCACGTCGTCTCGACGTACTAAGTCGTTCGTACAAATCCTCAAAATCCAAATCAATCCTTCGGGTGTGCCTAAGCGTTAACTCGATAGCATTCCTATCGATATACACTCAAAGTGTATTTCCGTTCTCGATCGAACGACACTTGATATCGCTCGCAACCCGATTGCACCCAAGAGTCGAGGTGCGCGACATGCAGACTAAGTTGTACCGCTTAACCATCCCGCACGGACTACATTCAAGTTTGCACGCTCACTCATTCTCGTTCGCAACCCGTTTGCACCAAAGGGTCTAGGTGCGCGATACTCCGCACTACTTAGCCAAAAGGCTGCGTGCATGACCATCCCGTTCGAACTATACTTCGGTCTCGTGTACTCGTTTGCTATCGTCAGCATAAGCTTATTCAAGCATGCCTCGTGTTCGCTAACTCTTAGCATCGGTTCCTTCCAACTCAAGTCCGTCGTGGTTTGGCACAAAGGCCTTCGCCTATCAAGTCCGTCGTAGTGGCACAAAGGCCTTCGCCTATTGATCCCGTTCAACCGAGTACTTGTACGAGCTTTTGAAATTATTAGACTTATTGTATGGAACATCCCAAGGCACAAGGAGAGAGAGCGTACACTTCTTTTCTTCCAACCGAGCTTTCAAAACTGAGATAATCGAAATGAAGTCCAAGGACGTAAAGCCGTGCTCTGATACCAATCTGTCAGGCCCCGCTCCCGTAGGAGCGATCGTCCTCGCTAAGGCGTGATGCCGCACGGGCCTAGGTTGCGCCCGTGCAAGGCCAAGTCCAGAAACGGCCGATTTGAGTCTAGGCCACAGAGTCGCACAGAGTGTCCCCATTTGCAGCGGAAGTAAAAATGAACACAAGTAGAAGCGAATCCAAATCTCTTTATTGAATTTCAAGAAGTTTACAAGCGGTGCTAGGCCGATATTACAAATCGCTCAAGCTCTCTCTCTCAAACATAAAAGGCGTGCCAAGTGGCTTACAACATGGAATGATACATGGCGATGTTCCGATACATTATGTCCTGTATAGGGTGCTTCAGCTTCTGCAACGTTCCAAGGCCCCAGAGTTGGCTCCGCGCCTTGACACGTTCGATGGAAGCTCCGCACCCGCCGGCGTCTCCTGCTATCCTACAAGCATACTGTGGGGTTATCAGTACATTGTTATGCACTGGTGGGGAGGCTAGCTCGCCCACAATGCCATCATTACCAAACACGTTCCATTTACTTTTGTGCATCTCTATCATTTATTGTCTTTCTAATCTTGCCTTAGGATCAGTTTCATAGCATATTGCATAGCCTATCTCGTGTTACCGAACTCAAGTGTCGCATAAAAATACATGTACGACTTACCCATACTTACCGTCCGGCCTTCCCTGTTCAAGGTAAACCAAGTTAAACAACAATTCATGTATAATAACATTACACGATTCATGTACGCATTCAATATCGAGTGGGTGTCCATGTCTCGGGTTCTAGCACGTCGTGGGCATGTTCTAGTGTTACGTTTCGAGCATGTTCAAGAGGCATATTTCAAGCATGTTCAGGCATGTTACATTTCGAGCACGTTCACGTTCAGGATGTTACTTTGCAAGCATGTTCAGGAGACACTTGTTCATTTAACTTAGACTACTTTGATTTCAATGCAAGAACTTGCACGTGGATTGCCACCAGCATAGTCCACTTAATCTACATGCACGGGTCGCTGGCTTTACAAGCCATTTAGGACATTCCCCTGTGGCAATTCTCAACTTAGCGTAGGGTGATGGCTGGTACACCCCGTTAAGTCTCTTGAATATACCCTCCTACTTACGTCTCTTGGTGCCCAAGCCCGCACCCAAGCAGCCCGTAAGCGCCGTTGATTCTGCCTAGGCCGGCCACGGTTTTCCCCCCCAACGCCCGTGCCGCAGAATCCTTCCACACGACGGCCACGGTATTCCCCCCCATCGCCCGTGCCGTTTGTCCACGACCATTTCGTATTGTCTTGTCATTTTAACTTAGCGGCTAACTCCGAGCCGTAGGCTAACCCTTAGCCATAATGCGTTATCGACCAGGTTGGCGTCCGTACAGCGCGGGTAGCTAGCCCCGTTGCACGTGCCCGTCACACCTGTCGATAGCGTCTTCCATGTCTTATCTTTCATGTATTCTTTCTTTTCTTTCTTTCTTTCACTTGTTCATTTGATTCATCGATTCATTCATGTATTCATTCATTCATTCATTTGTTGATCCATTCATTCACGCATTACGCAACTCCCAGTGTGGGAGTCGCCTTGGCGACCTATCGGTCCCATAGCCTTTCAATGTTGCTAAACTCTACTCGGAGCGACTATGTTGATAGTCTTTCCGTTTCATTATTGTAAACCATTCATTGTTTCATTGTTTGAACGTATAAGGGACATGAACGTGAGCTTGTGCCTTAGCACGAGCGTAGAGCGCGGTGTAAGCGTTTCTATAATTGTCGAGTTCTTTTCCATGTTCTAAACAAGCATGTAAGATAGGATTACTCCCTTAGCTAGGTGCGTTGAGTCATTTATTAGCATGCAAGATGTTATCGCCTAGCGATTCTCGTGAATGTGTCCGTATTGTTATGTATCTAGGCTAAGCACAGACGGGTTCATCGGAGCCACCCACCTTAGCGATGTTTGCATTGGCCGAGCGATACTCCGAGCGCGCCTTTGGAAGTCTAAGTCTGGATTCATCTTGACGGGCCAAGGCAAGTCTGGCATCGATTTGCATCGATACTTCATCGGGTCGAGGCAACTCTTCGGGTCGACGGCTCGTTTTGAGTCGTTGCACACGCCGTTTGGATCGGCGTTCCGCTAGGGCGAAGCGGGTCACTACAACCTAGCAGCTAACCCTAGTTAGTATGGACTTGGTCAGGATATATGACTCTAGTCTAACCTAGCCTAATCTTTGGTTTGGTCATTAGAACCTAATTAGTAATAGAAATTAGAAAGTCATAAGTCATGGCTTATGATTTAGAGTCCTTATTAATTAAATCAAACATACCTATGTAACTTGGCCCAAAGCCCAAAAATCAACCTAACCCTAATCCCAAGAAGATGTGGCCAGCCACCCCTATCCTCATTGGGATCACCACCATATTTATATCCTCCTAAAATCTAGGGTTGCCTCTTTCTTAGGAAAAGCTCTAAGTTTTAGAAAGGTTAGTTTCTATTATATTTTAATTCCTAGAACTCCTTTCCTCATCCTTTTTCTTTTTAATTCATTCCATTAGATCCTAATCTACCTATTCTTGCTGTCATAAATGTTTCATTTCAGTTTGAGGTGATTTTGTGGATTGGGACATCAAGAGGAGAGCCATTGAAAGAGGGGTTTTCTTGAGAAGTTCAAGCTTAGGTAACTTTCTCTACACTCCATAAAATTTTGATTGGTCTTCATCATTAGGGAGCCCTAGGAGTCCCCTAAGTACCAATATAGGTTTTGTGTCGGGTATCCTAGGTTTTGTGTCTGTTCTGGACACGTATCAGAGCTAGGGTTAAGTGTTTGACGAAATGCCCCAAAGGGCATTTCGATCTTGTTTGTGCATTATTTTTAAATAGGAAATTTAGTTTTAATCTTGTTTATTGATCCCTGTTCTTATGTGGTAGTATTAGTGTCGGGTTGAGTCGGATTCTTGGCTTGGACACGCGCGTGCACACGCTCGCGCGCGCGCTACAGTGTTCCCCTGCTACTCGGGGCCTGTAGCGGACACGACACGTAATGATCCGACATAAAACTTTGTGGACTCGAGGGGGCATGCACTGACATCATGCCCCCAAAGTTTCATTGGGTTTCGTGGAAAGGTTTGAGAGATATCGGTCACGCACTGGGATATCACTGTTCTGTGCACAGATTATTGAGGCCACTGATACGGCCTTCAATATCGGACACGGCGACACGTGGACCTATTTCAGGGACACACACACCTAGCTGGACCCTAGGTGAACTACCCAGCACGAGGACATGACCCCATTTGTGTCGTGTCGAGTGCACGACACGCGTGCACACACGCACGAGCCTGTACACACTACACAGTGCCTGTGTGCACTGTAGGTGTTTGTTTTCTGTTTGGACACGATTGTGTCATAAGGGTGGACATGTGTGGACCCTGGGACACACTCACATAATATATTTTAGTTACCAACCACTGTTTTGGTGTTTTAGTTCAATTTTTGATGTTCAATTCTCAAATTTCCTAATTTTACTGATACCTTAATATCAGTTATTATTTTACTATTTTTGTTCCAAATTTTAACTCGATTTTGTTATCTAATTAAACCTATTTAATACTGTTAAATGTTTGGTTTAAGTCCCTAATACTACACTCCTATATGTTATCTAACTGTGGTTAAATTTTTGTGTTGATTGGTGTCTTGTTGATTTCGAAATGGGGTTGGAAAATGTGGGGACTAAAAACTTGGTTCAGATTTCATAACTGTTTTGAAACGAATTAATCTCTTCTTTTCCTTACTGAAATTCTGAACTGTTGGTGAATACATGAATTGATTTCCCTTCCTTCCTTACAATCTAAGTTTGGTATGGACTAAAACCTGTGATGTGAAGAATAGGTTTAACAAATTGTTGAAGGAGTAAGGATTGTTAGAATTGACTGAAACTGGGATTTGGTTTTGTGGCTGAACCTGAGAATAGACTTGAACCTGAGTATGATGTTGGGTGTTTCCCATGATGAATAGACTGATAAGAGTAGACTGATTTTCTTCCTTTTCATTAGTTCACTGTTTCACACTGTTTTAATCTGAGATTCATGAGTATATTGGGGCTTCATGTATTAACTGTTGCTTTGACTGAACCTGAGGATTACACTACACACATTCACCTACACAATCTACTCCTATTCCTGTCATGTTTCAGTCTACACCATACACACACATGGCCATACATTGTTGCACTCTCTACACACACTTTTGTTTTCCCTAACACACATGCCTATTCTAAGTTCCTGTTACATGTTGCACACACACACATGACACATAGCCTCCTATCTAAACCATGTCAATTCCTCTTATACACACACACAGTCATCTACCCACACATACCCTATATATATTACACACACAGTCATTCCCTCTCTTTTCTGTACACACATGTATGACACATCACACAAGTGTTTTGTCTCTCTCTTTCTATATATATGTATATTTTTCCTAGTCTTCTAAATATAGTTTATGTATAGGATATATACATATGTATGTAATGTATATGTTATATATAATGTAGATGTACAGTGTAATTGAATATAGGGGTTCTAATTGAACATAGATATTTTTCCTAGTCTTTTGTCTCTCTCTTTCTAAATGCATTATGAATTGTGGCTATATAGCCTATGGTATATTGAGTGTGATAGTGTATATTGGCTTGATATAGTTGGGTACTTGATATGGGTCTAGTTAGCTAGTATAGCCTTGTTTAGACCATAGTGACCTAGTATAGACTAATGTGGACTAGTATAGACTAGTTTGACCTAGTTTGACCATAGTTGACCTAGTTTGACTTCTAGGGTTGACCAGGGTTGACCAAGAGTTGACTTTGGCCTAGATTGACCTAGAATCATGTAGAATGCATAGTAGGACTTCATTTTACCATTTTGGACTTGTTGTGACTTATGCTGTTCTGATTAGGAACCAGACACCACTCCTCGGACAGTACTTTCATATCGGACACTCAGATACCAGGCGAGTACATTCTCTGATCATTTCATATACTGCTTAGAATTATTTTCTGCATTAAATTACTTTACTTGTGCTGTCACGACATTATCACGGATTAGTACTATACGGATCTCTTCATGCGATGTTATCCCCCTCGGGAGCATCGGATACATTGTGTCATGTGCGTTTTACTTTCATCATGTACTCCTGTGCTTTCACCATACATGTACACTCTTGTGAACCATGTAATCTCATGTTCACAGAGCCTTCATGTATACTATCATGTGCACCCTTTCAAGGGCCCCATGTGATATCATGTACAATAACATAACCTGCTTAGATCCTTGTGTATTAATTGGGGAACGGGGAAGTGCTAGTAGTCATGTGAACAATTCTATAGTAGTGTAGATCATGTACAACTCTTTAGTGTAGATCATGTACAAATCTGTCCCGTTCACATGCGCTATCCTGTACTCTGACTCACTAGCCACTGTTAGTTCCTTACTTATAGTAGATATTTCTATTACAGTTCTTTCTCTCTGTTTATATACTGTATTCTTCAGCACCTGTATCTTACTTTACTGTATGATTATATTTTCTAACCTGCTATGAACTGTTGAGATGTACTGTACTCGCTCCTGTCCTGACTGGACCTGTTGAAAATATTACAGAGGACGAAAAGGAGGCTGGTCTGGATACTTACTACGGGGCAGCCTTAGATGGCACCTGCGAGCTGGACTCTCAGGAGGACCCAGCTCTAGCTGAGGATATCACCCCGATTGCCTAGACTAGATTAGTTAGGCTTATCTATCTTTTATGTAGTCTTGAGGCATGTTTTAGCTAGACTATATTTGGAGTTCAGAGTTGTATATATTCTTTCATTCTGTATCTGAGACCATGTACTTCTGGATATTGCTGGAATTATCTTAGACTACTTTTCATCTATTTACTTCCTTGAGTTCTATTTCATATCGTGCTATCTCTTCCTTAGTTGTGATTGAGTTTTACTGCTATGTCACCCCCATTCGGGGAGTATAAACTATTTAGATATATATTGTTAGATGTATGTTGACCTAGGACAGTGTTCTACCGTCGTCACTGCGGCGTAGGCTGGGCGTTGTTACGTTCTCGTACCCTCATAGTGGGTGCGGGTCGTGACACTGCCCAGACACATAGTGGCGTGTCTTCAGGATGGCAAATACCAGTACAAGGCATTCCTTCTCCACCGGTGTGTATCTGTGTTCGGCACCCACTATTGTACGGCTGAGGTAGCAGATTGCCTGTTCATGGCCGCCTTTATTCTTCTGAGCTAAGATGCGCCAAGAGAATGGTCCATAGCACGGACATATAGTAAGAAAGGCTTCCTCATTATTGGAGTTACCAATACTGGAGGGCTTGTAAGATATGCCTTGATGTCGTCAAATACGTGTTGATATTGTTCAGTCTAGACGAAAGATACGTCTTTCTTCATGAGCTGCACGAATGGTTGACACCTTCCAGAGAGGTTCAAAATGAATCATCTGATGTAGGCTAGCCTTCCTTGTAGTCTGCGTAGCTCTTTGAGGTTTCTTGGAGGATGCATATCGAGGATAGCCTTCACTTTCTCCGGGTCCAGATGTATACCCTTTGAAGTGATGACGAAACCAAGGAACTTGCCGCTGGAGACTCCCAGAAAAGACTTGGTTGGATTCATCTTGAGTTGGTGTGCACGCATTAGTTCGAACATCGTTCTCAAGTCTTGGAGGTGGTTACCCTTGAGACAACTTTTAACTGCGATATCGTCTACGTAGCACTCTACAATTTTACGCAAATGATCGTAAAAAATTGTGTTCATGGCTCGCTGGTATGTCGCCCCTGCATTTTCAATCCGAAGGGCATCACCGTATAGCAGCATTCCCCCAACGGTGTTCGAAAAGATGTGTGCTTCTCGTCGTCGGGGAACATCTTGATCTGGTTGTATCCTGAGAACCCATCCACGAAGGACATCCGCTCGAAGCCGCAAGTATTGTCGATCATTACGTCAGTAATCGGTAGAAGGAACTCGTCCTTCGAGTATATAGAGTTCAAATCACGGTAATCGATACAGACTCGAACTTTACCGTTCTTTTTCATGACTGGAACGATGTTGACAACCCAGTCTGGGTGTTGTTCTTTGCGAATGAATCCACTGGCAATGAGCTTCTTGACTTCATTCTCGATGGCCTCCATGACGTCTGGTCGGAATCGTCGTTATTGCTTCTTCACTGGCTTAGCTTTAGACAAAATATTCAAGCGGTGCATGGCGACTTTAGGGTCCAAGCCTGGTATGTCTTCATAGCTCCATGCGAAGACGTCGATGTATTCTTTTATAAGCTGTATAAGAGATTGGCGTTCATCGCCAGATAGACTTTTGCTGATGAAGATTGGTTTGAAAGATGATTCATCTCCTAAATTGACTTGGATGACTTCATCTTTAGTAGGTGGTTCACATTGTTCGAAGCGCAGCTCCTACCTAGTGTCCATCTTTTGAGCCTATTGTTCGAGCTCGATTGATTAGACATCGTCTATAATTTGGTCAACGAAAACCATGTTGACGGACAGAGTTGTCTTGAACATGTTGCCAATGCTGGAGTCTGAGTCCCAGTGGGAGGAATCATAAGAATGAGAACAACGATCTGCTTCATAATCTGATCTTTCAGGAGTTGTTGGTGGAGTGACATAACCCAAACCAACACCGCTTCGTTGATAGTAGTTCTCGGGTTTGCCGGAAGGAGCAAAGTGTCGTATTGGCAACCGTCGTCCTCGGCCGTAATTTAGCTCCTGGTCGCTTTTGATGTCATATCCCATGTTCTGGATGATATTCTTGGCCTGCCAACTATACCAAAAAAGTTGCATTTTCCCAGAGTCATAGTCTGCTTCTGTGTTGTGCTTGGGAGAAGTAGAGTCTGGAACGAACTTTCTCTCACCAATTATATGACCGAAGATGATTAGTTTTTCATCCTTCTTTCTGGCTGGAACAATGAAGTAGAGGATATCTTCTAGGTAAACTTTTTCCCGCAGGTGAGGCATTGTGACCGGCATGCAGAGGTGTGGTCCTATGCCGTACTCTAGAGCGTATATCGTATCTATGTAGTGGTTTACAGATTGATAGACATCGGAGTAATTCAAAGATAAACCTTTACTAAGGAAATACGCAAGTTCTTCTTCAGGGATAACATCATCTGCTGAAGGTGCATTATTATGAGTATTGATATACTCATTGAGAGGATCATCATCTGGAAGAGGAGCCGTAGTCCTGGCCGAGTTCACCACGTAGGGTTATTCTTCACGATTGGGAGGACGGGCATCAGTAGGTTCCTCCCGGGGTGTCTTGCTGAGAGTGATGGTCAATGGTTTGACCTTGTCAGGGTTCTTCTTTTTCATCCAGATTGTGAGAGGCTTTATAGTACTTTTTGGAGTAGTACGTCCTTTGACTCGGATGATCATGAGACCATCATTGGAGGATGAACTTGCTTCAGCTTCATTGTCAGCTTTATTGTCGTCATCCTTGGGGGGTTGAGATTGGTAAAGTACCGAATCTCTATAGTACGCCTCAATGCCCTTAAAAGGATCGACATCGGCAAACTCCGCCTTTACGACACCATCGCTGTTGACGTACTTAAAATACTGGTAAAGTGTGGAAGGAACGATCATGTTCTCGTGTATCCATGGACGTCCCAACAAGATGTTGTAGGATACATTAGCATCGATCACATAGCAGAAAACCTCCGTTCGGAGATCACCGATCTGGCACTTGAGACGGATCTTGTCCAGCGGGTGGCTTCGACCCGCATTAAAAGCCATGATAGTTGTGTTGGTTGCAGATAGCTTATGCAGAGGGATCCCCAAAATTTGAAGCAGACTTCTAGGAATGATGCTGAGGGAGGATCCTGGATCGATGTGCATGCGGTCCACCTTGATCGCCCTGATATACCCTATATAGTACAGGGGTCTATCATGACAATTGTTTTTGAGTAGCATATCCTCCTGTGAAAAGGTGATATTGGGCACCACTTTCATAGTACTGTGGTAGTAAAGACAGGAGACAGGGTCTTCAGCAGAGGCTTTGACTTCAGCGAGATAAGAGTCGGCATGTAGTAATACCTCACTTAAGGCCTTCCACGTTTCTATGGAGAGTCGCAATAGATCGAACAGATACAACCTGGCAGGTGTATTGGCTAGCTGTGCCAGTATGTCAAAGTTGTAGGGCCGATCCATACCTTCGGGAGCTGGCGCCTTCAGAGATTTGTCAAACCGCGTCTTCTTCTGCTTGGCTTTGTTCGTAGTTGGAGGCTTAGATGGGTCGACTTCTGAGCTTGTGGGGGCAGCAGGAGGTTGAGAAGTTACTGCTACTTATCACTTGGCTGTCGATAAGATGTTGTATCTTCTTTTTCAGGACGATGTAGTCCTTGGTAGAATGATGCACGTACTGATGATAGAGACCGTACTTGGAATCATTGAGCTGGTTCGCCTCTGCAGGACATCGTGGTGGAGGCAATATCAGCTTAGTACCCTTCGTCAATTTGTGAAAGATGGTAATGACATCGTCTTTATCAAAGGAGAAGGTCTCCTTAGGCTTGTCAGAGACGCCCTGAGAATTGGAAGCTCCTTTGGATGTGCCGACATTCAGGACTTCTTTCCCTTTACCCCCACGAACAGGGATAGTTTGAGGATGCTTGTCCTTATCTTCGGATTTGGGTGTTTTCAACCCCAGTAGTTCCAAGTTAGGAACGTCGTTTTTAGCAGCATCAGCGGCCCCAATAAAAGTGGGCCATGTATCATACATATGTATACCCAGACATAACTTTACTGTAGGAAAGAAGTTATGTCGACAAGTATCCATAAGTTCTGAGTCTGGTATGACGAAGGGCATCTTCAGTGCTAGCCGCCTGAAGCATTCGATGAAGGCGATAACAGGCTCAGTCCTCCTTTGCTTGGTCTCGATGAGGGTGGACATACTAACATACATGCCACTCTCAAAAAACATGTTGAGGAACAACCTCTCCAAGTCTTTAAATGAATTGATACATCCGTCAGGCAGACTGCAAAACCATTCAAAAACTACCTCCTGCAAGGTGCTAATAAACAGCTTCGACAAGAACTGATCGTCTCTGGGCAAGTGTAGAGTCTGCATGTTGAAGTATGTCATGTGTTGACGAGGAGAAGTCAACCCGTCAAATGAATTCAGCGTCAGCGGCTTGTAGTTAGGAGGGCAAGTAGCGTTCTCCCACTCAGGGGAATACGGTTGAGATATCCCCATCTTATGAAGCTCGTCTTTGTGTGAGATGGTGTCGAGACGGGCGACCAGGGAATCAATTGATCCTGTTGATTGAGCAGGTGTTGGGAAACAATTACTGAACGGTTGTCAGGCGTCGTTGGCGAAGGACCACCCCTAGCAGTCACAAGATTTGGAGGAGTCACAACGGAATGATACTCCTTTTGTAGTGAAGGAGGGTTGTTGCTATGAGCCGGACTAGCATTGGCCAAGACGTTTTATTGAGGTGGAGGAACAGCCCCAGCAGCTTGAACCGCCATGATACTGGTAAGCATATCAGTGATCTTGGTGAATGCTATTTCAAGACCCTCTAGCCGTTTGCTGGTCTGATTATTGGCTTCTTCAGGACTTTCTCCGTCCACCATGTATGTAGATAACATGCGAGGATGAACAGAGAAAACAGTACAACTGGTGCTGATACTGTCTGTCTCCGAGTGAACAAGTCCTTCATCTTCAGGTAGAGGAGATAGATAGTCGCCATCAGATTCGGAGGGATCGTCGTCCTCTGGAAGGCTACCCCTAGTTTGGAGGTCATCCGCTTCAGACTCTGAGGGAATACTACCCCCAGATTGGGATTCTTCATCGTCCATACGGAATCTTGCCTTTGACCGAGTACCAATATAGACTCCTTCAGATGTGACAGCCTGCTGGCCATCTGTTGGTAGACTTCTTCTTCTTCTTCTTCTTCTTCTTCTCGCGGAACTGAGAGAGAAAGTTGGGTTCGTAGTCCACCGTCTTTGATTGGGGCTTCTGTAAGGAGGACCCCATGAAGCCATGTTGGATGAAACATACAGTGGCTTTTCATTGTCAGAGAAATGCAGCCGTCAAAACACGGACTTTCTCTGAGGTACTCTTGTTGCTTTGGAGCAGCAACAGTTGATAATAATACTGGTGCACGGATGTGTACTATGAATTGTTATATCCTCCCTCGCTTTACGCTTATGATTTATCATGTCGCACAAGTCAGCGGAAGGGAGTTTTGCCTTACAACCCATGTTGCATGCATCGCCGAGCTTTGCATGCAGGTTTGTAAGGAGAGTTGGCGCATCCAGACTTAGTTCACGAGCAGGGGCAACCCCCACACCTAAGTTCTGCGATGTCCTTGAATGCAGCCCCGTGCTATACGCGTTGGGGCCTGTCTTTTTGCTGTGGGCGCATAGGCCTTGGAGGCTGGCCTTGGGTGCATGCTCCTTGAAAGCATATCTGAGCCTCCTTGATGTGGGCGCATAGTATGGATCCAGCGAGCCTGGGCACATAGCTTTGGGCGCATGACCCTGGATGTCTAGTCTGTTGAAGACAGAAGCATTCTGGTTGGGGTTATGTCCCCAAACATCTCCTTGGACGCATGGCTTTGGGCGCATGCTTGGTGGAGCAGCGCTGTTTTCTTCCAGTTTTGCCTCTTTCGTTTGTGAGCCTCGTCGGGTTTGTCCAGAGTATTGCATACCCTGATTCTTGGCATCATAGTGTTTTCTTTTGCCAAGTCTCGAGCGTCGAACACTCTGTTGTTGGTTGTGCAAGAAAGAAGTCACTTGGCTAGTAGAGCCCGGAACGGTGTGAGCCTTCTCCATTTGAAGAACTTCTGTGGCAGAGTCATGCGCCCATGTGACAGTGTCCTCCAGTTGCATATCTGCTATAACACTAGCAGGATATGCACAGCGAGCATTCAGAAGCCAAGTCTTGCGAGAGTTGTTTGGCTTCGCTGATTTTGAGGGAGTAGAGCCATCCATCGAGAGTATCTCTTCGAACGCTTGCTGATCGAACTTTACGATCAGCATCATCTGAGTGCTCCCCACTTTGTCGGTATTGGATTGCATCACCACCTTCTCGTCAGAGAAAAAGTTAGTCCCCAGCAGAGTTGCCATTTTTGTGGACACACACAAGAAAGAAGAAGAAAATATTGTCTTTTCTTTATCGGCGCAAGGCACCATAAATCGAGTACGCCTGAGAGATCCTGTGCTGAGGATCCCCGAGTACAAAAAAGAATTCTGGGGAATGGGATGATGAAGATCGAGCGGCAGTTGCTCCTTTACTCCATTGACACTCCGATTACAAAAGTAGGAGAAAATCTAAGAAAATTGCTAACTCTCGGCTCACTAGCAAGAAGTGCAGCAATTTGGCTCTTAAAAATGCTCTCCGTTCTGTGTTTTGAAGAGGGATAAGGCCCATTTTTATAGTCGTTCTTAAACTGGAATGATGTTATGCGCCCACATGAGGAAAACACACTGGTTTTCATGTGGGCGCATAGTCCTGCTTTGGGCGCATAGGATGTAGGCGCATGTAGACTGTGTAGTCGTAGGTTGATCGTGGTACTGACGTAGCCGCATGCTTCGGTGCACGATTGCTCGTGGAGGCTGACGTGGCCGTATGCTTCGGTGCACATTTTGATCATGGCTTTGACTGAGTCAGGCTTCGGCGCATAGCCATGTCTCAGGCTATGCGCCCTCCTTTTGGGGGAGCTAGTCTTGGACGCATGGAACTTCACTGGCTGGGCGCATAGAGCTTCACTGGCTGGGCGCATAGAGCTTTACTGGCTGGGCGCATAGAGTTCCACTGGCTGTGCGCATAGAGCTTCACTGGCTTGGGCGCATAAGGCTTCATTGCTGAAATTTTTTTATGCTTCTACAAGGACATCGCCCCGACGATCTTGTGATGCAAGCAAGTCCCGGATGAGTCCCATCAGGGTTCTATTATCAGGCTCTGCAGGCTGGGCTGGGCTGGATGAACTAGCGGCTCTTGCTTCCCAGAAGGTATGACTCGTGTCACGCCCCGCTCCCGTAGGAGCGATCGTCCTCGCTAAGGCGTGATGCCGCACGAGCCTAGATTGCGCTTGTGCAAGGCAGGTTCAATTATGGCCGATTTCAGCGGCTGCGACAGGGTTGTCGCACAGAAGTCCCATACAGAGACATTGAATAATAGCAGCAAAAATTAGAACAAAACATAAGTTATACAGAAGAAGCTTTTTATTGATATTGAAACAAAGGTTACAATGGGGTGCAAGGCCAAGATTATAAGTCTCTCAAGCTCACTCATCTCACATTACAAGTCACTCAGCTCTCTCTCATCTCTCAAATACAAGTCTTGAACCAGCGAAAGCTTCGGAAGGCGACGTCCATACATTATGTCCCATATAAGTCTTGACTCCATACGGCCGCACGCTTCGAATCGCCAAGGAACTCCGTGCCTTGACGCATCCAAGCGAGCTCCGTGCCACGAGCTTCTACCTGTGCCTGCACATGAAAACTATGTGGGTGTTAGTACTCAACTGTACTGGTGGAATGAGCTCTTTGTCCACCCATACAAAACCAACACGTTAATCTACTTTGTGTGTAACATAGCCCCTTTATGATTGTCTTTCTGCTCTTTTCTTAGGATCGGTTTTAGGACAGACGCCTTGGCCTATTTTGTGTCTCGAGACCATCTCGTGCTTGCAACATCAACGTTAACCTATCAAGTCGTGTTTTGCTTTACGGCCCAAAATCAGAGACGCAACTACACGATAGACTCCTTTTCCACATGACCGTGCTACAAAACTATATTAAGGCCGTGCCTCGTATTTCAGTAAGACTAACCACATCGCTGCCTCACGGCCCTTTGCTACTGAATCATCAACTGACCCAATCAAGACTTGTGGGTTAAGTGTCACTCGACCAACTTTGCCTTGCGGCGGTTTCCTGACTTAAACTCAAGACAACTTACATCCAAACTATGCAACTTATATGCCGACAACTCAAGACTCGACGCCACATCTCGTGCCGAAGCACGGTGTCTTCGTTGCAGCCAAATCTTAGGCCCAAACATTTTGTGTTACCGACTAAACATACATTCAAGTTCTAGACCAAATCCAAAGGCATACACGCGGTTTGTCGCTATTCTGCCGACTCAACTATATGAATTTGGTTACTGGCACCCAAAGCCATTATGGACTCCTTTTGTAGTTTTGATTAGACGGATGTCCCTTGCCAGCGCGAGTAGCTAGCTCCGCTGCAAGTCCCCGCCTAACCCGTGCGGTCATCCAGCACACATTCTACGAAAAGTCTCTATCGCAACGGTTCCCATGGGCCGCCTGGGTCGCCGTTCGAGAAACTGTTTGTTTTATTTACCTTGTACAAGTTGTCCAATGACCATGCAAGACTCGACTCAAACTGACGTCTCATACAGTCATTGTACCTCTAGTGTTACCATCTCCTTCAGGGCTAAGTGCAATACTTCTCACATCGGAGATCTTGCCTCGACGACCCGTAGTCGCGAGCATTCTTCTTTCTTGCCTCGACGACCCAGTCGCGAGCATTCTTTCTTTCTTGCCCTATCATTTCACTCAACTCAAGAACAACTATTGAAACACTTTCCAAACTCAATAAATCAACCGTGGCCCGTGCCTTAAAACATTAAGTCCGTGCCATCGTGTCTCAAACCAACGTGAAACTCTATGTGACACCACCGCCCAAGTCATACTCTATATGACGGGCCCTTCAATCGTGAGACTATATGATTATACCCGGCCGTAGAACTCATAGGGCCGTGCCTGCTACTACTCCTGTTAGCTTAACGTAACTCGCCTAACTTACTTTGTAACAACTTGACGAGCAAAGGCTGCGTCAAGCCTTGCGTCGTAGGAACGTGCCGTGCACGCGTTCGACTTGAACAACCAAGTTATTTAAAGTGCCTAGACTTATGCCACAAGCCGTGCAATACAGCTTAACCCGTTGGCGAGCAGAGGCTATGTCACGCCTTGGGCGAAGAGACCATGTATGCTTTATGAAGCATTTATGCGGGCGACGTCTGTGAATTTGGCTAACTCTTAGCTTGTGGCGAAGACCAACTTTTCCTTCTCCCAAGCCACAGGACGAAGGACCAAGTGTCATTTTCAAAGCACACCGTGCACCAACTCTAAGACGATCGTTTTGGACCTTTCCATATTCTAACTCAATCCAACCCGTCGGGATTATTCCCTTTAGCTATGTGGATTTGTCTCTTTAATTATCAAGCCTACTTGTGCAAGTTGAAAACATGCGATTTATTATGTGAAGGCAAAGATGAGGCAAGTTCACCAAAACTATCCCACCTGAGCGAGCGGTCGCCTCGACCGAGCCATATCTCCGAGTAGCCGTTGCAAGGCTAAGTCCGAACGCCGTCGGCGTTCCTATTCCTCCGATTGACTGAGCGGGACGGGGCACTACATCATACACCACTCAAAAAAAGTTTCGTCCTTGAAACTGACTGAGTACACTTATCGACTTATCACTTTACTCAACATTCAAGAACTCTCGCACACACTACGCCTATGCGTTTCCCAAATCCGAGCCACGCTCGTGCTATCCACAATCCTTTCTTCAAAACTCACGATCTCAAAATTCTCGACACTTTCCTGTCCCTCAAGTCTCACTTGAATTCAACGTATCACTTAGTTTGGATCGTGCACATATCTTAGGCGTCTCTAAAATACATGTATTTCAACCAAGCCTCGTGATAGCGAATCCCGCCATCACTATTCGAGTCGGATCGTGCACATATTCAAGCATCCCTGATATACATGCATGTCAATCGATACTCGCGAGTGGTACCTCCACAAATCCTACAACTTCGTACTCGGACGTCTGCCTAACCGCTAGGCTATGTCTTTTCGTCAGTATTGGAATCATAGTTCCCAAACAACAATATCAACACTGACCCCATCCTAAGGTCAAACCAAGTTGATAGTACGGGGGTTTGCTATCCAAGCTCGCATCACTCCGATTTCTAAACTTCGAGCACAGATTTCCTATACACATCCGGACGTTCGTCGCACGGGGTCCGAGTCATTCAGCAAAGCCATCCTACGACAACAAGCATTCAACCAATTCTATGACATCTCAATATCGCTCGTTCAACAAACCATCTTTGTATAGTCTATCTCTTCGAACACGTTCGACATAATCTGCCTATCAATCATTTTCGAATCAAACACGCTATGACACAAATCATCGCTAGCCAAAATTTTATGTTACACATTCCCTAAGTCATCTATTCCAATTCACGCAATCAATCACAAGGTCGTCTAACTTAGCAATACGTTGTGCCTCGATCTCACGCGAGACAGATTATCCACGGTGGATATGAATCACCATGCACGCTTCCGCGGGATAATTATCCTCATCGGGACGTAACTCTTGTTTTGCGTCTAGACTAATTCATTCTCGATGCCCGGATTGGACCTACTCAATCCTCAAGTTTATTTCATTCCTCGATCGTAAGTCCTAACATCCTTAAATTTTCTTTCGCATCAAACCAACAAGTCGAGACAATCAAAGTTGCCGCATCCTGATTTTCTGAGTTTGATCATTCCTGCGACATGAATCACCATGTCAGCGCTCACGCAAAACAATCGCCCCAAATCCGACGCAACACATATGCGAGGCTGGAGTTGCGCTCGCACAAGACAAGAATGTCGAAACTGTAGTTATCCGCATAACCCTCAAGACACTCCTGTTTTCATCCAACATTCATCTCGATCAAAATCCTAAGTATAGCATCCAACCGAACAATAACACTTGCACGATCATCATTCGCTGAGTCAGAGTACCCCCGAGTTATCGCATATCGATCTTTGATATGCCTCAATACCATCGATGACATGCATAACCTGACGATCTTCCTTTGCAAAAAGTTCCGAGTCGTGCGAATGATGCTATCGTCCGACTGGATAATCTCCTCGACATTAAAATTGAAGTTTGATCATTATCCCTCGAGCCTTTCACATCATCAATTTCTTCAAACCAAATTCGCGTATTCGTTCATCCTTTTATATTAAGTCATCGACCAACGTATTTTCTCAATTTGTATCATTCCTTGCTAACTCAAATCATCGACTAACATTCGATCCAATCCTTAGAGTCATTTTCGTAACTTCACAATTTAACTTTTCATGCACGCTATCTATCTGTCGTGCTAACTTTTTATATATGATCCGTATTAATTTCTTCGATCAAGTCATCTGTTCGCTACACCTTAACTTTTCCTCGATTTGATTTCACCTACTCAATCATTTTCTGTTTCATATTTCGCACAATTCTCAATCTCGTGCACGTTCCGTGTGCGTCAATTTCTAAGTTGTTCGATTCGACTCATCAAAATCTTCAAGACTATATTTTGCTCAATCATATTCAATCTAAGGCTTTGTATCCACGCAACGCTTGCTGATAGACTCATCAACACCCCACATCCTCAATCGATAGACCGACATCCCTGAGGCTATCACATACACCACCCAGGAATGAAGTCATTCGACAAATCCTCAAAACTATCATTCGAATCAAAATTGACTTCTTCGAATCCCGTTCGAACCATTCCTCTACTTCCAAGCACGCTCATCTATATCGCACCGACGTTATCGTCGCTCGATAGCACCCTTATCGATAGTCATCTCGCTTTACTCAATCGAGTTTAACTTATTCTTGTTCGACACAATTCGAATCCCGCACTCGACTTTTCTACGGTCGACGTAACTTTAGTTTATATGCCCAGCCTGACTTAGCCAACCGTGCTTACGCAAACCATCTTTTTATTTCTTGTCAAAAACTGTTGTCCTACGTTTTGCAAAATAGATAGACTTATTGTATGGACATCCGCGGGATATTTGAGAGAGAGCGCACCAACGATTTCAACTTTGCGGAAACAATAATTCAGAGTTTTGCGGAAACAATAGAGTTAAAGAATTCAATCGGTAGTCCAAGGACGTAAAGCCGTGCTCTGATACCATTGTGTCATGCCCCGCTCCCATAGGAGCGATCGTCCTCGCTAAGGCGTGATGCCGTACGAGCCTAGATTGCGCTCGTGCAAGGCGGGTTCCATAACAGCCGATTTTAGCGGTTGTGACGGGGTCGTCGCACAGAAGTCCCATGCAGAGACATTGAATAATAGCAGCAAAAATTAGAACAAAACACAAGTTCTGCAGAAGAAGCTTTTTATTGATATTGAAACAAAGGTTACAATGGGGCGCAAGGCCAAGATTACAAGTCTCTCAAGCTCACTCATCTCATATTACAAGTCACTCAGCTCTCTCTCATCTCTCAAATACAAGTCTTGAACCAGCAGAAACTTCGGAAGGCAACGTCCATACATTATGTCGCATATAATTCTTGAATCCATATGACCGTACGCTTCGAATCGCCAAGGAAATCCAAGCGAGCTCCGCGTCACGAGCTTCTACCTGTGCCTGCACATGGAAACTATGTGGGTGTCAGTACTCAACTGTACTGGTGGAATGAGCTCCTCGCCCACCCATACAAAACCAACACGTTAATTTACTTTGTGTGTAACATAGCCCCTTTATCGATTGTCTTTCTACTCTTTTCTTAGGATCGGTTTTAGGACAGACGCCTTGGCCTATTTTGTGTCTCGAGACCACTCGTGCTTGCGACATCAACGCTAACCTATCATGTCATTTTTTGCCTTACGGCCCAAAATCAGAGACGCAACTACACGATAGACTCCTTTTCCATATGACCGTGCTACAAAACCATATTGAGGCCGTGCCTCGTATTTCAGTAAGACTAACCACATCACCGCCTCGCGGCCCTTTGCTACTGAATCATCAACTGACCCAATCAAGACTTGTGGGTTAAGTGTCACTCGACCAACTTTGCCTTGCGACGGTTTCCTGACTTAAACTCAAGACAACTTATATCCAAACTATGCAACTTATATGCCGAAAACTCAAGACTCGATGCCACATCTCGTGCCGAAGCACGGTGTCTTCGTTGTAGCCAAATCTTAGGCCCAAACATTTTGTGTTACCGACTAAACATACATTCAAGTTCTAGACCAAATCCAAAGGCATACACACGATTTGCCGCTATTTTGCCGACTCAACTATATGAATTTGGTCACTGGCTCCCAGAGCCATTATGGACTCCTTTTGTAGTTTTGATTAGACGGACGCCCCTTGCCAGCGCGATTAGCTAGCTCCGCTGCAAGTCCCCGCCTAACCCGTACGGTCATCCAGCACACAGTCTACGAAAAGTCTCTATCGCAACGGTTCCCATGGGCCGCCTGGGTCGCCGTTCGAGAAACTATTTATTTTATTTACCTTGTACAAGTTGTCCAATGACCATGCAAGATTCGACTCAAACTGACGTCTCACAAAGTCATTTTACCTCTAATGTTACCATCTCCTTCAGGGCTAAGTGCAATACTTCTCACATCGGAGATCTTGCCTCGACGACCCGTAGTCGCGAGCATTCTTCTTTCTTGCCTCGACGACCCAGTCGCGAGCATTCTTTCTTTCTTGCCCTATCATTTCCCTCAACTCAAGAACAACTATTGAAACACTTTCCAAACTCAATAAATCAACCGTAGCCCGTGCCTTAAAACATTAAGTCCGTGCCATCATATCTCAAACCAACGTGAAACTCTATGTGACACCACCGCCCAAGTCATACTCTATATGACGGGCCCTTCAATCGTGAGACTATATGATTATACCCGGCCGTAGAACTCATAGGGCCGTGCCTGCTACTACTTCTGTTAGCTTAACGTAACTCGCCTAACTTACTTTGTAACAACTTGACGAGCAAAGGCTGCGTCAAGCCTTGCGTCGTAGGAACGTGCCGTGCACGCGTTCGACTTGAACAACCAAGTTATTTAAAGTGCCTAGACTTATGCCACAAGCCGTGCAATACAGCTTAACCCATTGGCGAGCAGAGGCTATGTCACGCCTTGGGCGAAGAGACCATGTATGCTTTATGAAGCATTTATGCGGGCGACGTCTGTGAATTTGGCTAACTCTTAGCTTGTGGCGAAGACCAACTTTTCCTTCTCCCAAGCCACAGGACGAAGGACCAAGTGTCATTTTCAAAGCACACCGTGCACCAACTCTAAGACGATCGTTTTGGACCTTTCCATATTCTAACTCAATCCAACCCGTCGGGATTATTCCCTTTAGCTATGTGGATTCGTCTCTTTAATTATCAAGCCTACTTGTGCAAGTTGAAAACATGCGATTTATTATGTGAAGGCAAAGATGAGGCAAGTTCACCGAAACTACCCCACCTGAGCGAGCGGTCGCCTCGACCGAGCCATATCTCCGAGTAGCCGTTGCAAGGCTAAGTTCGAACGCCGTCGGCGTTCCTATTCCTCCGATTGACTGAGCGGGACGGGGCACTACATCATACACCACTCAGAAAAAGTTTCGTCCTTGAAACTGACTGAGTACACTTATCGACTTATCACTTTACTCAACATTCAAGAACTCTCGCACACACTACGCCTATGCGTTTCCCAAATCCGAGCCATGCTCGTGCTATCCACAATCCTTTCTTCAAAACTCACGATCTCAAAATTCTCGACACTTTCCTGTCCCTCAAGTCTCACTTGAATTCAACGTATCACTTAGTTTGGATCGTGCACATATCTTAGGCATCTCTAAAATACATGCATTTCAACCAAGCCTCGTGATAGCGAATCCCGCCATCACCATTCGAGTCGGATCGTGCACATATTCAAGCGTCCCTGATATACATGCATGTCAATCGATACTCGCGAGTGGTGCCTCCACAAATCCTACCACTTCGCACTCGGACGTCTGCCTAACCGCTAGGCTATATCTTTTCGTCAGTATTGGAATCATAGTTCCCAAACAACAATATCAACACTGACCCCATCCTAAGGTCAAACCAAGTTGATAGTACGGGGATTTGCTATCCAAGCTCGCATCACTCCGATTTCTAAACTTCGAGCACAGATTTCCTATACACATCCGGACGTTCGTCGCACGGGGTCCGAGTCATTCAGCAAAGCCATCCTACGACAACAAGCATTCAACCAATTCCATGACATCTCAATATCGCTCGTTCAACAAACCATCTTTGTATAGTCTATCTCTTCTAACACGTTCGACATAATCTGCCTATCAATCATTTTCGAATCAAACATGCTATGACACAAATCATCGCTAGCCAAAATTTTATGTTACACATTCCCTAAGTCATCTATTCCAATTCACGCAATCAATCACAAGGTCGTCTAACTTAGCAATACGTTGTGCCCCGATCTCACGCGAGTCAGATTATCCACGGTGGACATGAATCACCATGCACGCTTCCGCGGGATAATTATCCTCATCGGGACGTAACTCTTGTTTTGCGTCTAGACTAATTCATTCTCGATGCCCGGATTGGACCTACTCAATCCTCAAGTTTATTTTATTCCTCGATCGTAAGTCCTAACATCCTTAAATTTTCTTTCGCATCAAACCAACAAGTTGAGACAATCAAAGTTGCCGCATCCTGATTTTCTGAGTTTGATCATTCCTGCGACATGAATCACCATGTCAGCGCTCACGCAAAACAATCGCCCCAAATCCGACGCAACACATATGCGAGGCTGGAGTTGCGCTCGCACAAGACAAGAATGTCGAAACTGTGGTTATCCGCATAACCCTCAAGACACTCCTGTTTTCAGCCAACATTCATCTCGATCAAAATCCTAAGTATAGCATCCAACCGAACAATAACACTTGCACGATCGTCATTCGCTGAGTCAGAGTACCCCCGAGTTATCGCATATCGATCTTTGATATGCCTCAATACCATCGATGACATGCATAACCTGACGATCTTCCTTTGCAACAAGTTCCGAGTCGTGCGAATGATGCTATCGTCCGACTGGATAATCTCCTCGACATTAAAATTGAAGTTTGATCATTATCCCTCGAGCCTTTCACATCATCAATTTCTTCAAACCAAATTCGCGTATTCGTTCATCCTTTTATATTAAGTCATCGACCAACGTATTTTCTCAATTTGTATCATTCCTTGCTAACTCAAATCATCGACTAACATTCGATCCAATCCTTAGAGTCATTTTCGTAACTTCACAATTTAACTTTTCATGCACGCTATCTATCTGTCGTGCTAACTTTTCATATATGATCCGTATTAATTTCTTCGATCAAGTCATCTGTTCGCTATACCTTAACTTTTCCTCGATTTGATTTCACCTACTCAATCATTTTTCGTTTCATATTTCGCACAATTCTCAATCCCGTGCACGTTCTGTGTGCGTCAATTTCTAAGTTGTTCGAATCGACTCATTAAAATCTTCAAGACTATATTTTGCTCAATCATATTCAATCTAAGGCTTTGTATCCACGCAACGCTTGTTGATAGACTCATCAACACCCCACATCCTCAATCGATCGACCGACATCCCTGAGGCTATCACATACACCACTCAGGAATGAAGTCATTCAACAAATCCTCAAAACTATCATTCGAATCAAAATTGACTTCTTCGAATCCCGTTCGAACCATTCCTCTACTTCCAAGCACGCTCATCTATATCGCACCGACGTTATCGTCGCTCGATAGCACCCTTATCGATAGTCATCTCGCTTTACTCAATCGAGTTTAACTCATTCTTGTTCGACACAATTCGAATCCCGCACTCGACTTTTCTACGGTCGACGTAACTTTAGTTTATATGCCCAGCCTGACTTAGCCAACCGTGCTTACGCAAACCATCTTTTTGTTTCTTGTCAAAAACTGTTGTCCTACGTTTTGCAAAATAGATAGACTTATTGTATGGACATCCACGGGATATTTGAGAGAGAGCGCACCAATGATTTCAACTTTGCGGAAACAATAATTCAGAGTTTTGCGGAAACAATAGAGTTAAAGAATTCAATCGGTAGTCCAAGGACGTAAAGCCGTGCTCTGATACCATTGTGTCACGTCCCGCTCCCATAGGAGCGATCGTCCTCGCTAAGGCGTGATGCCGCACGAGCCTAGATTGCGCTCGTGCAAGGCGGGTTCCATAACAGCCGATTTTAGCGGTTGTGACGGGGTCGTCGCACAGAAGTCCCATACAGAGACATTGAATAATAGCTACGAAAATTAGAACAAAACACAAGTTATGCAGAAGAAGCTTTTTATTGATATTGAAACAAAGGTTACAATGGGGCGCAAGGCCAAGATTATAAGTCTCTCAAGCTCACTCATCTCACATTACAAGTCACTCAGCTCTCTCTCATCTCTCAAATACAAGTCTTGAATCAGCAGAAACTTCGGAAGGCAACGTCCATACATTATGTCGCATATAATTCTTGAATCCATACGACCGTACGCTTCGAATCGCCAAGGAACTCCGTGCCTCGATGCATCCAAGCGAGCTCCGCGTCACGAGCTTCTACCTGTGCCTGCACATGGAAACTATGTGGGTGTCAGTACTCAACTGTACTGGTGGAATGAGCTCCTCGCCCACCCATACAAAACCAACACGTTAATTTACTTTGTGTGTAACATAGCCCCTTTATCGATTGTCTTTCTACTCTTTTCTTAGGATCGGTTTTAGGACAGACGCCTTGGCCTATTTTGTGTCTCGAGACCACTCGTGCTTGCAACATCAACGCTAACCTATCATGTCATTTTTTGCCTTACGACCCAAAATCAGAGACGCAACTACACGATAGACTCCTTTTCCACATGACCGTGCTACAAAACCATATTGAGGCCGTGCCTCGTATTTCAGTAAGACTAACCACATCACCGCCTCGCGGCCCTTTGCTACTGAATCATCAACTGACCCAATCAAGACTTGTGGGTTAAGTGTCACTCGACCAACTTTGCCTTGCGACGGTTTCCTGACTTAAACTCAAGACAACTTACATCCAAACTATGCAACTTATATGCCGAAAACTCAAGACTCGATGCCACATCTCGTGCCGAAGCATGGTGTCTTCGTTGTAGCCAAATCTTAGGCCCAAACATTTTGTGTTACCGACTAAACATACATTCAAGTTCTAGACCAAATCCAAAGGCATACACACGATTTGCCGCTATTTTGCCGACTCAACTATATGAATTTGGTCACTGGCTCCCAGAGCCATTATGGACTCCTTTTGTAGTTTTGATTAGACGGACGCCCCTTGCCACCGCGAGTAGCTAGCTCCGCTGCAAGTCACCGCCTAACCCGTACGGTCATCCAGCACACAGTCTACGAAAAGTCTCTATCGTAACGGTTCCCATGGGCCGCCTGGGTCGCCGTTCGAGAAACTGTTTATTTTATTTACCTTGTACAAGTTGTCCAATGACCATGCAAGATTCGACTCAAACTGACGTCTCACAAAGTCATTTTACCTCTAGTGTTACCATCTCCTTCAGGGCTAAGTGCAATACTTCTCACATCTGAGATCTTGCCTCGACGACCCGTAGTCGCGAGCATTCTTCTTTCTTGCCTCGACGACCCAGTCGTGAGCATTCTTTCTTTCTTGTCCTATCATTTCACTCAACTCAAGAACAACTATTGAAACACTTTCCAAACTCAATAAATCAACCGTGGCCCGTGCCTTTGTTACGACCCGCACCCGCTTTTCGGATACGAGACGTGTCCAAGCCAGCCTACGCCGCAGAGTCGGCGGTAGAACGCTGTCAAGCCCGCAAGAAATAAATGCTCACAAATACAACATTTGCTGCTCATTCACATTTCTAAATTTATTACAACATTTATAATTAAAGAAAATATAATATTTTACAATTAATAAAATTGATACAATTGCTTTCTATTTCTAGGTTGACCTCAGCATACCCAAGCCTTCCCAATGCTAAGAGTGATCGCGGCTAAACCTGAAAAATGTTGGTTTCCAGTCAGGAATGGAACAAGTACACAAACCGACGGCAATGCAAAACACAATAGAATTAACAAGACATGAAAATGACATATGAGAGATAAAAATTGGAAGATAACTGATGACATAGTACGATAGAGAAGTAAAGGAAAAATAAAAGACATCTACCTATGTGGTGCGAAATATCTGTTTCGACATGTGAACGGCTAGGGGGTAAATCTGGCTCACTGCACGTGTCGTGTGCAGCTGCTATCATGCAAGAATAGACATATTGGGATATTTCTGGGTAGTCCACATGTATACTTAGATATTTCCTCTCCCGACTACTCCGTATGACGAGCGTGTCAACAAGCAGCAAGATATATGTATAGACATGAAATGAGAAGACTACTATGAATCGAAAAGTGTCACGCCCCAGAACCAGAATACTGGAGAGCGGGGACAGACATAGCCAGCTACGTATATGAAATGGAATCCATCTCGCTATACGGTCACGGCTGTCTAGATACATAAGGGTTTATCTACAAGCCAACAGTCTCTTAAGGTCATGAACAAGCCTAGTGTCTCAATCACAAGCAAGTAAGTAAAAGGTTACAAGAAGTATGATCATTAAATATACAATAGTAAGGCATCCCAAATATTACATATTCAGCTGATCATGAAGCTAGTCGTTACAAAATGTTAGGACTAGCAAGAGTTTAGTCATACATGATCAACCCTAGGATCTGTTAATCATGTTACAGCCCGTAGGCAGACAGTAAGTAAATGCAATCGAGCTAAACAGGTGCTCGTCGGCTAAACGCCTCAAAAGAATATTTTTACAATAGAGTGGGAGAGCCAAAAAGAACCCACTCGTTGCCAGGGTTCCGTCTAGTGGCCACCATCTGGCTGGAAGGTCGGTAGATCCTCTGGAACTGCTCCGAAATCTGGCCATACAAAACCAGCTGGGTCAGATCCCAGAAAGAGCAAGTGCCACAAAGGAAGCTTCACTTAGAAACTAAAACCAGCAATCGGCACAAGATATAAATAAAAGTAAGAACTGGAAATAAAGAAAATACACCAGGATGATATACGACGAGATAACTATGGAACTATTCAGATAACCAGGTTACAACCCGTAAACCAAACAAGGACCGGGGTTGAAACCCTTCGTCTAAACAGAACTTGGAATTCTCACCATTTATCGGTAAAATAAATACAAGCATTCTGGTCATACAGTAATCTGGAACAGAATCAGGACAAGACTAGACTGGTTAGACTACATCCAATCATTTCATGGCCAAGCAAGAACTACGGCTTGATACTTTAACTAACTAGGGTTGTCACAAGCCTAATTACTAACCAGATGCAGTGAGAATCTTCCACAGTGCAGTCCATCCAGGTTACCCGGGTTGAAAGATTAGAGTTGAATTCAGGTGGGTACATCGTCCAGGAAACGCATGTACCCTTAGGTAGCTTAAAGGGTGCAACACATGACAGTGTGCTGGAAATGTGTCCTACTCGACGGCAGGCTACAGATCCCAAGGCGTGCCCAGGTAACGGAATTGCCTGTAGCTGGGAGATCTCTTTATGACTAGTGTATTAATCTAGTTATTAGCCTTAGTCCATTTCAATGGGTACTCCTGACCGTGGTACTCAGGAGTCCCCTCCTAGACATGATGCAAGACAGGACTGGATTATTTGTACAAGCACAATCGCCCACGGTGTCCAGGTAATTATACAAGTCATGTCATGTCAGGTAGCCGTCGTAACAGCTTATCAGATATATCATGTCAGGTTTATCATATCAAGTGTACTAGTCAGGAGTGCGCCACGACGGGCCACTATCAGGTCATGTCATGTTACTTGTCAGGAGTGCACCACTACGGGTCACTATCGGGTCGTGCTCTATTATCAATTCCAAACATATCAAATGAATTCATGATTTCAAGTTCAGGATAAAAGGCGTAAGGATATAAAATAGACGTGAAATATCTAATAAAATATCAATACTCAGGGCTATAGAAGAGCCATGCGGCTAAAGCATATGCGGTCTGGAAAGGGTAGACTCATACGGCTGGGAAGGGAACAGCCCATGCGGCTGGATGGTATCAGACGCATGCGGCTGATAAGGGAAAAGCCCATGCGGCTAAGAAGGAGTTCAGGTCCATGCGGCTGGGAAGTGTCGTATCATGCGGCTGGGAAGTGTAGTATCATGCGGCTGGAAAGTATAGTATCATGCGGCTGGGTATAGAAGGAGGCGCATGCGGCTTATAGAAGCTCATGCGGCTGGGTCAACATGGCTGCTTATGTGGTCGGGAGTGAAGGGTGCATATGCGGCTGATAAGGGACTCAACCTCATGCGTCCAAGAGAAGGGCAAGACCCATGCGGCTCAATTAGGTGAGCGTATGCGGCCCGGGTCACTGGAACCCATGCGGCAAAGACAAGAGGGGCGCATGCGGCTCAGGGGGACGAGGGCGCATGCGGCTCAGGGGGACGAGGGCGCATGCGGATCAGGAGGATGGGCACATGCGGCTGAGAGTCTCATGCGGCCGAATCACTTGCCGCATGAATTGTCATGCGGTCAAGTCAAGTCTAAGCACAATTCATCTTCTCCAAATTTCTGAGAGGAAGAACACCATGAGAGCCAAGTTCTCAAGCTCCACAACTCCATCATCCGGAGCCCAAATCCGAACTTCCATAGGGCAAAATGGGGTAGAACAAAATTCTCTACAACATGAAACCATCAAAACATAGAAATAACAAGATTAAGTAGATCAAAACCCAAGAAATCCGAAAATAAAAATAAACTTAGATCTACAAGAATCTAGCCATGGAAATGAGAAATGCCAAGTACAAAAGTGCTTTAGAATGTAGTAAGGAAGAGAATGAAGTAATAAAATTGGAGTTCCTCCATAAAGCAAGTTGCACTTGCCTAGACCTCTCTCTTCTCTCTCTGGTAGGTAAGGAAGTAAATGAGGAAGAAGAAGATGATAAATGAAGAGAGAGAATGAAGAGGGCTAATAAATACCAAGGTGGTGGTAGGTAGGGGGTTCACATTGGTTCATATTGAACCAAAGAAAACCGAGCCAAGCTGAACCAAGCCAAGATACAAGCTAAACAAGGAATCATGCAATACAGAATAAAATACGTACACGTATTCCAGAAATACGTAATACGAACCACAGGCATTACAACTCTACCCACCTTAAAAGAATTCCGTCCTCGAAATTTAATCAAGAGGCTAGAGGAGCAATGACAAGCTACATTAATCACATGCAAGCTATAACTAGGCAGACAATCACTCATTCAAGCAAGGAATCGAAGGCATGAGGCATAAAAAAGACAATATACCTCACGAGTCAAACAAGTTGGGATATCGCGATCGGATATCATCCTCACGCTCCCACGTTGACTCCCCCAAAGAGTGATGACCCCAAGCAACTCGGACTAACTTGATAGTCTTGTTCTTGAGGATCTTCTCTCTCCGGTCCAATATAGACACGGGCCTCTCCTCATACGAAAGGTTGGTACCAACAACCAATTCTGAATGATCCAGGATGTGGCTCGGGTCCGGGATATACCGTCGTAATTGGAATACATGGAACACGTCATGCACCTCGCTTAGCGACGGCGGAAGAGCGAGATGATAGGATACATCACCTACTCGCTCCAGAATGTCAAACGGTCCTATATACCTAGGACTAAGCTTTTCCCGTACGCCGAAACGAATGATGCCACGGTTAGGCGAAATCCTCAGGAATACATGATCGCCGACCGAAAACTCGAAAGGACGCCGATAAGAATCGGCCCAATGGCGCTGGCGATCTTGGGCAACTCAAAGGTGATCTCTGACCCTCCTGACCACTTCAACTATCTAGGCAATCATTTCTGGACCGAGCATCTGTCTCTCTCCAACATCATCCCAAGCTAGCGGGAATCTGCACTTCCTACCATACAGTGCCTCGAACGGTGCCATCTGGATACTGGCCTGGAAACTGTTGTTGTACGAGAATTCTACCAGGTGCAAATGATCTTCCCATGAACCACCAAAGTCAAGTGTACAGGACCGCAATATGTCTTCAAGAGTCTGGATCGTGCGCTCCGACTGGCCATCTGTCTGCGGATGATATGCTGAACTGAACTGGAGATGAGTTCCCAAACTCTCCTGCAGGCTATGCCAAAATTGCGACGTGAATCTTGAATCTCGGTCCGAGGTGATACTGACTGGCACATCGTGCAACCTGACAATCTGCCTGAGGTACATCTCCGCTAGCTGAGCCGTCGACTGACCAACTCTGAATGGAAGAAAGTAAGCTACCTTCGTGAGCCGATCAACTATAACCCAGATAGCATCTCTACCAGCTGGGGATCTAGGTAGTCCAGTCATAAAATCCATGGTCACATGCTTCCACTTCCATTCTGGAATCGGCAAAGGCTGAAGAAGTCCAGCCGGTCTCTGATGTTCAGCCTTGACTTGTTGGCAAACCAAACACCGAGAGACAAACCGAGCTATCTCTCGCTTCATGCCATTCCGCCAGAAGTGCTGACGGATATCTCGGTACATCTTCGTACTGCCGGGATGGATGGAATACTGCGAACTGTGAGCCTCCGACATGATTTTCTGTCTGATATCTCCACTGGGTACACAAAGACGCTTACCATGTCGAAGTGTACCATCCTCATGAATGCATAACTCTGGTCTTCGTCATGCCTCACACTCTGCTCTGAGTCGCTGAAGCTTGGAATCTGCTGACTGCGCCATCCGGATCCTCTCAACGATAGTGGACTGAACTTGTATACTGGCCATCAATGCCACACTGGAAGGAAGAACAACTTCTATACCTATCTTCTGAAGATCTGCTAACAGCTCTGATTGTGCTGTTAGAAAATAAACTCCGGCTCTCCTGTTCAAAGCATCTGCAACAACGTTGGCCTTCCCAGGATGATACTGTAAGTTGACATCATAATCCACAAGAAGCTCCAGCCACCTTCTCTGACGCATGTTAAGATCCTTCTGGATGAAAACATACTTCAGGCTCTTATGGTCGGTGAAAATCTCTACCCCATCTCCATACAAATAGTGCCTCCATAACTTAGTACAAACACTACTGCTGCCAGCTCCAAGTCACGGGTTGGGTAATTCCTCTCATGATCACGAAGTTGTCGTGACGCATAAGCTATTACCTTCCCATGCTGCATCAGAACACATCCTAAACCTCTGCCTGAAGCATCACAGTACACTGAGAATCCTCCGGTCCCATCTGGAAGCGTGAGAATAGGAGCTGTTATCAGGCCTCGCTTCAACTGCTCAAAAGAACTCTGACACTCTGCTGTCCAAGCAAACTGCGCATCCTTGTCGGTCAACTGGGTCAACGGTGCCGATATCCGGGCAAAGTCTGAAATAAACCGCCGGTAATAGCCGGCCAATCCAAGAAAACTGCGAACCTCTGCAACTGTACTGGGCACCGGCCATGACTCAATGGCCACAATCTTCTGGGGATCCACTTCTACTCCTCCTCTGGTGATGATATGACCCAAGTACGAAATGCGATCGAGCCAGAACTCGCATTTACTGAACTTGGCATATAACTGGTGCTCCCTGAGGATCTGAAGAACCATACGAAGATGCTGCTCATGTTTCGCCTTACTCTTGCTGTAGACCAGGATGTCATCCAAGAACACAATCACGAACTGATCCAAGTAGGGCATGAAGATACGATTCATGAGATCCATGAATACTGCCGGCACATTGGTCACTCCAAATGGCATCACTAGGAACTCCCAATGCCCATACCTCGATTTGAAAGCTGTCTTCGGGATGTCCTGCTCTCTGACTCTGATCTGATGATAACCTGAGCATAAATCAATCTTCGAGAATACTGAAGCCCCCTTGAGTTGATCAAACAAGTCATCTATCCTCGGAAGAGGATATCTGTTCTTGATTGTCACTGAGTTTAAGGTACGATAATCAACACATAACCTGGACGTACCATCCTTCTTTTTCACAAGAAGCATCGGGGCTCCCCAAGGTGATCCACTAGCACGAATGAATCCCTTGGTTCTGAGTTCTTCAATCATCTTGTACAATATCTCCAACTCTGACGACGCCATCCTGTAGACTCTCTCTGACACTGGGGCTGTCCCGGGAATCAAGTCTATAGTGAACTCGATCTTCCGCTCTGGAGGCATACCTGGAAGTTCTTCTAGAAAAACATCTGGAAACTCATCCACTATCCTGGGCAACCGAACTGTTGCTACTGCCATCCGCAATACTGGAGGAGATGACTCAACTTCGCCTCGGAAGAAAGAAAACTCCGGCTCGCCTGGAATGCTAAAAACAACCCTGCCAATGTGGCAGTCTATCCTAGCATAGTGGTTCCTCAACCAATCCATCCCTAGGACCACATCATAATCGGCCATCGAAAACTCTATCAATCTAGCGGGGAATTCTCTACCGCTAACTACGATCCGACACAAGGAAAACACTCTATCTACTCCCACAAGTCCGTTACCAGTAAGTATATTAAGCCTTACTGATAATGACTCTGGCTCCAATCCTACCCGTGTCGCGAATCGTGCAGACATAAATGAATACGATGTACCAGAATCAAATAAAGCTGAAGCTGGAAAGGAGTTGACGAGAATAGTACCTGCCACTACCTCTCCTGGTGCCAATCCTTCCTCCACGGTCATCACCATAGCCTGACCGTGCCCTCGGGGTGCTGGTCCCCTCTGCTGAAATCCTCGCTGCCTGCTCTGACTCTGGGCTTGGACTTGTGCATGCTGCTGGGGGTTCTGCTGCTGGAACATCTGGGACTGAGGCGACAAGGGCCTCGGCAAGGGATACTGCTGCTGCTGCTGGACTGGAACTGGTCCTCTCACCGAAGAGCTAGAAAGGTTGGACGATGATGAACCACCCCTATTCGGGCAGGATCCAACCCTATGGTCTGGTGCTCCATAAGCCAGACACAATCCCTGTACCCTGCGACATTCTGCCACCATATGGCCTGGCTTCCCACAATAAGAACAACCCACTGCGGAAGATTGCTTCTGCTTCTGCAGCTGCTGCTGAGGGTGTGTCGGAGTTGAATGCTGAACCGACGTTACTGAGGCCGCTCGCCTCGGAGCTCCAATAGTCAAAGCCCTGGCTGCCGGGGCTGGGGCTGAAGACTGTTTCATCTGGCCGTGAGATCTCTTCCGACCTCCGGTCCTATCCACAATCCTCTGGGAGGTATACTCATGCCTCCGGGCTGCTCTCAAGACGGCATCAAAAGTCTGATGCTCAAACTGCTCAACTGCCAACAAGATCTCTAGGTGAAGTCCCTACTGGAATCGCTGGGCTCTATCATACTCGGTTGCCACCAAGGTGGGAGCAAACCGACTGAGTCTCAAAAACTTGGCCGTATATCCGTCGACCGTTCTGCCTCCTTGCTTCAAGTTGGTGAACCGGGTCTGTAGATCATACCGAGCTACAGCATCAAAATACTTGGTCTGAAATCTCTCCCTGAATACTGCCCAAGCAATGGGTGCCACTAACCCAACGGCCTGAGCTGCCCACCAGCTGCGGGCAAGATCTAACAACTGCAGGCGCACAACTGCCACCTTCTCGTTCTCTGGGGTCCTGGCTGCCTCGAGAATCACCTCAGTGTCCTGAAGCCAAGCATCTGCTGCGATAGCATCTTCACTTCCATCGAAGAATGGAGGGTTCAAGCGCTTGAAGCTGTTAGCCGCGCTGTTACCCTGATGACCTCCTCTGGTCAAAGCATCCGTCACTGCCTGGTGCAAGGTATCTCCACGACGATCTTGAGAAGCTATCAAGGTCCTGACGAGTCCTACCAAAGTGCCATCATCTGGCTCGGCAGGCTGAACTGGCTGGACTGGTGGCTCTCCATCAAAAGGCACGACTCTGGAGGCTACTCCAGAATGTTGGGCTTGATCTCCGGGTTGCTGCTGGTCCGCGGGAGGTGCTTCGCCTTGCTGATCGGTAGGACCACGAACAATGCCGCTGAAGAAGACGACATAGGAGAACAATAAGGAAGGACCAGGACAGATCAACGATACAAGCATATGATCAGGACAAGAATTCAGGGATTCAGATGATACGAGCAGAGATCAAAGGCGGATACTGATTGAGACATCTATTCGGTAAACCCTCACATATCTTGATTTACAAGACCTGCATGGGCCACCACTTAAACCATGTCACGCCCCAGAACCAGAATGCTGGAGAGCGGGGGCAGACATAGCCAGCTACGTATATGAAATAGAATCCATCTCGCTATACGGTCACGGCTGTCTAGATACATGAGGGTTTATCTACAAGCCAACAGTCTCTTAAGGTCATGAACAAGCCTAGTGTCTCAATCACAAGCAAGTAAGTAAAAGGTTACAAGAAGTATGATCATTAAATATACAATAGTAAGGCGTCCCAAATATTGCATATTCAGCTGATCATGAAGCTAGTCGTTACAAAATGTTAGGACTAGCAAGAGTTTAGTCATACATGATCAACCCTAGGATCTGTTAATCATGTTACAGCCCGTAGGCAGACAGTAAGTAAATGCAATCAAGCTAAACAGGTGCTCGTCGGCTAAACGCCTCAAAAGAATATTTTTACAATAGAGTGGGAGAGCCAAAAAGAACCCACTCGTTGCCAGGGTTCCGTCTAGTGGCCACCATCTGGCTGGAAGGTCGGTAGATCCTCTGGAGCTGCTCTGAAATCTAGCCATACAAAACCAGCTGGGTCAGATCCCAGAAAGAGCAAGTGCCACAAAGGAAGCTTCACTTAGGACCTAAAACCAGCAATCGGTACAAGATATAAATAAAAGTAAGAACTGGAAATAAAAAAAATACACCAGGATGATATACGACGAGATAACCATGGAACTATTCAGATAACCAGGTTACAACCCGTAAACCAAACAATGACTGGGGTTGTAACCCTTCGTCTGAACAGAACTTGGAATTCTCACCATTTATCGGTAAAATAAATACAAGCATTCTGGTCATGCAGTAATCTGGAACAGAATTAGGACAAGACTAGACTGGTTAGACTACATCCAATCATTTCACGGCCAAGCAAGAACTACGGCTTGATACTTTAACTAACTAGGGTTGTCACAAGCCTAATTACTAACCAGATGCAGTGAGAATCTTCCACAGCCACAAGCCCTGCAGTCCATCCAGGTTACCCGGGTCATAAATACTTATGGGGTTGGATAGTAAATACAAAAAACCATTGATGTTAATATATATCGTTTCGACATTAAGCTAGAGTAATAACAATGGAAAATATGGGTGTAATACAATTGAAACATGTATTGACAGTTCTTTCCTTTCGTGCTACATATGCTAACTGAATTAGCATGTTTCTGATTTCAATCCGGTCAAAAAACGAACGGAAACCTGTGTCGTAAAATAGTTAGAACAAGGCATATTTTAGATATATGCTTCAGCGTTGAATCATGTCAGCTCAAAATGTTAACATTTCATAGCAGCTAGATTAGAACCTTAACCTGGTTGACATACATGCTTAAAAACAATTTATCTAAATAGCCTTCAATATGAAGACTGCAAGTAAATATATAAAGGTTAAGAGAAGAAGAGGATTTAAACAGCCTACCCAGAAATTTGGGATAAAGACTTATAGTATAGTAAGATGCTAGAGAAGGGGTGATCGAACCGTACTCAGAACATGCCAGTAACATGCCAGCATAAATGGAAATCCTTAAATGCTTAACTAAAAGACGGTTAACCAAGTCATCAAAAAAGAGAGAGGAAGAAAAAATTGGCACACCTCCAAAGGAACCCCATTATGATGTGTGCTGGATTTGTTTATGAAACCATAAATCCTCACAGTTATTCCATCTACAGTCTCAAGAGTGTAAGCATCAAATCTCTTTATAATAGGTGCAGAGTTAAAAACTCTTGTTACATGTTGCCTATACAAAGGAAACATTAAATTAATTTTTGGTAGAAACATACATGGTACCATGAACCTAGAGAACACAACATCAGTACTACAGTAATATAGTAAATTAAAAAATAAAGAGCCAAAGGAGAAAACGGAGTTTCTCTAACTCTTTTTGGATCTATCTAAAGGCTGCTTCCCATAAGAAGAAGAAAAGCCAAATGTTTCCCTCCATATTATTCCTCTGATACAAGCCTACCTATTACACTCAAAACCCACACTCCCATCTCTCTATTTGATTCATGTATCCTTTATCTAGTGCTTGCCGAGATGTCAAATTGATGTGGATTCACACCAAAAATGGAGTCTTCAATACAAAGTCTACCTACAGAGCAATTAATCCAAGACAATGATGAAAGTCCAATGTAGACAAATATCTAGCCTGTTAAAAAATTTGTAATTGAACATTGACAATACTCAGGTAATTCAAGTGAACTAGGGAGAAATGGTTAGTAGGTGGAGGATAAACTGTAGACTGAGGGTTAGTTCAAACCTTACCTGATTGTAAGGAAGTGATGAATGGGTCTGAAACTTCATTTTGTCTCAATGATAATATATACATTCATGCTCTCTCTATTTACCAGAGCCCAGCAAACCCCTATCTGATCTACTCACCCTTGCTCTCATCCACTTCAGTTAACTGATACTATTTATCCCTACACAAAAGACTCACAAAGCCACATTACTGATACTCCAAAACCACTAATTGGCTTAATACTAACTCATATCCTAACTAATAAGTATTAGGACTAAACCACACTAATATAAGATACTCCCAAATCCAGATGGCCAAGTGTCACACATGTCTACAGCATACATGGCCAAGTGCAGGCCAATTACCAAAACAAATGCCTGTGCAAGGCTCTACCTGTGTGCCAAAGGCCACACATCCCAAGCCCTGCATATCACTGCATTTCATTCACTCACTCACTAAACATCTGAACATGGACAAACCCCAAGCTTTGCTGAATTAACATCCACTCTCTAGCATTTGACCTTTTATACTCACATTGATACAGTCTAAGTGCTCTACCTTCCCTGTACTCAATCCCCCATACTGATACATATATGCTCTAGCATATATGACTGCTACAAGTCTAATTTTAGGACTGATACACTAAATGAATATAGGGCTGCTACCAACACACACTCATACTATTGTTAAACATGGGCAAAGGCCAAATGTTTCCCTCCCTACTATTCCTCTGATACAAGCCTACCTATTACACACACACACACACACACACACACACACATATATATATATATATATATATATATATATATATATATATATATATATATATATATATATATATATATATATATATATATCGTGGGCGGAGGTGGTCTGGGTCAAGGGGGTGGCGAGCAAGTGGAAGTTGTGTATGTACAAGGCTATAAGGGATAGACTGCTCACTAAAGAGCGGCTAGTGCGTATTGGTGCTCACATGCCTGACATAAGCTGTGTGCTATGTGGAGGAAGCAATGAAACTCGAAATCACCTTTTCTTTGAGTGCCCCTTCTCGGATGAGTTATGGCGTTTATACCGAAGAAGATTGGGCTTACCAACCAGACGGCAGGCGGCGATTATGGAAGTGGTGGACGAGGTTCAGCAAATGCGAAATCAAGGTCAGAAGTACTGGGAGGTCCGCTGTCGACTTCTCGCCGTCACATGGCACATTTGGCGGGAGCACAACAATCGAATATTTGAAGGAAGAGTCAACACCATAACTGGGCTCCTCAATAATATTAACTATGACCTGCAGACGATGGAGGCGGGGATCGGATGACAATAGATGTGAGATGAGGGACGTGATTCTCACCAGGCGGTGGGTTAGAGCGTGGTCCATATGAGCGGGTATTTGGAGGACCTACTTGGCCTCTGCTCTGTAATTTGAGCTAGGTCCTGCATGGCCTCAGCTATGTAAAGTTTGCTAATGTCTAATAAGAAGAATCCTTTTTGCTACAATATATATATATATATATATATATATATATATATATATATATATATATATATATATATATATATATAAACACAAAAAAAATATATATATATATATAATAGGTAAACACAATGTGAAAATGTCTGTGATTTTGAGAATATTCATGCTGGCGAACAATCAAAAGTTCCAGCATTGCATGATCTCCACAATCTCAGTCTTGCTGGACTCAAGTGCAGAAGCACTGGCCGTAAGTATTGTATAGTAATTCTCAAGGTAATGTTCATGGAGTTTTCAAGGTAATTAATTCTCTTACCATATCCTGAACTCAGCCCCACAGCAGACATCCCTCGGAAACAAGATTTTACAATTTTGGTTAAACAGTTGTTGATCGATAGCGGGAACATATCTGGATCTTCAGTTTCAATAAATACTTTGTATGTCCGAGCTCTCTAGCCTAGTGGTATTAGAGCGGACACCCGGAGGGGCCGGCAAGGTTCGAGCCCCCCAATTGTGTGTGTGAGTGGGATTTCAAAAAAAAAATAAATACTTTGCATACTTGACATAAAAAAATAGTGTCTAAATGCGAGAGGTTGATTCAACAGAGAACAAGCACAAAAAGAACTCAAGTAAAATGTATGCTGCAAAAAATTGTCGCCGAAGGAAAAAAAAAGATCAACATGCCATCTCTATAAAACCCCGAAATTGAACATACCCTATATTAACTGTCTAATCTTTGATTATCAATTGGCTGAAGGCTGCAATTGCACCACCACTGGCCAACAATTGCAACGAGAGTTTCTGAATGAGCAAATGTGCTGGTTGGGATCGGATCATGGCTTAAATGGTGCAAATACCACCACGGAGTTGTGTCCACCAAATCCAAAAGAGTTCGAAATGTTTCCCTCCCTATTATTCCTATATATATATATATATATATATATATATATATATATATATATATATATATATATATATATATATATATATATATATATATATATATATATATATATATATATATATCAAACAGAAACTGGTGTTTAGCTACTTTCAGTTAAAGATCATGTTCCTTGAAACAATAGGCTATACTAATAATGATAGAAAAGTAATAAAATGATGTTACCAACTTGACAGAAAAGTTCTAAAAGGTTATACTCACCACTATCTCATTCCAAACATCATCCTTGTAGGTCTTGGGTACCAGTAGCCAACTTTTATACCTGATAGGAACATATGTCTTCACGCATTTACCAACTTGACTCTTGAAGTGAGTTTCGTTGGGTCCAACTGCTTGTCCAAGATGATTAAATTCGATGCTCTTCTTAGATGTTGGCTTTTGATTGACTTCCGTTGATATGGGATCCTCTTCCCGCTGGTTAGATGTGTCAGCAACACCCGAAGACATTGTGCAATAAAAGAAAGTCTGTTTATTGATTCAAGGATATATAAGTAAATTAGTCATGTCATTTGAAAGTTGTATACATAAAATAAAGTCATAGTATGTACACCACATTGTTTTAAGCAAGAAAATTATAATTTGATCACAACTTACATTCAATAAGGCACATAAAGAAGAAAGAAGTCTGGAGTACAAAAGACCATAATAGGACTTAGTTCAATCATCGAGCATCAACAAATTCCTTAAGTTGGGGTTGTCCTTCAAGCAAGATTGGTAGTCAGTTGGAATGTCTATTGCATCAACTTGTTTAGTTAACCTTTTTGGAGTATTTATAACCACATACCAACCATCAGTCTTTTGATCTTTGGAATAAAAAACCGATGTTGCTTCTTGAGCTAAAATGAATGGATCCTCCTCAACTCTTTCCTTATTCCTGAGCTTCTTCAAGTTTACCATCACTTGATTCCAAATTGGATCAGACTTACAACCATTTTTAGAATCCTCCACTTTAACCCAATTACAATAGAACACTGTTTCTTTGAAATCAAGATAGTCCAGCTCCAATATGTCTCTAATAATTCCATAAAAGGTCATCTTTCCTTCCTTTGGGTTCTTGTCTTTTCGACTTGAAACAAAATTTGAATATGCTTCCATAGATACCCCACTATCTTGTGTTACCAAGCATTCATCGAAAGAACTTGGTGCAAATACAAAACCATTGACACGATATTTTTTGAATCGTGTAGCTTTATGTTGTGGACCATTGGCTAATCTCCATAATATTGTATTGGTTTGCCCTGCATCCAATAACTGCATAGAAAAATGCTTAATTTGTGCAAAAATACATAAACACATGAACAAATAAAAAATATTACCTCATCACACAACCAAGGAATGAATTCCTTAATTGTCGTATTTTCTCTTGTCGAACCACCTTTCCGATTCTTAGTTGAAATGCATTGGTAATAACGGTTGTACATTCTGCATGGATAACCACATTTATGTCATGCACATAACCATATTATGTTATAATACTTATTATTTATGTCATGCACATCCTTATAATTATAAAAACATATTTAGCTCTTAGCAAAAGGGCACACACACTCTTTCCATTCACTCAAATCTGCAAGTCGATTGAGAACCCATCTACGCACTTGCTCAAATTGAACATGGTTGAGCTCCACAACTCCTCCTATTTCCAAGGACTTCTTATCTGTGAAATCAATACTCTCATCCAGCCAGTCTTTTCGACTAAACTTGTGACCAAAAGCGCTCGAGTTTGGCATATACTCCATACAATATATTACAGACTCATCTACAAGGTAAGCCTCAGCTATCGAACCTTCAATGTATCGCTTGTTAAGGATATATTTTTTGTAGCACTTCATCAATCTGTTATTAAAAAATATACATAAGTTATGTCATCAATAAATTAATTCTAAAAGTAAATTATGGAATAAAACACTAAGAGTGTACCTTTCAAATGGATACATCTATCGAAATCCAACTGTCCCGCACGACAAGGCCTCATCAGCTAGATGAATCATTAAGTGGACACTTATAACAAAGAAGGAAGGCAGAAATTCCTTTTCAAGAATACACATTGCCTCAACCAACGCCTTCTTTGCTTGTCGGAGCTCTTCTTTATTGATCACCTTGGCGCATAAAATTTTAAAGAATAAGCTAATCCTCTGAATTGCAATTCTTATGTCCCAATCTTTATGAAAAGAATGTCTAAGCAATACTGGAAGCAAGTATTGCATAATCACATGATAATCATGTGATTTGAGCCCCCTTAGTTCAGGAGGTTGGATGGTAACACAATTACTCAAGTTAGAGGAAAATCCCGTAGGAAGCTTTAAATCTTTTAAGGTCCGACAAAAATTTTCCTTTTTCTTCTTTGTCAACTTCTTATTTATCCCTAATTTTTTCATTTCTTTTCAAAATTTTATCCCGTCCTTTGTTTTCTTTTTCACACCCATCAACATGTTCAATAAGTGGTCTGTGACATTCTTTTCAGTGTGCATAACGTCATTGTTGTGTCTGACTTCAAGAAACTTCCAGTAAGGCAAATTAAACAAAATAGACCTTCTAGACCATGGTGCTGCTTTAGTGGACACCTCTTCTTCATTGTCTTCTTTATAGGCTTTGCTTTCATGCTTTCGATTTCGTCTCTTACGCTTTCCATGAGTAACTTGCTTCAATCGTGCCCTTTCATTATTTTCAAGAATTTCGGCTATCTTTTGTTCAACTTCTTCCCCGGACAATCTTTGTAGAGGAGGTCGTTGTTTGATTATTTTGTTGAATCTTTTATCAGTCCTAAACTTGTGATCAGACTTCAAGAATCGTCGATAGCCGTGATAATATACTTTTGAAGAGTCTCCAAGCCGCATAGAGTCGATATCATCAGCGCACACGGGACAAGCCTTATAACCATGAACAGTACAACCAGACAGATTCCCGTATACAGGAAAATCATGGACCCCCCAAAACAACATAGCCTTCATAGTAAATGTGGTTTTGGTAAATGCATCCCATGTTGACATGCCATTAACCCATAGCACTTTCAACTCTTCTACCAAAGGTTCCAAGAATACGTCAAAATGTTTTCCAGGTCCTTTGGGCCCTGAAATTAATAATGTCAGCAAAGAAAACTCTCTTTTCATGCACAACGATGGTGGAAGATTTAATGGTGCTAAAATCACTGGCCAACAACTGTAATTGCTACTTTGAGTTCCATGTGGGTTGAAACCATCCGTTGATATTGCAAGTCGTAGGTTCCTAGGATATGCAGCAAACTCTGGCCAATGAACTTTGACCGAATCCCATTGGCCTGAGTCACAAGGATGACTCATTAGATTTCCATTACTCTTTGCCTTTTGGTCCAAGTCATTACCTCTCCAATCCAAGGAATACTAAAGAATCTTTTTAACCTCGAAATCAAAGGAAAATATTTCACAAACTTTGCAGGTTCTTTTTTGAAATTCTTTTTTGCCTCTGTATCACTTCCAAACACAAGTTTATACCGACTCACTCCACATTTCGGACATATATGGATATGTTCGTATTCCTTACGACATAGGATGCATCCATTCCTACATGTATGGATGGTTTCACATTCCATTGCCAAGTCCTTAATCATGTTCTTCATATGAGGATAATTTTTTGGAAGATTACAGTTTTTTGTGAGCAAGCCCTTTAACCACTCTAGTAATGCTATTACACTAGTACCTGTCCACCCATATCGTGTCTTCAAATTTTGCAACTCGATAATGGTAGACAATATGGTCTTCCCCTTAGGACAACCCGGATACAAAGGTTCTGATGCCACATTTCTCAACTTCTTGTATTTTTGCTCTCTTTCATCCCAGGCTCAACAATTGTGTCATCTCCCTCGCCGTCTTCATTTGTTACACTCATATCAACAGGTGAATGCTCGGTCGCCTTGGTATGAATATTATATACATCATCAATGAGATCCTCCAGTCTAGGAACGTTCGATTCTTCAATTCGTAGTTCTTCAATTGGGCTAGCCATTGTTGGTATGTTTTCTCCTAAATCATTTTCATTTTTTCCATGATGTTTCCATACCAGGTAACTTTGGTGCATACCATTCTTCAACAAATGAAGGCTGATTTCGTCGAGATCTATGTGTCCTTTCGAATTCTTACAATGCTTACATGGACATGGAAATTGTGTTTCTCCGACTGTATTCTCCTTAACAAAATTCACAAACTGTTCAACACCTTTGATATAACTTGCACCACCCCTTTTTCTCATCCACAATTTGTCCAAAGTCATTTCTATTGGTAGCCAAGTTGCCCAATCACTACAAAAAAATAGATCCTACAAAATGTACAAACATTTACCAAGTGAAATTGAAACTAAGAATTTGTCTAACTAGTAGCTTAATACAGGAAAAGATTCCTCCTAAAACCAAGTTTTTCGTAAACTTGAATTTGTTTATATATTTACAGCTAAAGCATTGTTATATACAAGATTAGAATTTTTTATTTGATTTCCTCTATTACAAGAAAAATCTCTCAACTTTTATTGGATCAGGTGATCATGTCCTCATATTCACATCAAATAAACTCCAATCACTAAAAACCTATTACAGGATATGTATACATGACAGACAGGCGGACCCATGCAAAGAACAGTCAACAGCAAGGGCATCTCGACATGGACCGTCACAGCAATCACCTTGGACCAGGAACGTATACCATCTATGTTATCAGACTTAAAACCAAACCATAGGGGAAAAAATAGTAAGACTTAAAACTAAACCATCTACGGAACAGAATTCTATTCATACCTATAAAACAATATGCCAAAAGGTATATATATATATATATATATATATATATATATATATATATATATATATATCTTTGGGGAAAAATAGTAAGAGAATTTCGGATGCTTACAATGAGTAGGAGAGTCGAGATCGGAGGAGTGTGGATAGGCGGTGTGGAGCCGATCAGACGAGGAGCCGATAGGAGCGGACCGGAGCAGATCGGACGAAGAAGCGGAGCAAATCGGAACGAGCAGATGAGAACGAGGAGCTCAGAGGAGTGTGGATGGGCGGTGTGGAGCTGACCAGACGAGGAGCCGATAGGAGCGGACCGGAGCAGATCGTACGAGAAAGCGGAGCAGATCGGAACGAGCAGATGAGAACGAGGAGTGGAGCATTTTCTTCAGACGAGCATATGGGGAGAAAAGGAGGGGGCAACATCATAATCTTAAGCTCTCTCCCTTCTCCCTCCTCCCTCCATTTTTCGTGTAAAATTTGGTTTCCCCCCTTTCCCTGTTTTGGTTTCCCTCCCTTTTTACTTTTCCGTGTGTTTGGGTCGGGAAGAAGGGGGTTTTTTTTGGAACGATTTGCAATAAGAGAGAGAGAGAGAGGGGATTTGGAACGGCTGGAGGGTTTAAGTAATTCTAAAATAATTAATTAATATTTTATGCTTTGGAACGGTTTTGGAAGGGTTTAAGTGTGTTCCAAAATAAATAAATTTAAAAAAATATATAACTTTATATTTGGAACAATTTTTTATTCTGGCACACTTATTGTCTGTTCCAAATCATAGACACGCCGAATAGGTGTTCCGCATTGAAATATGCCTAGTGTTCCTAATTATCCATTTTGGTGTAGTGAATATCTATTACTTTGGGTTAGCTGTAGGGGTTGGTGTCACCCTCACTTTTCCCAGTTAGGGGTAAAATAGTAATTTTTCTTTTTATAATATTTTTGGGAATTTTATTTCATGAATATTATTATTTAATTATTATAGGAGTCGGGTTCGAATTTCATCGCATTCCGAGTTAATTCGGGACCCCGGTGAATTTCGACTTGAGCTGAAATTAGCATGTTAGCTAACCATGGCCCACCACACTAAACTTTAGGGTTTAAGAGTTTGGACTAGTTCCCCATGAGTAATTTAGTTTAATTATGATTTTTATTTATTTTTAGCAACTTCCTAAACCTATTTTGGATTTAATTAACATTAGGCTTAGGGAGGGGCAAACTTGTAATTACAAGTACCCCTCACCCACACCCCTTGGCCGGCCACCTATAGCACCCCCTCCACTTTCTTTTACTTCACCACCAAGTCAAAATATCTCCCTCTTCATTCATTTCTTCCCACTCCTTCTTCTTCCTCCAAAATCTTCATTAGGTATACACTTTAAACTCTCATTTATTTCTCCATTTCATTTATTGTTTCACATAAATTAGAGAGGGGACCATTCTCTACAAGTTGACCCTAGAATTGTTAGGTTCCCCTAAAATATAGTTTAAGGATTTATTAGGGTTTAATCCTTAGAGATTGGTATATATATATGTATATATATATACATATATATATATATATATATATATATATATATATATATATATATATATATATATATATATATATATATATATACATATATATATATATATATATATATACATATATATATATATATACATATATATATATATATATATACATATATATATATATATATGTGTATGTGTATGTGTATTTTGTGTGTGTATATATATTGATGTGTTTGTGTTGTGTGAGGATGGGTGTCATGAGAGTGGTGAGAATGTGTGTGTGTGTTTGTATTTTATATATATATATATATATATATATATATATATATATATATATATATATATATATATATTAAAAAAAAATATATATATATATATATATATATATATATATGAATATGTATATATATATATATATATATATATATATATATATATATATATATATATATATATATATATATATATATATATGTATATATATATATTAAAATATATATATATATATATATATATATATATATATATATATATATATATATATATATATATATATATATATATATAGTTATGAGAGTGTATTTATATATATATATAGATATGAGTGTGTATTTATATATGTATATGGATATGGGTGTGTATGTATGTGTATATGGATATGGGTGTGTATGTATGTATATATGGATGTGTGAGTGTTGTGTGTATATATACATAGATATATATATATATATATATATATATATATATATATATATATATATATATATATATATATATATATATATATATATATATATGGTTATATATATATATATATATATATATATATATATATATATATATATATATATATATATATATATATTATATATATATATATATATATATGGATAGATAGGAGGGAAGAGAGGAAGAGGAGAAGAAGAAGATGCACAGCAGTAGCAGCAGCATTGCTGCAGCAGCAGCAGCAGCAACCCTGGCAGCAGCAGCTGCCAGGCAAGACCCCCCCTTTGGTATTTTAGCCTATAAACCCCCCCTTTATCTATATATATATATGTATATATATAGATATATATATATAGATATATATATATATGTATTATATATGGATAGATACGTAGAGAAGATTAGAAGAAGTTTAAGGAATTAGAAGTTAGAAAAGAATTAGAAGTTAGAAGGAAAGATTGGAAGAAGTTAGAAGAATAGGAAGAAGGCTAGAATAGGAAATAGGGGAAAATCGAGTTAGAGGGCGAAACGGAGCTCGGAGTATCAGAATGAGTTGAAACTTGGCATGGGGGCAAGAATACGTGATTTAGATTTTGCGGGTAGGCTCCCGAATGGAAATCGGGGTCGTAGGGCGCCGGTATCGCGCCGTACCATTGCGTATCTTGAAATATTCAAGATACCGGCAATGGGCCGTAACATGGACTAGATGTCCACTTTACTTAGGTATCTTGGTAGGTAATATATGTATAGGCTAGTACCTTACTACCCTAGGGAGCTCGGGTCAAAATACCAAGCGTAGGTAGGCTAACTTGATAGTTGCCTAAGCTAGAATTTTACCATTTTTAAGGATAAAATAGGATATTGGCCTACGGCCAAGATATGAGTTTCGAAGTCAAAGATGGACTTGGATATGGGTTGTAGAGGTTGGTAATAGTTAGAAATAGTCGCCTAGACCCAGTCTTGACCCCGGTTGACTACGGTCGACTTTTTAGACCGAAAGTCAACTATGGGTCAACGCTTTACCCAATTTAGTCCCAAATTCCTTTAGACTTGTGTAGTTGACCAAAAGTCAACTATTAGTCACCATTAACCTAGGGTTGACCAGGGTTGACCTAGAGTTGACCAGAGTTGACCAGGGTTGACCAGTTGACCAAAAGTCAACTGTAGGCCAACTCTTGACCCCGTTTGACTTTCTTCGACTTGTTTTGACCCGTGATGACTGGTATGACCTAGGATTGACTTGGTTTGGCTTAGATTGACTTGATATAACTTGATTTGACCTAGATTGACTTGACAGGACTTAGTGTGACTCAGTGAGACCTAGTTTGACCTAGATGCATATCATTCATTGTGAATCATTCCTAAACTTGTTTAAACCTAAATTAACACACAGTATTTCATATTTAGGTCTTCTGATACCGCTCTGAGCATTGATATATCCTACAACTCAGGACAGCTGGCGAGTACATTCACTGATAGTTTTCATTGTCTTGATATTTGCTATATCCGATTCAGTCGTAGTGTCTTACTTGATTCTCAGACACGATAGTTCACGGACTAGTATTGTCGGATTCCTGTCATGAGATGTCATTCCTGGATTTCTTGGGATATGGGTACTTGTTTGGTCTTGATTCTTGTACTTGTATTGATGCCGATTCCTGAAGAGGACTTGCTCCCCTCTTAGGGAATCCCGCGTCATGACGTGCTATGTCCGGATCCGTATACTATTCGGGGAGTGGAGAATATTATAGATAGTGTGATCAATGCCCACCTTGAGTTACTACTTGTATCATAGCTATACCCTCACCTCACGATGGGTATAGCCTGACCTGTGCTACTACTTGCTCCATAGCTTACCATCCCGACCGGATCGAGTCCACGTACTTGTAGCCGGTCGGCTGGAAGCCTGATTCTTGACCCATACCGATCACATTAGGCTATAATATTCGAGGCACATTTTATATTTACTTCTCTTATCATGTACCCTGATCTGCTCTACATTCAGTACTCTCTCACCATGCCTGATATACAATTACTCACATGCTCTACATGCCTTTATATTGTATCTTGATTGGAGACTAAGTTCTGTTCGGGAGAAGAGTTACAACCCCGGTCCTTGTTTGGTTTAAGGGTTGTAACTCGGCTTCCGAATGGTTCCCAAGTCTTCATATATCTTTGTCTTGTAGTTCATTATAATGTCTCTTATAGAACTTGTCAATTCACATGGAACTGCTGTTAGTGTTTGTACTTGCTCATTTTCCTGACAGGATACCGTTATGATATATTACAGATGATTCTGATACGGACTGCTCGACCTATTATGGGCTCGAGTTAGATGGAGTAGCCTTGGATCGTGGCCTTATAGTAGAGCCACTAGATTTTGTACTTCCAGAGTAGTGTAGGTTAGCTAGGTTTGACTGGACTGCGATCCAGCTAGCTTACCAGACTGTAGTTTCTATATTCTATTTTGATACCCTGTGATGTTGTATATATCTGGGCTTGTATTAGACTGTGGACTTATTACTCTTTCATCTATCATATGTCTTTCCTTCTGAGCTATCTACCTTAGTTTTATTCTGTGATTGAGACTGTATTGTTATGTCACCTCCATTCGGAGAGTATATAATGTACAGGTACATTTAAACTGTTAGTCGTAGTATTTACAGACATTATATACAGCGTTCTACCGTCGATACTGCGGCGTAGGCTGGACGTACCCACGTGCTCGTGCCCCTCATAAGGGTGCGGGTCATGACTGTTGGATCCCAGCTAGCGGTAGTCTGAAGACTAGTGCACCGTGTCGCTTCAGGCTGTTTATGCCTGTATGACAGAAGGACCCTTTCGACTTGTACCCAAAATAACTTTTATTAGTAATTTTCAAAGTTTTGAGTTTATAACTTAATTTATTAAGCATACTACACTATGAATCATAAAATTCAAGTATGTCGAGCTCTCGACGCAGATTGTTAAAACGGTCTTCAGCTAGTAGTTTTGTGAAAATATCTGCTAGTTGATGATCTGTGTCAACAAATTCTAAGCAGATATCCTCGTTTTGTTGATGATCACGTAAAAAGTGATAACGAATCTCTATGTGCTTTGTGCGTGAGTGACATACAGGATTCTTAGTCAGGTTAATAGTGCTAGTGTTGTCACAATAAATAGGAATCTTAGTGTAGTGCAAATTGTAGTCTTCTAAGGTTTGCTTCATCCATAAAATTTGAGCACAACAACGTCCTGTGGCGATATACTCAGCCTCAGTAGTTGATAATGCCGCAGAATTTTGTTTTTGCTAAACCATGAGACTAAGGCTTTTCCTAGGAAATGACACGTACCGTTGGTACTTTTATGGTCTACTCTGCATCCTGCAAAATTCGCATCCGAGTAACCAATCAGGTCAAAGGATTTGGTTTTAGGATACCATATGCCGACTGTTGAAGTTCCCTTAAGGTATCAAAAAATACGCTTAACGGCACATAGGTGTGATTCCTTAGGAATTGCCTAGTATCGTGCACAAATACAAACACTGAACATAATATTAGGGCGATTAGCAGTTAAATATAATAAGCTACCAATCATACCTCGATACTTACGCTGATCGACAGGTTTTCCACTTTTATCAGCGTCAAGCTTTGTTGATGTAGCTATTGGAGTTCCGACTGGCTTTACATTTTCAAAGACGTACTTTTTTCAGTATGTCATTCGTATATTTTGCTTTATTGATGAATGTTCCCTTTGAGTGTTGTTTGATCTGGAGTCCTAGGAAGAAGTTCAGCTCTCCCATCATACTCATCACAAATTCACTCTACATACACTTAGCAAACTCTTGACAAAGTTTTTCATTAGTAGATCCGAATATGATGTCATCAATATATATTTGCACAAGAAGAATATCATCATCTAAAGACTTGACAAACAAAGTAGTATCAACTCTTCCTTTTGAAAAACCATTTTCAAGTAAGAAGGCACTTAGGCGTTCATACCAAGCACGAGGTGCCTGTTTGAGTTCATAGACTGCTTTCTTAAGTCTGAAGACGTGATCAGATTTTTGAAAATCTTCAAAACTAGGGGGTTGTTTCACAAAAATTCGTTTAAAAATGCACTTTTCACGTCCATTTGAAATAATTTAAAATCATTAAAACATGCATATCCATAAAACATACGGATAGCTTCTAGTCTAGCAACATGAGCATATATCTCGTCATAATTAATACCTTCTTCTTGATTATAACCTTGTGCCATTAGACGTACTTTGTTGCGTAGAACTTATCCATCTTCACTTAATTTATTTCGGAACACCCATTTGGTACCAATTATCGATTGACCAATAGGTTTAGGAACGAGTTCCAAAACTTGGTTTCTCTCAAATTGATTAAGTTCCTCTTACATGGCATCAATCCAAAACTCATCATTAAAAGTAGCTGCTACATTCTTAGGTTATACTTGTAAAATGAAAGCTACATTAGTTGCTATTTCAGTATTTCTATAAGAAGAGCGTGTACTTACACCTTTTGATATATCATCTATAATGAGCGTCTCTGGATGATTTGGCAAGAGCTTTAATGATTCAAATCTATGAGTCAGATCTTCCATAGGATTTTTATCGGTTCTGGCTTGTACATTTTCATCATCACTGTCGCTAGATCTGTGACTATTGAGCTCATCAAAAGTAACGTTAATGGATTCTTCAACAATTATAGATCTTTTATTGAAAATTCTATATCCCTTACTCTTAACAGCATATCCGAGAAATATCCCTTCATCTGCTTTAGAGTCGAACTTTTCCAAGTTGTCCTTGGTGTTCAGGATAAAACAACGACAACCAAAAACTTTAAAATAAGAAATACTTGGAATGCTTCCAAACCAAAGTTCATAAGGTGTTTTCTTCGATATAGGTCGAATTAACACCCTATTTAAAACATGACAGGCTGTACTAACAGCTTCTGCCAAAAAATATTTAGGAAGATTATGCTGATTCAGCATGACTCTAGCCATCTCGCTTAGAGTACGGTTCTTCCGCTCCACAATACCATTCTGTTGAGGAGTTCTAGGACAGGAAAATTTGTGGTATTATCCACTACCATCACAAAACTTTTTGAAATTAGTATTTACGAATTCGCCACCATGATCACTTCGGATACGAGTAATCATAAAACCTTTTTCGTTTTGTACACTTTTACAAAATAACTGAAATTCAAAAATTGCATCACTTTTGTTTGATAAAAAGTAAACCCAAATAAAACGAGAGAAATCCTCAATAATAACAAATGCGTAGAGCTAACCGCCAAGACTAGTGACTCTACTAGGACCAAATAAATCCGTATGTATCAACTGCAAAGATCTAGAAGTACTTACAGCGTTGATGGATTTAAATGTAGACCTATATGCTTTATTCTTTTCACAGTCAGCACATACCATATCTCTCTTGAACGGTATCTCAGGGAGTCCTTTTACCAGCTTCTTAGAGCTTAGTCATGAGATAGTGTCCATATTAGCATGTCCTAGCCTCATATGCCATAGCCAACTTTCATCTAAGTTTGCGACTAGGCATCTTCCTGCATTATTAGTACTCTCTAGAAAGAAAACATAAATATTGTCTTCTCTAATCCCTTCAAATACGGGACTACCAGATGAAATATCATATATTGTACATTTGTCTTTAACAAAATTGATGCCATAACCATTATCTGCCAAGTGACTTATGCTCAGTAGGTTATGTTTCAATTCTGTAACTAGACAAACATATTTTATTACAGGATAAGGAAATATACCAACAATGTCATTCCCAATGATATCACCTCTCAAGTTGTTTCCGAAGGAGACGTATCCTTCTTTCTTCATCGATAGCGTGGCGAACAAAGATGCATCACCTGTCATGTGCCACGAACATCCGCTATCGAGCATCTACTTGCTTTTAGCATAAGAGGGTTGAGGGTCCACCTACAAAATAAGTAGATGAATCCTTTGGTACCCATTTATTGAAGGGTCCATATTAATTAGTCTTAGGTCTCCAAATCAGTGTGTTATTGTCAACAAGCTTTCTTGCTAGACAATACTGTGATATGTGCCCGTGAGTACCACAGTACGTGCAAGTAAGTTTTGAAAACGTGTTAGTCGATTTTGTGTTGACATGCATATGTGGTTTCTTTGAAAACCTATATATGAAAGCATAGTGATATTCGTGTTTCTTACGTGCTTTCTATGTTTTAGTCCTTTTAGGTGCATGCTTAGCATTAGGACTAAATTTAGGCTGTGTCACAGGTATAGCTTGTTTGCCTAACTTGATTTCTAGCTTTTTAGAAACCGCATAAGACTCTTCATATTTAGCAGTCATATCTATGAGTCTTTGTTCTGTGACTAAGTGCTTCTTTTTCTCTATGTCATATAAATCTTGTATCTTGACATAGTCTCTTTCTTTCTTTTCAATTTTGAGGATAGCCTCATGATAGTATACTTTAAGCTTGGCTATCTCTTCCGTGTTACCGGTAGTAGATGTCTCTTTAATGTCTTCAATGAGACTGGACAGTCTAGCTACTTCGGTTGTGCATGCCTTAACCTCTTTTCGAGATTGCTTATACTAGTCAAGCACATTTCTGTGTTCTTTAAGTAGTTCGCTGAAGGTATTTTCTAACTCATCGAAAGTAAATTCATCATATAGAGGATTTGAGGATACCTTATCAAAACCTATGATGTTAGCCCATTGGTCATATGGTCAACCTGATTTTAATAATTGATCAAACTATGTCTGGATATTTGAAGCTAGTCAGGATGTATCGGACTCTTGGACATAAACAAGAACAGCTATCTACACAGTTCAAGACCGAAGCTATGTTTGCCTGTTCGAGTCTGTATTTCCTTTAAGCAATGTATTTTTTATTTTATTGAGTCTAGGAATACGTTGTACACCGAGTCGTACTGGCAAATAGGCTATTCCAAAATATTTTCAAAATACTTTTAAAAATATCCTTTGTTTTGAAAAACATTCTTTTAAACAAAAGTTTCAAAAAGGTTTTCAAAAATCCCTAAAAATTGTTTTTAAAACCTAACCTAACCCTGACAGAACTCGGCCAGAGTTCGGCCAGAGTTCGGTTGGTGGCCGTTTGATTTTTGAATTCTCTGGAACTTTGTCCTCCTGCAGTTGCGGATTTGACCGAGATTTCCTCATCGAGTTCTGTCCGAATTCTGCCCGAATTCTGCCAGAATTCTGTCTTTGGAATTCCTATAAATAGAGAAGGATTTCGATCATTTCAACTCACTCATTCACTTTCAATCTTCTCTCTATCTAAAGCTTTCAGTCTTCCAAAGAGTTTTCTTGAGCTTTAAATTTCAGATCCCAAGCCAATTACAATCCTCTATTCGATTTGTCAGTGCGGTACGGTCTAGAAGTTTCTGAGAGATAATAATCAGAAGGCTTGATTGAAGAATACCTCTTCACATTTGAAGTTGGACGAGTTCTTCGTATCAAAGCTCGTGTTGTAGAAGTTGCAAGGACTTCGTAAGAAAACTTGCAATTTTTCCAATAGTGGATTCAACTGGTAGCAAGAGTTCTACCGACTGGATTAGTCCTCAACAGAGGGAAACCAGTATACATCGCTGTCTTTGCGTTTGCTTTCTTATCTCTGTCTTTACATTTACTTAGTTGTGATTATTATTTTGTGATCTTGCTGCTAACATTTTTTTAATTAGCAATATTCTGCTGCCTACTCTATTCACCCCCCCTCTAGAGTATTGTGCTTTACGATTTCGTTCCTACAATTAGTATCAGAGCTGGTGTTACAGGTAAAGCAAAGGTAACAGTGTAATTATTTATTCATTTTAATTAACTGTTATATAGATCACAGCACAACACATGGCAACTGTGAAATTCACAAGTGAAGGCCAGGCCACAAACAGACCTCCACTGTTGGATGGTACGAACTATATCTATTGGAAAACACGGATGAGTTTCTTCTTAAAATAACTTGACTTTGATTTATGGTCCATTGTTATTGATGGCTATCAAAAGCCACCTCGTATAAATGTTGATGGAGTTTTAGTTGAAAAACCCCATAGCAGATATACAGAGGAAGAAAAAAAAGGGCCAGTCTTGACGCACATGCTATTAACGCTCTGTTTTGTGCTTTAGACAGAACTGAATTTAATAGGGTGTCTATCTGCACAACGGCTAATAAAGTGTGGAAGCTACTTGAAGTCACACATGAAGGCACGACTCAAGTCAAAGAATCTAAAGTCAGCAGACTTACTCAAGAGTATGAGGTGTTCAAGAAGAAGTCCAACGAAACAGTTACTCAGATGTTCGAAAGGTTCTTGGATATTGTAAATCCTTTGTCCTCCCTAGGCAAAGAGTACAGTAACCATGAAAAGATTCGCAAACTCCTGCGAGCACTTACCAAGAACTGGATTCCAAAGGCTACTGCAATCATTGAAGGGAACGACCTCATAACTATGTCCCTCGAAGTACTCATGGGTAAGCTACTCACTCATGAACTGGAGCTATAAGATTTTGAAGAGCCTGTACCAAAGGAGAAGACGATCGCTTTCAAGGCTCAGCACAGAAAAGCTGCTGAAGGTGACTCAGACAGCAGTGAATCTGATGCTGAAGATCAAGCACTACTAGCAAGGAAATTCAAAAGATTCATGAGATATAAGAAGAGAGCCAAAGAAAACAATAGCAACAGCAACTGGTATCAAGATGATGCTGTCTGCTACGGCTGCAAGAAGAAGGGACACATGAAGAAGGATTGTCCTACAAACTCATCATCAAGCAAGAAGAGCAACAGGTATGAAAAAGGGGACCTGAAGAGATCAACATCTAGGAGATATGCCAATACCAGCATATGGCATGAAAGTGAAACCAGCGACTCAGAAGACGAACAATCAGAAGACGCTGCAAACGTATGCTTTATGGCATCCGATCAGGTACCTACTGAACCTGTAGTTGATACTTATGATGACTTCACCTTTGAGCAATTAGGAGATGCCTTCAGTGACCTGATGAATGATTACAGGAAACTGCGTAGCAAGTATCAGACCTCTAAGAAGGTACTCAAAGAGTACAAAGGTGAAATAGGTAGACTTACCGACCTACTTGCTGAGGTTAGAAATAATGTTAGTGAGTCTGGTGAGCTTTCTTCAATAAAGCTCTTATTACACGAGACTACCAAGTCATCTGAAGAGAAAGACAAAGTTATTGACCAACTCAAGGAAGAACTTTCTAAATAGAAGAAAAGTCTTCAAAGTGCACAAATCAGAATGGAAACACTCACTTCTGATTATACTAAGTTGTATGACACTTCCAAAAGATTGGAAATTAGGTTAGGAAAACAGCCTGAGCCTGCTGCTTCCTATCCTAACACGTGTCACTTACCGAAAAATCGGAACATTCTCAAGCCAAATACTGTCAGACCTAACCCTATCAAACCTTTACCCCAAAAGGTTAAGCCCAAACAGGATTATAGGTATGCTTTCTTCTATTCTAGAAAACCTAAACCTACCAACCATGCACACCACTCAGCTTTCAACACTCGACATGCACAATGTCATTATTGTGGCTTCATTGGTCATATTTCATCTACATGTAGAATCAGAAAGCTTGTTGATTTAAATATTTATGCTTGGATACCAAAGGCTAACATTTCAGGACCCTACAAGAAATGGGTACCAAAAGTTTCATCTGCAAACTATTTTGTAGGTGGAACACCTCTCACATGCTAGAAGCAAATGGATCCTCGACAGCGGTTGCTTACGACATATGACCGGTGACGCTACATTATTTGCAACATTGTCGAAAAAAAAGAAGGAAGGCTATGTTTCCTTCGGTAATAACTTGAAAGGATATATTATTGGTATCGGTGATGTTGGTAAGTCTCCATATCCTGTGATTAAGGATGTCTGTCTGGTTACCGAGTTGAAACATAATCTACTCAGCGTAAGTCATCTAGCTGATCATGGTTATGGCATCAACTTTGGCAAAGACAAATGTACTATAGTTGATAGCTCAACTGGTAGTACTATCTTTAAAGGTATCAGGGAAGACAACATATATGTTTTCTATTTGTTGGAAGAAACTAACATTTCAGGTAGATGCTTAATGGCTAAAAGCGATGAGAGTCATCTGTGGCATATGAGACTCGGTCACGCAAATATGGACACAATATCAAGATTATCCACAAAGAAGCTAGTACGTGGTTTACCGGACATTACATTCAAAAAGGATTCGGTATGCAGCCAATGTAAAAAGAACAAAACTATCAGATCCATATTCAATTTAGTAAACGCTGTATGTACTACTAACCCTACAATTGCTTCATATGAACTTATTTGGTTCTAGCAGAGTTGCTAGCCTCGGAGGTAAGCTTTATGCTTTCGTAATTGTAGATGATTTCTCTAGATACACGTGGGTATACTTCTTGACACGCAAGAATGATGCATTATCCGAATTTGTCGCCTTTTGTAAGAAAGTACAGAATGAAAAAGGTTACATGATCACTCGTATTAGAAGTGATCATGGAGGCAAATTCGAGAATGCAGAGTTTGAGCATTTTTGTGACACACACGATTTTGTACACGAGTTCTCCTGCCCTAGGACTCCACAACAAAATAGAGTTGTGGAACGTAAGAACAGAACTCTATCCGAAATGGCCAGAGTAATGTTAAACTAGTTTAGTCTACCCAAATATTTCTGGGCTGAAGCTGTCAATACAGCTTGCTTTGTTCTCAATAGAGTTCTAATTCGACCCAAATCGAAGAAGACACCATTTGAGTTATGGTTTGATAGAATTCTATCTGTTTCATATTTTAGAATATTTGGTTGTAAATGTTTTATTTTTAATACAAAAGACAATTTGGGAAAGTTTGATAAAAAGGCCGATGAAGGTATATTTTTAGGTTATGCAGCCAAGAGCAAAGGATACAGAGTCTTCAACAAACGAACCATGATCATCGAAGAGTCAATCAACGTCACTTTTGATGAATTGAATCAAATGACTATCGATGACAATGACGAAGATCCAACTGTACCAAGCTCAACAACAGCTGATTCTCAACCAAGCTCGGCACTAGCTGATCCTCCTAGAGAAGATCCAGGAACCAGCTACCTTCAGAGTCTGCCGAAAAGATTAAAATTTACAGCTGATCATCCAAAGGATTTGGTAATTTATGACATTACCAAAGGTGTAAGTACTCGTACATCCAGTAGAGATATTATTTCTAGTGTTGCATTTATTTCACAGCTAGAACCCAAAACTATTGATAAGCATGTAGTGATAGTTTTTGGATAGATGCTATGCAAGAGGAATTAAACCAATTTGAACGGAATCAAGTTTGGAAACTTGTTCCCAAGCCTATTGATCGTCCGGTCATTGGCACCCGTTGGGTATTCCGAAATAAACTAAATGAGAATGGTTTAGTGACTCGTAATAAGGCTCGACTCGTAGCTCAAGGATACAATCAAGAAGAAGGTATCGACTACGATGAGACTTATGCCCCAGTTGCGAGATTAGAATCCATTCGCATGTTATGTGCATTTGCATGTTTTCATAATTTCAAATTATTTCAAATGGATGTCAAGAGTGCATTTTTAAATGGTTTATTAAAGAAGAAGTTTTTGTAGCACAACCTCCAGGTTTCACTGATTTTAAAACCCTGATCATGTCTTCAAGTTGAAGAAAGCTTTGTACGGTTTGAAACAAGCCCCTCGTGCTTGGTATGATCGTCTAAGCTCTTTTCTAGTTGACAACGGTTTTTCAAAAGGCAAGGTTGACACTACACTTTTTATTAAGTCCTTTAATGGTAAGCTTCTTTTAATACAAGTCTATGTAGATGATATAATATTTGGATCTACTAATGAATCTCTGTGTCAAGAATTTTCTAAGTGTATGCAGAATGAGTTTGAGATGAGCATGATGGGAGAGCTGAAATTCTTTTTCGGACTGCAAATCAAACAAACTGACAATGGAACGTTCATAAATCAAGCCAAGTATACAAAAGATTTTCTAAAGAAGTTCGATCTGGACAATGTCAAACCTATTGGCACTCCGATGGCAACTTCAACAAAGCTTGATATTGATGAACAAGGCAAGCCGGTCGACACACGTAAGTATCGAGGTATGATCGGTAGTTTACTTTATTTAACTGCTAGTCGTCCAGATATAATGTTTAGTGTTTGCCTGTGTGCACGTTTTCAAGCTAATCCAAAGGAATCACATCTGTGTACAGTTAAACGTATCTTTCGATACCTTAAGGGCACTTCTTCTGTTGGCTTGTGGTATCCCAAAACTAAGTCCTTTGACCTTACTGGTTATTCGGATGCAGATTTTGCTGGATGTAAAGTTGATAGAAAAAGTACCAGTGGTACATGTCATTTCTTAAGCAAAGCTTTAGTCTCATGGTTTAGTAAAAAGCAAAATTCTGTAGCCCTATCAACAACAAAGGCTGAGTATATTGCCGCAGGACGTTGTTGTGCTCAGATTTTGTGGATGAAACAAACCTTGGAAGACTATGATTTATTTTATACACACATTTCCATTTTCTGTGATAACACGAGCACTATTAATTTGACTAAGAATCCTGTATGTCATTCTCGTACAAAACATATCGAGATTCGACATCATTTTCTTAGAGATCATCATCAAAATGGAGATATTGATCTTGTATACATAGATACTGAGAATCAATTAGCTGACATTTTCACAAAACCTCTAGCAGAAGTTCGTTTCAATTATTTACGTTGAGAATTAGGAATTTTGGACATCAATAATGTTAATTGATTTTATTTTATGATTTTATTTCAATATGCAAAAACTGTGTTAGAGACAAGCCAATAAAGAGTCTGTCTGTCACCTCAACTACGGTTGAAGCGAAGCGGTACTTAAGAGTTCTCCGGTGAACCTCCGCCAGCTGGGACAGTACTCTTACAGCTAATCTGAAACAGTCGCTGTGTAATAATATTTAATCTATAAAATAATATTAATTATGTTAATTGAAGGTTAAAATTACTAATCTTTGAATTAAATATTTGAAATGAGCCAATGAAAAAGAAAGTATTTCAAACCAAACCCAGGCGAATTCGGCCAGACTTCGGACCGAATTCGGCCCGAGTTCGGTTGAGGGTGTCAGGTTATATATACCAGAACCCGAGAGCCTTTCTTCCTCATTGCTTCTAAACTACATCATAACCAGCAACAGTAGCCGCGAAGGAGCCCCGAACCCTAGTTCTTCACCACCCCCTATCTTCTAATCCATGTGGTGAAATCAATCCAAACTTTGGATTCGTGCGGAGTTCGTCGTTCTCTTCGACATACTTTGATTTCGGGAGGTATAACTCCATCTTTCTCCACTTTTCAATTAGTGCATATTTACTTCTATTTGCACAAATGGCACCTAAGGGATTCAACCCCTTTAAGAGAAAGAAGACAACCAACCCAAGTGAGGAAGGTTCATCTTCGGATCCACCTACTAATTCCCTATTTTCGCCAGTCCAATCTAGCGACGGTGCGTTCGACGGGTTTTTCTTTCAAACCCTAGACCAAGCCTTACTGTGGTATGGAGACTTCTCCATGAGATCCATATGCACAGGCGCACCCATCAAGTGGACTGTATTTCCTGATCATCTCCATTTCTTTGAGGCATTAGGGTTACAATATTTTGTTAAACTCGGTTTTCCCGTAGCAACTAATGCCATTAGACTGTTTTACTGCAATATCATATTAAACACTTTTGATGTGAGCACACGTGTTGGAGGATTAGATATCAATTTCAATGATGTTCTCTTAGCGGAGATCCTTGGTATTCCCAACGAAGGTGAACCGCTTGTTGACATCACTGAGTTTGATTTCCCCGAAGGCACGATACTTACCAGTTTCAAAGGTGAACTTTGTGCACCTGATAGAGTTCGCTCTGGAAAGTCAAGGCAAACAACCTGAACTTGTTTAATTATGAATTGCACCGTATCATTTATTCTACTCTCCTTCTAAAGTCTACTTCGAAGGATGATGTCACGTCTCTTGAATTATCTGCTATGTATCACATTCTTAAGGGGATTCCATTTTCTGTCCCTAAGACCATTATTCAGATGATGGGACGTTGTCGTGCAAGAGATAGAAATCTCTCTTATGCGATGATTCTCCTACGCATCTTTCAGCGTTTCGACATTGACTTATCTACTTGTGCTCAAGACCCTGAGCCCAAGGTTCTCAAGTTATCTCGTCGCAGTATGACTGCATCTTCTCCTTCTCCTTCTCCTGCTACTGCTCCACCTCCTCTACCTCCTCAGCAGTATGCTATGACTTTTGAGGGCATACACCAACACATTTCAGATTTGTACACCTCCATGACGGGCATGGCCCGCGAACGTGAGTTCCGCGATGTCACCCATTATCAGGCGATTGCAAACTCATTAGCTGATCTTCGTTTCGCCCAGACTGGACATTCAGCCAGTTCCATCCCTAGAGATCCAGCTTTCTCTGGTTACCGCTGTGAGGATGAGGCTGTTCATGCCTACTTCTAGCCCGGTAACGCATATGATTGGTACCGTTCTGACCGTGCTCCTCCTCGTGATTATGTTGGTGAGTTTTACACTGGCGCTCCTCCTCACCCTTCTGGCGCGGGTACCTCTGGAGCTGGTCCTTCTGGACATGCTGGTCATCATACTGATGATGATGATGATGATGACGATGAGGAGTTGTGATATGTTAGTTGATATATGACTTAGACATTATTTACTGTGTACTTGGAAATGCTCCGACATTCCAAGTTTTTCTATTTTTCAGACTTTATTATCAGTATTTCTTTTTGAGGACTTGTACTGGATTTGTTTTATTGATGTCATCTGAACATCATTTCATCTTTATGGATTTTATCGTACTTTATGATTCACATCAGTTTATTTACTTAGCATTTCTTTATCTGCTTCTCTACTATAAACTGCCTGTGACATAATTCTTTGTTTATTATAAACTGCCTGAGTACAAATACATGCCTGTAATGTCATTCAATTTTTTTTACTATCATTTATCATGTGTATTTTCTTGTGTTTTTTCACTGTTTGTCAACACATGGCAACTATGAAATTCACAAGTGAAGGCCAGGCCACAAACAGACCTCCACTGTTTGATGGTATGAACTATACCTATTGGAAAACATGGATGAGTTTCTTCTTGAAATCTCTTGACTTTGATTTATGGTCTATTGTTATTGATGGCTATCAAAAGGCACCTCATATAAATATTGATGGAGTTTTAGTTCAAAAACCCCATAGCAGATATACAGAGAAGGAAAAGAAAAAGGCCAGTCTTGACGCACGTGCTATTAACGCACTATTTTGTGCTTTAGACAGAACTAAATTTAACAGGGTGTCTATCTGCACAACGGCTAATGAAGTATGGAAGCTACTTGAAGTCACACATGAAGGCACGACTCAAGTCAAAGAATCTAAAGTCAGCAGACTTACTCAAGAGTATGAGGTGTTCAAGATGAAGCCCAACGAAACAGTTACTCAAATGTTTGAAAGATTCTTGGATATTGTAAATCCTTTATCCTTCCTAGGCAAAGAGTACAGTAACCATGAAAAGATTCACAAACTCCTGCGAGCACTTACCAAGAACTGGATTCCGAAGGCTACTGCAATCATTGAAAGGAACGACCTCACAACTATGTCCCTCGAAGTACTCATGGGTAAGCTACTCACTCATGAACTGGAGCTACAAGATTTTGAAGAGCCTGCACCAAAGGAAAAGATGATCGCTTTCAAGGCTCAGCACAGAAAAGCTGCTGAAGGTGACTCAGACAGCAGTGAATCTGATGCTGAAGATCAAGCACCCCTAGCAAGGAAATTCAAAAGATTCATGAGATATGAGAAGAGAGCCAAAGAAAACAACAGCAGCAACAACTGGTATCAAGATGATGCTGTCTGCTACGGCTGCAAGAAGAAGGGACACATGAAGAAAGATTGTCCTAAAAACTCATCATCAAGCAAGAAGAGCAACAGGTATGAAAAAAGGAACCTGAAGAGATCAACATCTAGGAGATATGCCAATACCAGCATATGGCATGAAAGTGAAACCAGCGACTCAGAAGACGAACAATCAGAAGACGCTGCAAACATATGCTTTATGGCATCCGATCAGGTACCTATTGAACCTGTAGTTGATACTTATGATGACTTCACCTTTGAGCAATTAGGAGATGCCTTCAGTGACCTGATGACTGATTACAGGGAGTTTTTCTCTTTTGTAATTATTTTGCTAAATGACAACGGGGGAGAAAAATAAAGATCTAACATTTCTTTTTAGAAAATACAGGACAAGAACTATTTTGATTTTATTTTAAGCTTAAATGTTATATCATTCATAGTTTGTCAATTATCAAAATGGGGGAGATTGTTGGCCCATTGGTCATATGGTCAACCTGATTTTAATAATTGATCAAACTCTGTCTAGATATTTGAAGCTAGTCAGGATGTATCGGACTCTTGGACATAAACAAGAACAGCTATCTACGCAGTTCAAGACCGAAGCTATGTTTGCCTGTTCGAGTCGGTATTTTCTTTAAGCAATGTATTTTTCATTTTATTGAGTCTAGGAATACGTTGTACACCGAGTCGTACTGGCAAATAGGCTATTCCAAAATGTTTTCAAAATACTTTTAAAAATATCCTTTGTTTTGAAAAACATTCTTTTAAACAAAAGTTTCAAAAAGGTTTTCAAAAAGGTTTTCAAAAATCCCTAAAAATTGTTTTTAAAAACCTAACCTAACCCTGACAGAACTCGGCCAGAGTTCGGCCAGAGTACGGCCAGAGTTCGGTTGGTGGCCGTTTGATTTTTGAATTCTCTGGAACTTGGTCCTCCTGCAGTTGCGGATTTGACCGAGATTTCATCATCGAGTTCTGTCCGAATTCTGCCCGAATTCTGCCAAAATTCTGTCTTTGGAATTCCTATAAATAGAGATGGATTTCAATCATTTCAACTCACTCATTCACTTTCAATCTTCTCTCTTTCTAAAGCTTTCAGTCTTCCAAAGAGTTTTCTTGAGCTTTAAATTTCAGATCCCAAGCCAATTACAATCCTCTAGTCGATTTGCCAGTACGGTGCGGTCTAGAAGTTTCTGAGAGATTGTAATCAAAAGGCTTGATTGAAGAATACCTCTTCACATTTGAAGTTGGACGAGTTCTTCGTATCAAAGCTCGCGTTGTAGAAGTTACAAGGACTTCGTAAGAAAATTTACGGTTTTTCCAATAGTGGATTCAACTGGTAGCAAGAGTTCTACCGACTGGATTAGTCCTCAACAGAGGGAAACCAGTATACATCGCTGTCTTTGCGTTTGCTTTCTTATCTCTGTCTTTACATTTACTTAGTTGTGATTATTATTCTGTGATCTTGCTGCTAACATTTTTTTAATTAGCAATATTTCGCTGCCTACTCTATTCACCCCCCCTCTAGAGTATTGTGCTTTACGATTTCGTTCCTACACATGAGACAGACATTTGCAGTACTGCAGGGTATATCTTCTTCCTCTGATTCACTAGCATCACTTTCATGCCAGATACTTGTTTTTGCATACTTTCGACCAGTTGTTGTTTTTCGGTTGATCTTGATCTATCATATGGACTGCTTTTCTTTCGCGTTGGGTAGTCCTTCTTCATATGCCCTGACTTCTTGCATCCAAAGCAGATTTTTTTTCTTCTTCATTGCTTTCATGGACATCTTTCTTCTTTCTGTTTGATTTCTCAAACTTTAAATTTTTTTGAAATTCTTCACTAGCAGGGCTTGTTCATCACCACTGGATGATTCTTCATCAGAATCTTTGCATGTTGATCTTCTGGTTTGAGCTTTGAAGGCAATTGATTTCTTTTTTGGAGTAGCTTCTTCAAACTCTTGCAGATCCAGCTCATGGGTCATAAGCTTGCCCATAAGTGTTTCCAGAGTCATGGTGGTGAGATCGTTTCCTTCAATGATTGTCGTTGCCTTTGGGTTCCAGTTCTTGGTTAGAGCTCGTAGCACTTTTCTGATCTTCTCGTGATTACTGTAATCCTTACCAAGAGATTGCAAAGGATTAGTAATATCAAGAAAACGAGTGAACATCTGTGTAATTGACTCGCCGGATTTTATTTTGAAAGATTCATATTCCTGTGTTAGTCTACTAATTTTGGATTCCTTCACTTGGGAAGTAACTTCATGAGTTACCTCAAGAAGTTTTCAAATTTCATGAGACGTCTTACAGATTGAAACTCGATTGAATTCCATCTTGTCAATTGTACAGAACAGTACGTTGATGGCACGTGCATCTAGACTAGCCTTTGTTTTTTCTGTCTCTGTATATTTATCACGAGGCTTGTCTGTAAGTATGCCATCAACTACTGTAGGTGCCGGTTTCTTATAACCGTCAATAACTATAGACCAAAGATCAAAGTCAAGAGACTTTAAAAAGAATTTCATTCGTATTTTTTAGTAAGTATAGTTTGTTCCATCAAATAGTGGGGGTCTATTTGTGGATTGTCCTTCACCGTTGAATAATGATTTCACGGCTGCCATATATACTCTCTTAGGTTTGTTATATTAGAATATAACCTGCTCTGATACCAATTGTAGTACCGTTGAGCATCTCTAGAGGGGAGGTGAATAGAGTGAGTGCAAGTGCAGTAGAAAACAATCACCAATTAAAAATTTAAAAGTAGATAACTATGGCAGTGAATAAAGAGACAGTAAATAAATTTAGCAAGAGGTCAGAGAATCAAACTCAGTGGACACCACGATATATACTGGTTTCCCTCTTGGAGGACTAATCCAGTCGCAGGTACTCTTATCTGCTGTTAATCTACTATTCACAAGCTAATTGAGAGCTTGCAGTCTCTTTACAACACCGTGCTTGGTGACAAGTCCACGACCGACTTCACAATACCGTGCTTGGTGACGTGCGCACGACCGACTCCAAAAACAAAAATGTGTTCTGAACTTGAACAACCTTTTTACAACTCTAACAACCAAAGACTCTAAATCAAATAGATATTACTGGCTTTGGCTAAGAGATGTATAGGTGGAGTGTGAAAGCTTTAGATCAAATGAAAATACTATTGAAGAGAGAAGCGAAGATGAATTGATGAGTGATTTGAAATAAGAAATTCTCTTCTATTTATAGGTGTTTTCGAGGACCGAACTCGGACAGAGTTCGGGCAAAGTTCGGATGCAAAGATTTTGTAAACGAATGTTGCATGCAGATTTGGAGGCAACAAACATTTGAATTTGAACTGACCGAACTCGGTCAGAGTTTTGTCTAAGTTCATCCAATACTTAGAATGTTTGGTCTAATTCTGTTTACATAGGATATGTATTATTGTTGGCATAAGGAATTTTGGTAGATAGGTAGGCTTTTTGGATAGGTGGACTGTGGATAACCTAAGCCAGTAGTATCCAGTCGATTTTACAATTTGTGTCCTAGACTCAATAAAGATAAAAATACAGAATAAATTATAAAATGACTCAGACCGATTCCAATACATGAACGCTCGACATGATGATTGACATGCTTACAAATGTTGTCGTACACTCTTGATATTGATTTCACTTGTCCTGAAATATTAGCAGCAGTTTGTATGTTTTGTGTATTGACTTAAGTCCTTGTTGATTTATCAAAATTAGGTGTGCCCATTTTAGAAATGGGCCAACATCATGTGCCCGCATGGTGTAACAAAGTCTCAACTTGGTGCTGGCAAGAAGAGTGCTGCTCTTTACCGCATGAAGGCTTGGTGCATGCAGCAGAAAAAAGATTTCATCTTTAACAATTTCTTTTCTCAGTGCTCCTATGAGCCCAAAAGTTGCTGATGCCTTAGGCACTGAGTACTATGCGTCTGTGGGTGCAAAGTCCAAAAAGTCTAGGGGAAATCATTCAAGGATTGTCCAATAACATATGCCATTCAAGCTTATACACACATATAATGGCAAGCTATACATGATGGATGCTATGCGCCCTCACCAAATATGCGCCACAAATATTCCAATAGTTGACCCACGCACATTGCTTCCTAATGCACATGAAATGGGTCAGCCTTCAAACTCTTTCACTCATAACCTATACACTGGGTGTTCCCAGGTGCATAAAATAGGTCAGAAATCAAACATCCAGCTAATAAACCCATGCGCTGACTTGGTCTATACACATGAAATAGGTTTGACATCAAACCATCCTTCAACTGATTTGCGAAACGTAATTTGTTTTAAATGCAAATTGAGGGAATATACTATTGCAACAACTGTGCTTACTCAGAGACACTTACAGATATAACCATCAATCGTTGCTATGCAAAGACAGCTGATGTTCCACAAAAGCAGTCTATATTCCAGAGGGTGCATACTACCTCGTCGAATCGATAATGCTTTGAGAGGCAAACTTGGGAGATGATGATGAAGCTTCAGTATACACTACTTCAAGCAAGATAGGTGTTGTTGCTTCTTCATCCTCTTCTTTCAGAGGTGGCCAACGAGCTACTTCACTAGAGGGAGTGTACCATTAGACTAATCAAGGTCTAGAACTTCATATGGAGATAGTGTACACAGCAAGAGGGTAGTATTCCTCTGGGGTTCTGAAGATGATCCTATTTTACCAAGGGCTGGGGGTAACAACGTTCTAGTCTTTGATGATAGTACATCTTTGTAATGTCCCGTTCAGTACGGTGCATTATGCTAAGTCATTGATTCGAAGAGTCGCGTTAATCCGATTAAGTATCGATGTGAATCGATACAAGAGTTACCTTGTCCCGTAAAATGCATCGAGTTAAATCGATGCAAAGAGTTACATTGACCCGAGGAACACATCGAGTAAGATCAATACAAGTATTATGTTGGCCCGAGAAAAAGCATTGAGTCGGTTCGAAGATTTTAAGAAATCGAATCGACGCAAGGCATAAGTCCGATTCAAACGAATATTAATTTTAGTTGGTTTCATGTGTAGGCTACACGTTTACGCTGAAATATAAGAGGTCGACATTTTTCCTTATTTACAACGGGGTCCACAAAACTAAATCACTGCCTCGCAACGGACTGAGGCATAGGCTCGGTAAGCCAAATCGGTCGTATAATTCAATGAAGCACTAAGTGCTCGAATGGCCAAGTCAGAAGAGTTGGCCGTACAAACAAAGATATGAAATCGAGCCGCATTGGCTCAGTGAAACGATAAGGCGTATCGGCTTAAGGTGGGGGGGGCTTTAACTTCTCTGTCCTACTTCATCATGCCTAAGTAAAATATATCATTGTATGCTAAGTTAACCTATCGAGACCACGGGCATGGCTCTATCGAGGGATGAACATTGTGCGTGTCGAACACTAGATAAAATAATTGAAATAAAACGTACATCAAATGTACGAGTTGCTATGGAACATTGAATATCACAAAGGCGAGCGCCTCGGTGCGCAAGCCATAAGAACATAGGATAACTGTATCGACAAGTGCCTTAATGCATGATTCATTTCGTGCCCCTGCGCACGAATTAGTATGCTAGAACATTGAAAGAATATATCGACGCGAGTGTCTTAGTGCACGAACTATAGAACATTGAATACCGTATCGAGGCGTGCCTCAGTTGCACGAGTCGGAGGGAAGGAACATACATTGAACACTAAGGCATAGAACATGGAATTACGGTATCGAGGCATTCATCGCATGCACGACTCGAAGAATAGAGAACAATCATGTCAAGGCGTACGTATGTGCACAAGAATCATAAAAGATGGCTTCGTTGCGAAGAGAATAGTTGTAGCATAGATGTGACAGAACTGTCAGATGTGACATGATGCCTCAAAAATGTTCGGGACCTTCGGGTCGTTCGGTTGACAAACATTGAGTTGGGACATAATGCCATTAAACATTGAAAAGAAATATAGAATATAAGAATATAGAAAGTTAATGTGAGAATTACGAGATGATACGAAGTCTGAGTCACGGACTCAAAATATGTTTGGTTGTTTGAATAAGATGCGCATTGCATGGTCAAATGGACTTGAGATATTGCCCATGCACAGGGTGTGGTAATTTCCTTCGAACGAGTTATATTTGTCGAGGCACCGGGACCGTTCGGCCTAGGAGGAATGAATAATCATTGTTGGTGCACATCTTTTGGATATGACTTGCGATCAGCTACTGATGTTATAAGCCACAATTGATGGTAAGTTCGACGTCCTTCAGATACAGGGCTAGCAAACCCGTACGGAAAGGACGTCGGGTTATTCGGTTTGAGAAAATAATAGAAAAGAGAAACAAATTAGTCCATTCCGGCGCGAATACGTCAATTACCTTCATATAGTTAAGGAACGGTGGGCCGAAAGTGCAGGAACACAGAGTTCCTGCACAGAGCACTTATAACATGACATGGAAGAGACGTATTCACCTTGCGTCGGTGCAAGGGCGAGTGCGTCAGTATTGGTAAGAAGTCACAAAACAACACGAGATTACTATTGGTTGTTTGCTTGCTTATGCAAATCGAATATAACATGCTCGCCATTATAACATGCTTTATTACTTTCGAATATGCCATGAAATCAATCCCAAGGAGAACATAGAAAGATAACAAAAGTGTATGTTGTATGAATCAATACATTACTAAATGTCGGTTTAGTTAAGTTGGTCTTTGATCAGTACTGCGAGGACGAAAGTACTAATCCCCCACTAGTTTGCTAGTAGGTTTAGGGAATGGTCTTCGTGCGATAGAGCTTCGCTTGATCACACTGAGGCATAGAATATCGTAGTGTTTGAAGCGTGCGATCGCATTGACGCTCAGACTTGCAACAGGATTGATGCGGCCGAGATATAGAAGGCATGATGTACAGAACGGTGAAATTCTGTGTGGGCAAGAGAGAACCTGAGTGTTGTAAGCTAATCTAGCAAATTCAGTTAGGCTATTGAAAGCCTTTGTAACCTCAGTTCATTTATCAATAAAGAAAATTGTTTCATATACCCTGTTTGCTTCCGTTGCTAATATCAAATAAAAGATAACCATTTTAGAACTTGTCATCTTGTCTTGTACGAGTGCAACTCCAGACTCATACGGCATCATGCTCCAGCGAGAACGATGATTCGGATAAATTGATACGAGGATGAGCAATTTTCTGGGTCGGGACGTGACAAATTGGTATCCAAGCTCTAGGCTCAATTTCCTCAGGACGCTTGCTTCGTTTCAATTCTAAAGAGTTGCCCACCAGTACCAATCAAATCACTCTTGACTCTACTCCATGCCGTACTGGATGTTCCATATAATAAATCTAATACAAATTGTGTAATTTTGTTGCATGTGTTTTGGAAATTATATGATGTTTGCTAAGGAAATCCCAAAATATTTGTTGCATCGAGTACAGCAAGTCATGAAATAATTGTTGCTACAAGTCGTGAAATAATTGTTGAATCGAAATGTTTGTTGTTTCAAAGCAACAGTCGATGTGAGAAATATTGGTTGCATCGATATAATGAAAGTCGTAAAATGTTGCCGTATCAAATGCAACGAGTTGTGAATGATGCATTGCAATGAACGTGAAAGTTGATATCAAATGCGTTGAACGAATTCGATCATTGCCTTTGAATGTTGGAAGTAAATTGTTGCACGGGATGCAACGAATGTCGGGAATAAATCGTTGCACAAAGTGCAACGAAAGTCGAAAATAAATTATTGTACGAGGTGCAACGAATGTCGGGAAATAATTCGTTGCTCAAGGTACAACGAACGGAATTTGATTAATCAAAAGTTACCACGTATGCAAATAAAAACATTGGCCGAGTTGTGTCAAAATTTGATTAATCAAAAGTTACAGTTGTGATCGACATGATTACTATGGAAATCGTAAGTCGAAATAGATTGTTGGTTCATACCGAGTATGATACAAGGGAAATAGCTTAATTTCTGAGTGGTATATGCCATACCACGTATGCGATGAATGACTCGATTCTGAGTGGTATATGCTATACCACTTATGTGATGTATTCCATCAACACATTGCGTAAATTACAGAAGGTTTGTCCGCAATGGACGGGAGAGTACCGAGACTCGATTGAAAATTTGTATGACGGTATGTTGATGCAAGTGTTCTTCAATAATCGGTTGGAATGATAGGACGGAGACTCGTATCAATGAATGATACGTCGGACGAAAATTTGTAAGTCGATCGAACGACCGCGACTAACGAAACGATTATAGCTTGATGTAATAATCGGATTGATGGGATAGGAAACTTGAACTTATAATCGAATCGTACGACTTGCGATCTTGATAGAAATGTTGGGTGAGACGAATCGTAATCGAATCGCACGACTTGCGATCTTGATAGAAATATTGGGCGAGGCGAATCGTAATCGAATCGCACGACTTGCGATCTCAATAGAAATATTGGACGATGCGAATTATAATCGGATCGCTCGATGTGCAACTTCAATGAAGGGTTGGTTGATGCGGATAAATAGTGCCTAAGAGATAGTTGGTTACGTTACAATAAAACTCATTTGAGTATGACTGAAACACGCAAAACTTAGAGGGCGTGGTCATATAACTCGAGGTTTCGATACTGGATAATCGGTAACTTGGTTACGCGATCAAAGTATAGTGGGATGCGACAAATCAAAAAATGAGTTGATGCATATGACAAAGTTTGTAGTGAACTTGGATGTATGCAATACGAACCAAAGTCGACGTTGACACAGATTCAAAGTTGACCCCCGTGCTATCGAAATTGATATGACCTATCGAAAATTGATATGATAGAAATGTTAAGCACGATGTGAGAATACGAAAAGGAACAAGCCAACGATATAGTAACTTTGGAAATAGTAATACGAGAATGTCGAACTAGTTGATCATAAACTTTGCGATTGATCAGGCGAGACCATAAAGTTATCGATGATTGTTTCGATACGTATAACATCTTAGATGTCGACAATGTGCAGGTAGACTCGAACTCAATACGAGTAGATGTTTCGTAAATTTCAGAATCATTGATGGTAGTGCATGACTTTACTCGGAGGACAGTTGTGCTTCAGTTGCGCATCATGCGGTGTAATGATTAACACTATTCAAGGTTCAAGACTTGATGTAAGGAGGGTATTGATCACATATCTACGCTAGTATAGTGGATCCAACCATGACACGTGTAACTAATGTGTCAAGAAATACTCCCCGCCCTCGACTAGTATAGTGGATCCAACCATGACACGTTACGAAACGAAATTCTCTGAGAAGGTCGTGAGCCTTCGCAGGAATCGGTGTCCATACGATGCACAAGAACAATAAGACGGCTTACACAAGATAAACCAAGATATACAAGGAATAATATCTCATGACGGGATCCAGACAATACCAATCCGTGTAACCAATGTGTCAAAAAATCAAGGATATCTACACTAAATAAAAAAATATATAGAAGATATCATAAAACAGAAAATTATCAGAGAATGTACTCACCTAAGATTTAGTGTGGAATGTCAACAGTGTCCAATACGGTGCCTCGAAGACCTAAAGATGAAATATAAATGTCAATTTGAGTTTTGGATGCGTAAACATGCTATTCTAGGTCTTCAAGTCATTTCTAGGTCAACTAGGTCAATGGTTGACTTATACCAATTCCTACTACAATTTCTTACCTTGCTATACCATATCAATAATCCTATATGTCTACATATCATTGGTATCAATATGTATTCGCTTGACCAATTTCCTATGTTATTACATGAACCGATTTATGTATACAATGCCCATGCTAATTTCCTATACATTTCCATTACCTTATACACAAAACCCCAACTAAATCCTTAACCTTACCTACACTATTATATTACCAATACTTATATACACACACTTAGCCTATATATCTTTACTTACCCTATATATTACCATTACCTACTCACTTTAGGATACATCCTCACCTACTCAAGACACTCATACACATTACACAGGCTTGGCCTTGACTTCCCTAAATACATATGATACTCTAAGTATCAGTGCGATCCCTGGCCTCTTCTATTTGTTGTTTGCTACCTGTTCTCCCCTGTTTACACTGTTACAAGCCCTTCACTCTTCCTACAGGTTCATATTCTAAAGCCCTCTCTTTAACTGCTCACCTTACCATACTCTAAAAATACATCACTACATATATACACAGACATTTACATGTATCAGTAAGATACATTTCCCCAAACATTCACCTGCCCTCCTATATGGACTGGGATCCTACTCATAACTTACCTAGCAGTAGAGCCAAACCTAGAACCCGATTGCTAAGCAAACAACTGTTGCCAACAACAGCTTGCCACTGTTGCTACTGCTCGATTTCTCTCTATGGTTGGCTCAAGAGAACCCTCAACAGCTTGCCAAGTGCACTAAGGCACAGGCAAAACCCGATCCCCCTAGCTGCTATACTGTCCATGCTAAGCACTTCTTACTGTTGTTATTTATTAACTGCCCACCCTAGCTTATATTGACTAACCCCCAAAACTGAGCTCTATATATCTGATTCTTACCTCTCTCTAACAGATACTCGACCCCTTGCTACTGCTATGTTAAGCCCCATCACATGTAGTACTCCTACAGATACTGCTACTGATACACACCTACATGTGAGCTCTAACTTACACACTACCTGCAAGGCATACTCCATATCTATTTATATACATGCTCACACCCTCAAGCCCATCTCATTTTCCCTAATTTCTTTATCCAACTATCTATCTATTCCTTCATCTATCTAGTTATCAAATTGACCCTCACCGATAGGCATATCAGTTAATCACACCCCCTGTAACTGATACTCAAACTCTCCCCCTATTTCTCTGTCTTGCTTACCACCGAGCCTAGCCCTTCCCTCTAATATTATATTTCTTGCATTACCTACCTGGCCATACACTTATCCATCCATCTTCCTTTCTATATTAGGAATTTACATATCTAACTGGACTGAACTTTACCCTACACATCTCCCCTCTTGTCTAACTGATAGGGTCTCTCCTATACCATCCCACTGGTCAGTGGCTTAAAGGCACCCCACTTCTTATTACCTATTACTGCTAAATCTAGGATACCAACCATACCAACTGATACAAAGTTGATACTTGACTGATACCAGTTCAAACTGCCTCTACCTGAGCCCCTATCCTAATATCCTATACACAACCATGCCTTGTATAGTTCACACTCTGAACCCTGCCGTCTTCTACTGTGGTTATAGGACTCCTCTTCTCTACTAACACAGCTACTAAAAACCCTCTCCTCTTCATGTATGCTGTGCACACATAGGTAATGAATTTCCCCATCCATCCTACAGGAAATTCCATTCACAAAATACCACTGTACACACATTATGTATAACCAAAGTATATAATAACATAATTGATACATTAAGCCCCCCATGACTGATTCCTATTATCCCCTTCTCTCAACTATTATATACTTGTATATTAGATTGTAATGTAGTCATTACTAAACAACTCCCAACTGTATAAGATATCTCCTCTCACTTTACCCTACCTAACTCTAAGAGTGACACATGTATATACTCATACACAAGTCCACCAGATACTATACTAATATAATAGTGCAATTGCCCTTAGCAGAGCTGAATACTCATCATCCAAACACTTTCCTCATAGGCCTGCCAATGCCCCTTTGCTAGACTGATATTACTACTGCTGCTTGCATCAACTATGAAGCAGGTAATCCCCTTCTATATAGCTAATCTATCTATTTTGCATTTCTTAAAGTAAATCCTGTACACTCACATATATGGGACTGAAATGAAGTTTCCCCTATCTAATCCAATGGCAGCACATGCATCTATCCACCATCAACCCATCTATAGGCTAACACACTTATATATATGTATACAATATATATATAGGCCACACAATATATATATACAGGGCCGGCCCAGGGGGTTGGGTTACCCTAGCCGGAGCTGGTTTTGGTTGCCCCTAGCACTAAGTAGAAAAATAATAACTGTATTTCCGTGTACGAAAACGTATTACAAGATGGGAGCAAATGAGCAAGTTCTTTTGCACAAGGAAAAATGTTAGCACAATAATAACTCTTAACACATAATGAAAAACCTTTATGTAATGAATTATGAATTTATCCTTTAATAGACTGAAACGTTTGGTTTCATAAGAAAGATGAATACTCACCCTAATGTGTGTTTCATCCAGTTCTCATCATCTCTTTTCTGTAGATAAGAAATCAAAGTATAAAATAAGCAACAAATGAGAAAGAGAAATGCTGTAAGATGATACAAAAATGAGTGGATCTAACCGTAAATCTTCACGAGCATGAGCTCCTCTACTCTCCTTTCTTGCTTCGGCAGAATGCAGGTTATACATGCATTTATTAAAAGATTTTCCAGTTCAATAGTCTCTAGTAAGTCAGAATTCCTACAAGGAATTAAATATTCAATTAATGAATATTTGATTAAGTGAAACCCAAGTTGACCTGTAAAAATAAAAAAAACTACCATATCAGACTGCGGTCACGAACTTGCACATCATGAAAGCTCTCCCAAGCCTTGTCAATTAACTGACAACCTGCATGAATATTTAAGGAACAAACAGTAAACAGTCATTGCATTTCACTGGACAAATTATATTGTTTATTGGAAGAGATAATTTTGTAGGTATCTTCAGTAAGAGGGAAATTTTGCATGAAAAACAAAGAAATTAAGTAATATATTATTGATGATTTCTAGTACCTTCTTCTAATGTTTCTTGAGTGCTGAAAACAGCAGCATTATTTTGCATCAAAAAATCATCTCCATTAAACTATTTCACACTGAAATGAGTTATACCACTAGTTTGCAGCACAAAGAACTTGCCTGGCTTGTTGATTTCTGTTACCCTATTTGCACAAGCCCTACCAGTACCGACTGACTGACATGATCCAAGAACTCATGGGTTTGTTGCCAAAAGCAAAAAAAGCAAAATGGCAATATGCAACCATATTGAAAAAATAATTACAACAAAAGCATGTAGTATTAGTCTCAGGGCTTGACCAAAGATGGTAGACTCTATGTCGAGATCAGAGGTTCAAGAAACGTTCACCTTCTGATAATTCTCGAGATCCAAGAGGAACACTATAATATGAATCTGATTACAAAAGCAACAATAATCAGAAAAATAAATCTCACGTTCTTCCTGGCAATCGCAGTTGCTGACGGACAGAACTGAGTTTAGAAAATAAATCTCACGTTCTTCCTTGCAATCGCAGTTGCAGACGGACAGAACTGAGTTACAACTCAGTTGAAGGAGAAGAAAGAAGAAAGAAGAAGAGTAAAAGTTCTTGCTGGGGTGATTAAGATTACCGTTGCTCAAAGCAAGATTCGCCCCACCACGATCTGCTTCCAGGATCCAGTAAGTTCACGAAGAACTTCTGGAACGCTCGTAAGTCAATATTTGAGACTTGAACGGACTTCCTGGACTTTACGGACTCCCTTAACTATCTTCTTGGTACATCTTTCAAAGGAGGCCAAGGGCCTCTATTTATAGAGTGGATTTGAGACTTCACCTCTTCTCCTATCCGATGTGGAACTAAAATACCAATACTCAAAAATAGAGTTTGATATTTTAGATCATCCCACAATCAACATAGAAGTGTGACAGTCAACGCCTACCCCCCGAACACTTCCGTGCATGCACGAGACATCCTGGAGTTCGTGTCCGAGTTCGAGTCCGCACAACAAAAATCAACTTATATCTTTGTTGGAATTATTCCTTTTTTCTTCTAGAAAAATACTCCCACATGACACACAACTTCTCATGCCCCAAATTTTAATGTTATGGGGCCATTACTGATACATCGAATTCTATGTTATGTAGAATTCCAATGGAAGGGGTAGTTAGGCCTTCGAAAATACGTCTGTTCCGCTCCTTCCAGATGTGCCAAACGGAAGCGGCGAGACGAACTCTGGCTCGTCTGGCCCACCCCGGATCCTCGTCTCTGTGATCTCGGATCCAGCTAAGAATGCTCCTGATGTCTCTATCCACACCAACTTCTCCTCTCAGCTGCGCGTACTGCTCAGTCCATATGTGCCAGGTCGTCGGGCATTCAAAGAAGAGATGTCCCTTAGATTCGTCCTTTCCGTTATATAGCACACACTTGGCATCTGGGATCTACATCCCAAACCTGAGAAGTCTGTCTCTCATTATCAATCTGTTCCGCAGAAGTCGGTAGGCACATAGTTGTATTTTTCGGGCAATCCCCTTACCCCAAATGAAGTCCACCTCCTCAGCCCGGTCTTGGTGAGTCCGAACCATGTCATAGCAGCTGTGAAAGGAGAATAGTCCTGACCCTCCCCGCGAACCTAGGCTGGCCCAGCTCCAGGAGTCCTCATGCTGGCTATCGTCAATCGTAATAAGACGAATCTCCTCGGCTAGCTGAGCTGTATAAGGATATCCTTCTGGCCTCCATATCCCATCTCTGATGATCCGACTACATGTGAGCCCCCTGCCCGCCTCTCTGTCCAGTTGTCCTCCCAATATCTCCAGTTAGGATCTGGAACCCAACCAAGGATCAAGCCATAGATCAGTGGTCGTCCCATCTTTCATGTTCCTGCAGATAGCGGTCTTAAGCACCGGCCGATACCTCAGAATGGCCTTAAATGTGACCAAAAAATTATTGTCTATCCTACAGGCCCAGAAGTTAGTCCGCCTTAGGTATATGTTCGCCATCCATTTCGTCCAAAGCGACCCACCTTGATGAATCTCCAGGCCATCTTCACACAAGCTGCCTTCCTGACCGCGTGTAGAGGCCTCAGCACCACTCCACCTTCCTCCCGAGGACGACATAGCTGGTCCCAAGAAATCGCATGTATCCCTCCCCTCCAGATGAACTCAGCACAGATGGACTCCACTTTCCGAATAGTGGCCGTCAGGATCTGGATAGACTGGAGCCAGAACATCGTGATGCCAGCGATAATCGATCTCACCAACTCAATCTACCCGCCAAAAGATAGACCCGCAGCCTGCCAGCCTTCCACTCTCCTTTGAGCAAAATCTACCAAGCTGTGACAATCTTGCTCTCTGGCGTAGTTGACCGTCAGCGGGACTCCCAAGTATTTTACTGGAAGCTCACCTTTTTCCACTCCTAGGGCGAAGGCTCTCTCCTCCTTAAGCGTGCACCGGGAACTGAGGTAGACTCTGCTTTTCTTCTGATTTAACTGAAGCCCAGAAAGCCTTTCGAACTACCATAATGTCTGATAGCGCTGTCATTCCCCGCATGGAAGGCTGGAGTAGCACCAATAACTCGTCAGCATAAATCAGATGTGAGACCACCGGTCTCACCAACCGGAAGAGGGGGACGATCTTCTTGCTATGCACCGCCATGTCAATCATGCATGTGAAATACTCCATCACCAAGGTAAATAAGTACGGTGAGAGCGGGTCACCCTGTCTCAACCCCCTGTTGTCCCTGAAGTAGCCATGTAGCGTGCCCTGGATAAGGACTGAGAAAGTAGGGGAGCAGATGCACTCCCTCACCCTCGCAACCCACCTCTCGTCGAACCCCATAGCCAGCATTAAGTGACACAGGAAGTCCCGATTGACCGTATCATAGGTTTTCCGTAGATCAAGCTTCACACAAGCCTTTATCCCCCCAGGTTTGCTGAACTCTCTCACCATCTCATGTGCAAGTAGGCTGTGCTCCGCTATCGATCGTCCCTTGATGAAAGCTGCCTGATTCTGGGACACCAAACCCTGCATAACCCCCTCCATACGCCTGCACATAAGATGAGTAATAATCTTATAAAAAAAGTTACAGCAAGCAATGGGTCTAAAGTCTGCAAGCGAGGTCGCGCCCTCCTTCTTAGGAACCAGCGTCAAGAAAGTGTGGTTCATCTCCTTCAGAAGCCTGCCCTCTGCGAAGAACTCCTGAACCGTCTCCAAAACAGGGAACCTAAGCACACCCCAGTGTCGCTTAAAGAACCCTGAAGAGAAGCCATCAGGCCCCGGTGCTTTGTTAGGATTAGCTTTCATCACAATGTCTTCCACCTCCTCCAATCTCACAGGGGCCAATAGCAGGCTATTTCCTTGGTGCGTCACCAGCCTCTTCGTGATAAGGGCTGGGAACGTACTAGTGTAATCCGTCTGCTGGTATAAGTCAGAATAAAATCTGACGACCTCCTCCTGAATCTCCACCGGGTCCCCTACCAAACGTCCCTCGCCATTCAAAAGCCTGGGATGCTATTCCGATGCTGACGGGTGCGGATCACATCATAAAAGAATTTGGTACAACAGTCTTCATCTTTGAGCTAGGTACATTTTGCCCTCTGTGCCCCACTAATCTCCTCCTGCAATCTCATAATACTAACCTCCTCAATCAGGGTCTTATCCTTGGCCGCCAACTCCCCGTTCAGTATGTCAGCTTGTAAAGCCACCTGAGTGTCCCGAAGCTCGGCTTCCTTTTCTGCCAGAGAAGACCGCGTTCTCATCTTCACCCAACCCCTGAGCGCTTGCTTGATCTGCTTGAGTTTATGAACCATGCGAAACTGAGCCGTGCCTTTCCGGAAGTGTTGTATCTCCTCCGTAACCACCTCCTCATATCCAGCCGACAGGTACCAGCTATTGTTATACCGAAACGGCCTCGACCGCATAATAGGTCTCTCACAGAGGCCCACTCGGATAGGAGAGTGGTCGCTAGTACCAGCCGCAAGACCTTTCGCCACCGAATTAGGGAAGCACCAGAACCATTCACTATTGTCCAATGCCCAATCCAACTGACATGCAATCTGATTCTGTGTAGCCTTGTTATTTCAGGTCATGATATGGCCAGCACACTCCAGCCCCCTCATCCCAGACATAAGCAGACATCTCTGGAAGTCATATAAGATCAAATCCAGAACATGACGACCCCCCACCTTCTCTTGGCGAAGCAGCATAGCATTGAAGTCCCCTATGATAAGCAGAGGAAGATGCATGTTATCCGCCATATGACCCAGGTGCACAATGTCCTCCCACAAGGACTCCCGGAGTCTTCGATCATTGTGCCCGTATATAGCACCCAGGATGAAGCAGAACCCACCTTTGTTCTCAAAAGAAATACTTATGACTTGTTCCGATTTCTGGATCTGCACCCCCTTCCAACTATCTCGGTTCCACCTAACCCAGATCCTTACCATATCGCATAGATCTAAGTTGTGAATATGGTCCCAGTTTGCCAGAGTCCTACACGAGAGCATCGCGGCCCCTCTGATCTTCGTCTCCAGCAAAATAGATTAATGTCACAAGCCTCTCTCCTCAGAACTTCTCCAATCTCTCTCCAGCGGACAATGGAACACCCCCCTAATATTCCATGCTAGGACTGACATTAATTAATAGATGTGGGGTCCCCCTAAAACTCGTCCGGATCAACACTCGAGGGAAGTGTCTCATCCGCCTGATCATTGTCTGCATCCACCATGGAGGAGGGAGCAAGATATGCCTGAATCCTGCTAAATGTAAGAGTCCAGTCAGGATTGGCCTCAGTCTGGATGTCCTGGTCCCTCGCCTGGGGGAAATCCTCCCACGTGGCCGGAGCATGTCTCTTCCTGCTGGTGTATACCATGATTGTCGTGGAAGGTTCCGTCACCTTCTGACTACTGCCAGCCGCGCTTATATCTCTGGTCATCATGTTCCTCTGTGGCCTGAAAGTGACCAGCGCGCCCTACGTACTCTCTTGTCTCTGCTGTGATCCTGTTTCGTCTTCATCCCGGATGCCTCCGTCTAAGCCGCCGGTGGCCTGGCAGCCTCCTTCCCCTTATACTTGCACGCACTAGTAGCGTGCGCAAAGCACTCACAGTATGAACACATAGGGGGAACCTAGTCATACTCCACCGACTGTGTCAGAACCTCCCCGGACGGTACCTAATATTCAAGCATACTCGGTAGTTCCGAGCTTGCCTTGATCTTCACAAAGCCCCTGACATACATCAGTCTGGTACGGAAAGCAGTGGCCTCGTCTACCTTGATCGGTTTCCCCACGAGGCTGGTGAGTCTTATGAGTAGCGGGATGCTCCAATACTTCACTGGAAACTCTGGGAATCGGATCCAGATGGGGATAGCATTCAGCACCTCCTTCACACATCTCAGCTCCGGCGTCTATTCCTTCAATAAATGAGCCTCCCATCAAATGACCAGGGCCCTCCATGCAAAATCCTGGTCACATCTTCCGCTAGCCCAAACTTGACATAGTAAAACCCATTCTTCCTGGAGAAGAATTCCATGCTGCCTTTGGGTCAACAGACTCTCTCCGTGTAATGCCCGTATTTCGGAATACGTATTTTGATTAGGCTTATATGTATTTCGGACCTGTATTTTATTTTCTCGGATTCTGGCCTGTAATTGTGTTTTGTTTTAACTTGCGGATTCTGGTTTTCTCGTAAAATAGGTTTTTGGACCCGGCATGGTTTTATTTTATGGAGAAGAAATTGGTTTGGTTTGGTTTGGTTTGCATTGGACTACCTTAGCTAACCTCCACCCTCAACACAACACACCCTCCCTCATTAAAACCCCACCTAACTTTCTCTCTCCTCATAACTTCCATTAATTTTCTTCATCTTCTTCTTCCTTCCTCCACCAACACCATAGGCAAGTGCACCTTGCCACCAAATAAACACCCCATTTTATTTGTCCATTAGCTAGATTAGGCTATGGTGAACAATATTAGAACTTGGTATTTTGTGATTTGGAGCTTCCATTTTTTTAGATCTAAGTTTTAACCATTTTCGGATTTTCTTGGTTTTGATCTATTAAGCTTAGATTTTTCCTTGTTTTGAGGTTTCCATGTGGAAGATAATTCAATTTTACACAAGTTAGAACTTTGAAAATCCAAATTTGGTTTTGTTTTGGCTAAGTTATGAAGATTGGAAATTTGGAGTTCTTGGGGTTTTTCCTCGGCCTGATGGAGAAGATGACCCTCGGCCAGCGCTCTTTAGCGCAAGGCCATGCACAGTTCAACTGTGCGCAGTTCAACTGTGCGTAGTTTATCTCATGCGCAGTTCAACTGTGCGCAGTTCAACTGTACGCAGTTCAACTCGTGTGCAGTTCATCTCCTGCGCAGTTCATCTCCTGTGCAGTTCATCTCCTGTGCAGTTCAACTCGTGCACAGTTCATCTCCTCCGTAGTTCATCTCCTGCGCAGCTCATCTCCTGCGCAGCTCACCCTAGCGCAGCTCGACCCTAGCGCAATCTAACCCCAGCGCAACCTATTTGCCCATGATGGTTTGGATTTTATTCCTTGGACTTGGCTTCTCTTTTGTGGGTTGGAGTTTTGGGATCTTGTTCCACACAATACGACTGTCTCGACCCAACACGACCTGGCACGGTTTTTGGTGTTTTGCTTATGACTAGTACGATTTTTTGTGATTTCTGTGAAGTATGATTCTAGTACTTTCTGATCTTCTTGATAGTGACCCGATAGGGTGCACCCTTAACTTTTAACCTGTAATTCATGATTAATCTTGATACTGGATAACTTGATAATGGCCCGTGGTGGCGTACTCCTGACTTGTAACATATAAACCTGTAACTTGTAACTTGACTTGATGCTGTTGCGATGGCTAACTTGACTCGTATAATCAACTCTGACGTCGTGGGTGTTCATTCTTGCTGCCTTGTGCAATCCACTTGTCTTGTCTTGCATCATGTCTAGGACGTGACTCCCTGGTTACCACGGTCAGGGATTCACACTGAATATGGATTAGGCTAATGACTAGATCTAACTATAGCTTATGGAGAATTTCTAGTCACAAGCGATCTCGTTATCTGGGCGCTTTAAATGGACTTGTAGCCTGCCGACGAGTAGGGCACATTTCCAGCACACTGTCATGTGTTGCACTCTCTAAGTTACCTAAGGGTATATCGTCTCCAGGGCGATGTACCCAACCATACTCTCAACCCGCAGAAGGATAACTGGATAGTCTGTAGGGCTTGGGACAGAGAATTTCTCGTTTGCATCTTGTTAGTAACTAGGCTTGTGATAACCCTAGTTAGTTAAGTAGTAAGCCGTAGTATTTGCTTGGCCGCTTGTGAATGGATGGTGTCCAGCATTGTCTAAGTCTCGTCTAGTCCCAGTACCTGGTACTCCTGAACATGATTGTTTTACTTATCTTTAACAATAAATGGGTAGAGACAAGGTGCTATTCAGGCGAAGGGTTACGACCCCGATCCTTGTTTGGTTTACGGGTTGTAACTTGGCTTCCAGAATGGTTCCACGTCCCTAGTCGTTTATTGTCCTGTTGTACTCTTTATTACTTGTACTTTTCTTCTATTTCTTATGATCTGATATGCTGACTTTTGTTCTTATTTCGTGGCCTCCTTTGTGGCACTTGCTCTGTCTGGGGTTTGACCCAGCTGGTTTTGTGTGGCCAGATTTCGGAGCAGCTCCCAAAGATCTACCGAACCTCCAGTCCGATGGTGGCGACTAGAAGGAACCCGGGCTACGAGTGGGTTTTCCATTTTGTTTCGCTCACTACATTGTAAAATTATTTTTTTGAGGCATTTAGCCGACGAGCACCTGTTAGCTCGATGCATATTTACTTACTGTCTGCCTACGGGCTGTAACATAATTAACAAATCCTAGGGTTGATCATGTATGACTGCACTCTTGCTAGTCTTGACATTTTGTACGACTAGCGTCATGATCATCCAATATGTAATATTTGGGACGCCTTTTATTGTATATTTGGAGGTCTAACATCTTGTAACTATATTACTTGCTTGAGATTGGGACAATAGGCTTGACCTTAAGAGACCGTTGGCTTGTAGTTAAACCCTCATATATCTAGACAGCCGTGACCGTATAGCGAGGTGGATTCCATTTCAATATACGTAGCTGGCTATGTCCGCCCCCGCTCTCTAGTATTCTGGTTCTGGGGCGTCACATGGTTTAAGTGGTGGCCCATGCAGGTCTTGTAAATCAAGATATGTGAGGGTTTACCAAATAGATGTCTCAATCAGTACTCGTCCTTGATCTCCGTTCATATCCTCTGAATCTTTGGATTCTTGCCCTAATCATGTGCTTGTATCGTTGATCTGTCCTGGTCCTTTCTTATTGTTTCCCTGTGTCATCTTCTTCAGTGGCACTGTACCTAACCCCGCCGATCAGCAAGGTAGAGCACATCCCGTAGACCAGCCACAACTTGGAGATCAAGCCCAGCATTCCGAAGTAGCCTCCAGAGTTGTACCTACTGGAGGAGAGCCCCTAGTTCAGCCTGTTCGACTTGCCGAGCCTGACGATGGCACCTTGGTAGGTCTCATCAGGACCTTGATAGCTTTCCAGGATCGTAGAGGAGACGCCTTACACCAGGTAGTGGCAGATGCTTTGACCAGAGGCGGTCATCCAGGGAACAGCACGGCCAACAGCTTCAAGCGCTTGAATCCTCCATTCTTCGACAGCAGCGAAGATACGATTGCCGCGGATGCTTGGCTTCAGGATACCGAGGTGGTTCTGGAAGCAGCTAGGACACCTGAGAATGAGAAGGTGGCGGTGGTATGCCTACAGTTGCTAGACTTGGCTCGCAGTTGGTGGGCGGCGCAGGCCGTGGGATTAGCGGCGCCGGTCACTTGGGCGGTATTTAGAGAAAGATTCCAGACGAACTATTTTGATGCTGTAGCTCGGTACGACCTACAGACGAGATTTACCAACTTAAAGCAAGGAGGCAGAACGGTCGACGGTTATGCATTTGAGTTTTCTAGACTCAGTAGGTTTGCTCCCACCTTGGTAGTGACCGAGTTTGCTAGGGCCCAGCGGTTCCAGCAGGGGCTGCATTTAGAGATCTTATTGGCAGTTGAGCAGTTCGAGCACCAGACGTTCGATGCAGTATTGAGAGCAGCTAGGAGGCATGAGTACACCTTCCAGAGGATCGTGGATAGGACCGGAGGTAGGAAGCGATCCCACAATCAGATGCACCAATCATCAGCTCCAGCCCCGGCAGCTAGGAGTTTGACCATTGGAACTCCGAGGCGGGCGGCCTCAGTGACATCGGTTCAGCATTCGACCCCGACGTACCCGCAGCAGTAGAAGCATAAGCAGACTTCCGCGATGGAATGTTCTCATTGCGGGAAACCAGGGCACGTGGTGGCAGATTATCGCAGGGCGCAGGGATTGTACCTGGCTTGTGGAGCGGCAGATCACAAGATAGGAGCCTGCCCGAATAGGGGTAGTTCGTCCTCTTCCAACCTAACCAGTCCATCGGTTAGGGGACCAGCACCTATGCAGCAGCAGCAGTACCCGAGGCCATTGTTGCCTCAGGCCCAGGTGTTTCATCAGCAGAACCAGCAGCAGTATACCCAAGCCCAAGTACAGAGCAGGCAGAGAGGTTTCCAGCAGAGGGGACCCGCAGCCAGAGGACAAGGTCAGGCAATAATGATGGCTATGGAAGAAGAAGTTGCACCAGGTGAGGTAGTGGCAGGTACTATTCTCGTCAACTCCTCTCCAGCATCGGTATTATTTGATTCTGTGCATCGTATTCATTCATGTCTGCACGATTCATGACACGGATAGGATTGAAGCCCGAGTCATTATCAGTGAGGCTCAATATACTTACTGGTAATGGTCTTGTGGAAGTAGATCGAGTATTTTCCTCGTGTCGAATCGTAGTTAGCGATAGAGAGTTCCCCGCTAGATTTATAGAGTTCCCTATGGCAGACTATGATGTAGTCTTAGGCATGGATTGGTTGAGGAACCAGTATGCTAGGATAGACTGCCACATTGGCAGGGTTGTCTTTAGTATTCCAGGAGAGCCAGATTTTTTATTTTCCAGAGGCACAGTGGAGTTATCTTCTCCAGTATTGCGGATGGCAGTAGCAGCAGTACAGTTACCCTGGATAGTTGAAGAGTTTCCAGATGTCTTTCCAGAGGAACTTCCAGGGATGCCGCCAGAGCGGGAGATTGAGTTCACTATAGACTTGATCCCCGGAACGACACCAGTATCAGAGCGAGTCTACAGGATGGCGCCTTTAGAGTTGGAGATTTTGTACAAGATGATTGAAGAACTCAGGACCAAGGGATTCATTCGTGCAAGTGGATCGCCTTGGGGAGCCCCGATGCTTCTTATGAAAAAGAAGGATGGTACGTCCAGGTTATGTGTAATTATCGTACCTTGAACTCGATGACAATCAAGAACAGATACCCTCTCCCGAGGATAGATGACTTGTTTGATCAACTCAAGGGGGCTTCAGTGTTTTTGAAGATAGACTTACGGTCAGGATACCACCAGATCAGAGTCAGAGAGCAGGACATTCTAAAGACAGCGTTTAGATCGAGATATGGGCATTGGGAGTTCCTTGTTATGCCTTTTGGAGCGACCAATGCGCCGGCCGTATTCATGGACCTCATGAATCGTATTTTTATGCCTTACTTGGATCAGTTCGTGATCGTATTCCTAGATGATATCCTGGTCTACAGCAAGAGCGAAGCAGAGCATGAGCAGCATCTCAGAATCGTCCTTCAGACGCTTAGAGAGCACCAGTTGTATGCCAAGTTCAGTAAATACGAGTTCTGGCTCGATCGCATTTCGTACTTGGGTCACATCATTACCCGAGGAGGAGTGGAAGTAGATCTCCAGAAGATTGTGGCTATCGAGACATGGCCAGTATCTAGCTCAGTGGCAGAGGTTCGCAGCTTCCTTGGATTAGCCGGCTACTACCAGCGATTCGTTTCAGATTTTGCAAGGATTTCGGCGCCGATGACCCAGTTGACCCGCAAGGATGTACAGTTTACTTGGACAGCAGAGTGCCAGGAATCATTTGAGAAGTTGAAGCGAGGTTTGGTAACGGCTCCCATTCTCGCACTTCCAGATGGGACCGGAGGATTCACAGTTTATTACGATGCTTCAGGCAGAAGATTGGGGTGTGTCTTGATGCAGCATGGGAAGGTAATATCTTATGCATCACGTCAACTTCGTGATCATGAGAAGAATTACCCGACCCACGACTTGGAACTGGCAGCAGTAGTGTTTGCATTTAAGCTTTGGCGGCACTACTTGTACGGAGATAGAGTGAAGATATTTACTGATCACCAGAGCCTGAAGTATGTTTTCACCCAGAAGGACCTTAATATGTGGCAGAGAAGATGGCTCGAGCTACTGGTGGACTACGATGTGGACTTGCAGTATCACCCCGGGAAGGCCAACGTTGTAGCAGATGCATTGAGCAGGAGAGCCGGAGTTTATTTTCTAACAGCGCAACCAGAGTTATTGGCAGATCTTCAGAAGATGGGAGTCGAAGTGGTTCTTCCTACCAACGTGGCGTTGATGGCCAGTCTATAGGTTCAGTCCAGCATAGTTGAGAGGATCCGGAGAGCGCAGTCAGCAGATTCCAAGCTTCAGCGACTCAGAGCAGAGTGTGAGGCAAGAAGAAGGCCAGAGTTATGTATACATGAAGATGGTATACTTCGACACGGCACTCGTCTTTGTGTATCCAGTGGAGATATCAGACAAGAGGTCATGGCAGAAGCTCACAGTTCACAGTATTCTATTCATCCCGGTGGCACGAAGATGTACCGTGATATTTGTCAGCATTTCTAGTGGAATGGCATGAAGAGGGAGATAGCCCAGTTTGTCTCTCGGTGTTTGGTTTGCAAGCAGGTTAAAGTTGAACATCAGAGGCTCGCTGGACTTCTTCAGCCCTTGCCGATTCCAGAATAGAAGTGGGAGTAAGTGACCATGGATTTTGTGACTGGATTACCTAGATCCCCAGCTGGTCGAGATGCTATTTGGGTTATAGTTGACAGGCTCACGAAGGTGGCTCATTTTCTTCCATTCAGAGTTGGGCAGTCTACGGCTCAGCTAGCAGAGATGTACCTCAGGCAGATTGTCAGGCTTCATGGTAGTGCCTGTCAGTATCACCTCGGACTGAGATTCAAGGTTTACGTCACACTTTTGGCGCAGCCTACAAGAGAGTTTGGGAACTCACCTTCAGTTTAGCTCATCTTATCACCCGCAGACAGATGGCCAGTCGGAACACACGATCTAGACCCTTGAAGATATGTTGAGATTTTGTACCCTTGACTTCGGTGGTTCGTAGAAGGATCACCTGCACCTGGTAGAATTCTCGTACAATAATAGTTTCTAGGCCAGTATTCAGATGGCTCCGTTCGAGGTACTGTATGGTAGGAAGTGCAGATCCCCGCTAGCATGGAATGATGTTGGAGAGAGGCAGATGCTTGGTCCAGAGATGATTACCCAGATAGTTGAAGTGGTCAGAAGGATCAGATATCGTCTTCGAGTGGCCCAAGATCGCCAGCGGCATTGGGCCGATGCTCATCGACGTCCCTTAGAGTTTGCTATCGGCGACCATGTATTCCTTAGGATCTTGCCTTACCGTGGCGTCATTCGCTTTGGTGTACGAGAAAAGCTTAGTCCTAGGTATATAGGGTCGTTCGATATCCTGGAGCGAGTAGAAGATGTATCCTATCGTCTCGCTCTTCCGTCCGTCGCTAAGTGAGGTACATGATGTATTCATGTGTCCCAATTACGATGGTACATCTCGGACCCGAGCCATATCCTAGACCATTCAGAACTGGTTGTTGGTACCAACCTTTCGTATAGGAGAGGCCCATGTCTATATTGGACCGGAGAGAAAAGATACTCAAGAACAAGACTATTAGCTTAGTCCGTGTTGCTTGGGGTCATCACTCTCTAGGTGAGTCAACGTGGGAGCGTGAGTACGACATCCGATCGCGATATCCCGACTTGTTTGACTCATAAGGTATAATGTCTTCCTTATGCCTTATGCTTTCCATCCCTTGCTTGCATGTATGATTGTTTGATTGTTTGCTTAGTGTAGCTTAATTGTGGATAGTATAGCTGGCTCTTACATCTCTAAGCATCTTGATTTAAATTCCGAGGACGGAATTCTTTTAAGGTGGGTAGAGTTGTAATGCCCGTATTTCGGAATACATATTTTGATTAGGCTTATATGTATTTCGGACCTGTATTTTATTTTCTCGGATTCAGGCCTGTAATTGTGTTTTGGTTTAACTTACGGATTCTGGTTTTCTCGTAAAATGGGTTTTTGGACCCGGCGTGGTTTTATTTTATGGAGAAGGAATTGGTTTGGTTTGGTTTGGTTTGCATTGGACTACCTTAGCTAACCTCCACCCTCAACACAACACACCCTCCCTCATTAAAACCCCACCTAACTTTCTCTCTCCTCATAACTTCCATTAATTTTCTTCATCTTCTTCTTCCTTCCTCCACCAACACCATAGGCAAGTGCACCTTGCCACCAAATAAGCACCCCATTTTATTTGTCCATTAGCTAGATTAGGCCATGGTGAACAACTATTAGAACTTGGCATTTTGTGATTTGGAGCTTCCATTTTTCTAGATCTAAGTTTTAACCTATTTTCGGATTTTCTTGGTTTTGATCTATTAAACTTAGATTTTTCCTTGTTTTGAGGTTTCCATGTGGAAGAGAATTCAATTTTACATAGGTTAGAACTTTGAAAATCCAAATTTGGTTTTGTTTTGGCTAAGTTATGAAGATTGGAAATTTGGAGTTCTTGGGGTTTTTCAGCGGGGAGCCTGATGGAGAAGATGACCCTCGGCCAGTGCTCTTTAGCGCAAGGCCATGCGCAGTTCAACTGTGCGCAGTTCAACTTTGGGTAGTTCAACTGTGCGCAGTTCATCTCATGCGCAGTTCAACTGTGCGCAGTTCAACTCGTGCGCAGTTCATCTCCTGCGCAGTTCATCTCCTGCACAGTTCGTCTCCTGCACAGTTCAACTCGTGCGCAGTTCATCTCCTGCGCAGTTCATCTCCTGTGCGGCTCATCTCCTGCGCAGCTCACCTTAGCGCAGCTCGACCCTAGCGCAATCTAACCCCAGCGCAACCAATTTGCCCATGATGGTTTGGATTTTATTCCTTGGACTTGGCTTCTCTTCTGTGGGTTGGAGTTTTGGGATCTTGTTCCACACAATACGACTGTCTCGACCCAATACGACCTGGCACGGTTTTTGGTGTTTTGCTTATGACTAGTACAATTTTTCGTGATTTCTGTGAAGTATGATTCTAGTACTTTCTGATCTTCTTGATAGTGATCCGATGGGGTGCGCCCTTAACTTTTAACCTATAATTCATGATTAATCTTGATACTGGATAACTTGATAATGGCCCGTGGCGGAGTACTCCTGACTTGTAACTTGTAAACCTGTAACTTGTAACTTGACTTGATGCTGTTGCGATGGCTAACTTGACTCGTATAATCAACTCTGACGCCGTGGGTGTTCATTCTTGCTGCCTTGTGCAATCCACTTGTCTTGTCTTGCATCATGTCTAGGACGTGACTCCCTGGTTACCACGGTCAGGGATTCACACTGAATATGGATTAGGCTAATGACAAGATCTAACTATAGCTCATGGAGAATTTCGAGTCACAGGCGATCTTGTTATCTGGGCGCTTTAAATGGACTTGTAGCCTGCCGACGAGTAGGGCACATTTCAAGCACACTGTCATGTGTTGCACTCTCTAAGTCACCTAAGGGTATATCGTCTCCAGGGCGATGTACCCAACAATACTCTCAACCTGCGGAAGGATAACTGGATAGTCTGCAGGGCTTGGGACGGGGAATTTCTCGTTTGCATCTTGTTAGTAACTAGGCGTGTGATAACCCTAGTTAGTTAAGTAGTAAGCCGTAGTATTTTCTTGGCCGCTTGTGAATGGATGGTGTCCAGCATTGTCTAGGTCTCGTCTAGTCCCAGTACTTGGTACTCCTGAACATGATTGTTTTACTTATCTTTAACAATAAATGGGTATAGACAAGGTGCTATTCAGGCGAAGGGTTACGACCGCTGTCCTTGTTTGGTTTACGGGTTGTAACTTGGCTTCCAGAATGGTTCCACGTCCCTAGTCGTTTATTGTCCTGTTGTACTCTTTATTACTTGTACTTTTCTTCTATTCCTTATGATCTGATATGCTGGCTTTTGTTCTTATTTCGTGGCCTCCTTTGTGGCACTTGCTCTTTCTGGGGTTTGACCCAGCTGGTTTTGTGTGGCCAGATTTCGGAGCAGCTTCCGAAGATCTATCGAACCTCCAGCCCGATGGTGACGACTAGAAGGAACCCGGGCTATGAGTGGGTTTTCTATTTTGTTTCGCTCACTACATTATAAAATTATTCTTTTGAGGCGTTTAGCCGACGAGCACCTGTTAGCTCGATGCATATTTACTTACTGTCTGCCTACGGGCTGTAACATGATTAACAAATCCTAGGGTTGATCATGTATGACTGAACTCTTGCTAGTCTTGACATTTTGTACGACTAGCTTCATGATCATCCAATATGTAATATTTGGGACGCCTTTTATTGTATATTTGGAGGTCTAACATCTTGTAACTATATTACTTGCTTGAGATTGGGACAATAGGCTTGACCTTAAGAGACCGTTGGCTTGTAGTTAAACCCTCATATATCTAGACAGCCGTGACCGTATAGCGAGGTGGATTCCATTTCAATATACGTAGCTGGCTATGTCCGCCCCCGCTCTCCAGTATTCTGGTTCTGGGCGTCACACTCCGCATAACTCCGGACTTGGCCATAGAATGGCTTGTTCCCTAACACATACAGCACCAAGGTGTTCTTCCAGAAGTTGGAAACCTCCGCTATTTCCTCTGCGGGAAAATATGCCCGGAGCCCTCCTCCAACCGCCATCGGTGCAACAAATTCCATCGACAGGGGGCTTTTCGTCTCTACTGGCGTGCACACCTTCTTCCATGACTGAGGCCTCTGCTCCTCAGTATGAGTCCTGGTTGGAGGGTTCGCAGATCCCGGGCCTTGCATACCGGTATCAACAGCAATACCCGTTGCCTTCTCTGCCACCGTCGCCTTTGGCCGCCATCCAGACACCGTACGCAACGTACCTCCCCCTCGGCGACGGGGATCAACTGTGCCTATCGATGGCCAACTCCCATAATTCCCTTGGGTCTGGGCCCCTCGTCGCCCTCCAGCCCGTCGTCTCACCACCGTCTGCCAGTCGGCCTCTCCAGTCCCGTCCACCTCCGGCATAGATGCCGACCCGAACTCGAAAACCGGTGTCGTAGCCCTCGACCCTCCCCCGCCTTGGTCGGTCCCACCACCGGTGCCCGGCCCCACGCCTAACCCCGACCCGCCTCACAGGGGGCGTCCACCCGCGCCTGACCCCCCGCCTTGGAGGGTCCCACCGGATCCAGCCGACCCGCCTGGCAGGGGGCCTCATTTCCCGCCCTCCCCCCCCCCCCCCGCCTGGGGGGTACCCTTCCCGCCGCCGCCCGAACCCCCCCCCCCGCCTGGGGGGGTCCCCTTGCCCCCGATGCCCGACCCCCCCTCCTGGGGGGGTCCCCGCGCTGACGTCGCCCGACCCCTCCCCGCCTGGGGGGGGCCCCTTGTCGCCGCCACCGGTTAGAAGGAGCCGCCCGCCCCCCCCTTCCCTCCGTTCCGCCGGACCTCTCCCGCGAGAGGATCTGGGGGGCGGGGGGAGGCGTAGTCGCCGCCATAGGGGAAACCCTAGCAGAGCTCATGAGAGGGATTATATATATATATGACCTGCTCCTCCGATTTCCCGCTCTGATCTAGCGCTCGTCCAGCTCCGCACGAATCTCGACACGACGGAGATCGTCGTTCACGGATTCTTTATCTCCAGAATCGATTTTCGAAACCCTGACTTTTCAGAAGGAATCTATCGTATCTAACTGTGGACACGTAGCTAGCCTCACAACACTCTAACAAACATAATTAGGTCACATAATAATAAAAAGTTGGTGCTCATTCTCGGGTTTTTCCAAATATAGTATAAAAACTCATTGTAAAAGTATCTAAATGGGTCAAATGAATCTCAAGCTTCTCCCCATGGGTAACCCTAATGCATGGGTGATTCCTAAATGACAAATGGCACTAATTAGAATTAATTAGAAGGGTTAAATTAAGGATTTACCTAATTGGGAGATGGATTCCCAATACAATGTGCAAAGGGGACACAAATGGACATGACCTTGAAGAATGAACACCCCCTTCAAGCATCCCTTCTTCTAAAGCTCTCCTTCTTGCTAGTCCAAGCTCTAGACTCCTTGGGGGGACACTAGGAATTGGTTGGTAATGAATTTGGAAATGCTGGAGTTGGTTCTTCTTCTCAAATGAAGAGGAAATGAATAGTAGGCAATTTAGGTTTTCTAGATGCTAACAAATGAACTTTAAAAAGAGTTTTTATAGGGTTATAACCAGCCATCAATCCTATTCCTAGATGTCATGTAAAGTGTCTAATAAGTCCTCCTAATTAATCATGAAGGTTTGTTTTAGGAAGGAGTTTAATTAGGAAAGGTTCTACTAACTAAAGGAAGGATTTTCCTAATTATTGCTCTCTAATTAAATGAGTATAAATGACCAACTAATGGGTTCAGTAGTGGTATCATGACAAGTCTAGTTGGGTCCATCTAGGTTCACTAACATCTAGTCTAACTAGTGGCTAACAACTAGCAACTAACTACAACTTATAATTAATTATATGAAACAATACCTATCATGGTAGAATAAGATAAAAATAAAATCAATATAATTAATATAAAAATATAATTTTTAAATTGGTATAAAATAGAAAAGTAAAAAATACCCTTATTCTGAAAATGTGGTAGTTGCAATTACATCCCCATTTATGAGCAAAAAATTTCAAAATACCGGCTATCGTAGGGAGGCGAGCCATCTGTCTTGGACTAAATTTATGGAGTCTTCAAAAGGATCAAAATAAGCCTTCAATACATGGACGATGCTTCAAATGAATTTGCGTCGCCTTGAGTTTAGGTGGCACGCCCTTCATGGTTCGGGGTACCTGTTGGGAGAGAGGATCAGTACATTTCACGTGTACTGGTGCGTGGCTAATTTAGTTCCATGCTCTCATTTGGTTCAAGAAATTATTTGACTTAATTTGGGATCTTTCTAGCAATCCAAATGAATTGCAGGCAAGCATATAATAGGCATAATAACATAAACTACGCTAAAACTTACCCATGGTAGAGTGTGTCGTTCAATGTAAAACTTACCATGTTCTTCAATGTTAATTGTTATCATTTACTAGCATAATGTGTGTAAATGAATGTGAAGGTCACTGACACCATAAGTCATCATGTACTTATAGCTTGTTAGACAAGACCCTTTCAACGCAAGTAGCGAGTCCCACTGAAAATTTCCGAATAACCCGTGCTAGTATCTAGCACAGCTATACCGCGTTGTTCCCTAGGCCGAATCGGTCCCGTGGCCCCGAGGTACCGTTCAAGGAAACTTTATCTTGTGCACAAGTTGTCCATGACCGTGCTGGACTAAACTAGTTACTCAAGCGTGGTCTATATTATAAGAACTTAACCATTTTCATCGTGTCCAGCCTTGTCGTAGTATCATATTAATCAATGAATCTATCTTTTGTCTAACACAGTTCTATATCATGAATAGCATACAAGCATATAGCCGTTTTATAGAATAAGCAGTGTGTCCGTGCATTTGCATCTAATATTTTATTTGTAACGATGTTGTCGATTTATTGAATAAGTGAGAAGGTCAAGTGAGAGAAGGGTCAGCCACTCACCTTGATTGTTTGATTGAGACGAGAGACCGGTTGGTCGTGTTTAGATGGCGCCTACGCAATCACCTGAAATTGCATAAGCAACTGATTAGCAGAACACTGTCTTATTCAATGAGTTCGATATGAAATGCGAAGATCAAAAAACGTAATCAATGAAAACCATTGAAAACATTCACGAAAACGCATTCAAAAAACTCAAAGCCAAAGAAGCAAGGGCGGCATGAAAAATAGAGCAACGGGAGGTCTCTCCCGACTCAGTCATAGAGTCCATCCTCGAGGTACAACTTGCTGATTGTGGGACTAGATTCTGAAGTAGTTATTCATAACGAAGAATGGATCTTAATTCAATGGGTCCCATTGACGAGAAATGGAACACGATGCAGGGACGGGACACTTCAATAGAAACCTTCGAAACTATAATGCAAGGGTTAAATGTGTTGGGGTTTGCTCTTTTTCTAAATAAATTTTAGTCCCACATCGGCTAGACCAAAGGAGTTGTATCTCTATATATTAGCTTTGCTAGTTTAGAGATGCACATGTGGTATGGAGGTGCACATGGGTGTGCCATGTGGGGTTATTTTTCTAATGGGAAAAAGGCTAAATCAATAATAAAAGCATTCATGCGTTTTGCTCTTGGGAAATTCATTTCTATGAGAGCTAAGCCCCGTAGGGGCTTAGCGACTCGGACTCAGACTCGGAATCGAACTCGGGCTCATTGGCTCATGAGGCGTAATGTGGCATTTTGTTGGCGCACTTTGCACTTAGCACGTCAGCATCGTCGCTAGGCGCATAGTGCACTTTAGTTGCGCTCGTTGTGCGAGCTACTTGCGCTGCCACCTTGCGCAAGCCCAGTTGCGCTGCCCAGTTGTGCTGCCCAGGTGCGCGCCCAGGTTGCGCTCAGGTTGCGCTCAGGTTGCGCTTGGGTGCGCTGGGTTGCGCAGGGTTACGCGGGTTGCTCGGGTTGCGCGGGCGTGCTGGTTGCGCTGCGTGCGCAGTGTGCGCAATGCGTGCAGTGTGCGCTGTGTGTGCAGCTCAGTGTCGCACGGAGTGCAAGGAGGGCAGGGTACGCACAGTTGGCTCAACTTGCAGCAGAACGTGCGTTTGTATGTTCTGGGCGGTTACTACATGTTCGGGGTGGTTATTACCACGTCCCTAACTTTGTGGCAACCGAACAGTTGCTGCAGGGCCTATATAAGGCATCCTCTCTCTCAAGGCTAAACACAGAATAGAAAGAGAAGCCACCACAGAAAGTTTACGAAGTATTTTTTAGCACAAGTAAACAGAGAATTCAGACGTGTTCTTTAACATAGTTCTGATCGGAATTTGCTTGCGAATTTCAGCAGCCTTCGAGAGAGAGGAACGACGCCGCACCAGCGTTGCTTTTACACGGGAGTTCGTGTCCATCCGAGGAGTCAGAAGAGCAGGAGTGTTACAACTTCTCCGACGAACTTGCTGGTTCCTGGAAGCTGTTCGTGTAGGACGAATAAAGCTTTGAGCAACGGTGATCATTCATCCCAGCAGGCCATCTTCCATCTTTCGCCTGTCATCTTCTTCACTGATGTGATTACGAAATATTTTTAGATTCTCGTAATATCATAACGATATCTTTTTAGATATTCGTTATACTTGCGCAACCTTTCTAGAAGTGTTGTGTTGAAACATTATTTTTACAATTGTTTCATATTCTCAGTTTTCCATCAAAAAATTATGCCCCGGCACTAACAATCTAAAAGCTTTATTGCTACGATAGAAAACTTTAATGCTTCACTCCTCAACACTGACTTCTGTAAGTTAGAAAAGTTTGATGGAGAGCATTATCAAGTCTGGAAGAGGAAGGTTTATCTCACTCTTCAACTCAGAGACGTTGATCACGTACTGCTTGAAGAGGAACCTACTGTTCCAGATACTGGGTCTGCTGCCGCAATCACTGCGGCTACTAAACTTCAGGCCAAGTGGAGAAAGGAGAATAGCATTTGCAGGCTGCTTATCCTGAATGCTATGGAGGATTCCCTAGCAGAATCCTACAGTAAGAAAACTATAGCCAGAGACATATGGGAGTCTCTGGAGAAACTGTACGAAGAAGACAAAAATAGGCGCAAGATATTTGTGGTTGAAAAATATCACAAATGGCTCTTTGAGGACGAGAAGTCCATGCTGCCGCAGGTAAAAGAATTTCTGAAGCTGCGACAGAAGTTGGAAGACGAGGCGATGCCCCTCCCCGACAAGTTTGTTGTTGGAGGGATTGTCTCAAAGCTCCCCGCTGGGTGGAGTAAGTTCTATGCAAACATGCATAGGAAGAAGCTAGAGATCATCCTTGAAGATCTCTTGCAGGAAATCTATGTTAAGGACCAGATGCGGACTCAACTGAAGGTGGACACACTGTCCAAGCAATTAGCTAACGCCAATTTAGTTCATACCAAGGAACCAAGGGGAAAGCAAGCGGCTTCCTACAGCAAGAAGAAGGACCCTAATAATCTGAACGTGAAGGGGACTTCCTTCAAGCGAAAGAAGGCAAAGTCTCAGATGCCTTGTTTCAAATGTGGCAAGAAGGGCCACTTCAAGAACGAATGCAAAGCAAAGACCAAGCAATCAGAGCAAGGAGAGCCTAATAAGGTATCTATGATCACTGACGTTGTTGCTATGATTGCACAGGTTGATGCAGTAAGGACTAACTCTGACTGGTGGGTAAACACTGGAGCCTCCTGCCATGTCTGCTCCAGTAAGGAGTGGTTCACCACCTATACACCTACTTCTGAAGTGGTTGTGATGGCGAACCAAGCACAAGCTGAAGTGCTCGGGATCGGGACGGTGGTATTGAAGCTGACTTCGGGGAAGTCTCTGACGCTTCAAGGCATGAAGCACGTACCTGCTATCGCCAAGAACCTGATCTCGGAAGGCCTACTCTGCAATGCAGGCCTCGGGATGGACATCAATGCTGGCCAGATGGTGATGTCTATCAAAGGAACATATTTTGGAAAAGCTTTTTACAACGAAGGAATGTTCAAAATTCAGCTTGTAAATCAGTCCAATGTAATTAATGTGATTAATGAAATCACTCCTTCTGCTTATACTCTTGAGTTGTGGCATAATAGGCTAGGACATGTTCATTGTAAACGAATAAACAGAATGTCTAGTCTAGGACTTATCTCCAAGTGTGGGGGTAAGGTAGAGAAGTGTGAAGTTTGTGCTCAAACAAAGATCACAAGGAAACCCTTTCCTCGGGTTAATCGAAGTACAGATCTTCTGGAGTTGGTACACTCCGATATCTGTAATTTCAAACAGTTCTCTACAAAGGCCGGGATGAAGTATTTCATAACCTTCATCGATGACTTCTCAAAGTATGCGTTCGTCTACTTGCTGAAGGCTAAAGATGAAGCATTCGAGAAGTTCAAGGAGTTCAGAGCCGAAGCTGAGCGGCAGACTGGACAACAACTCAAAAGAATAAGAAGTGATCGAGGTGGAGAGTACAGGTCTCATGAATTCTCATCGTTCTGCAAAGAACATGGAATTGTCAATGAGACTACGGCTCCGTACTCTCCTCAATAAATGGAGTAGCAGAGAGAAAGAACAGAACGTTAACAGAAATGATTAACTCAATGCTGTTGACTGCGGGTCTTTCTAAGTGCTACTGGGGAGAAGCTGCATTGACGGCCACTTTTATTCTAAATAGAGTGCCTCATGCAACTTCAGACGTTACTCCTCATGAACTCTGGTTCAAGGTCAGACCTAACTTGAATGTCATTCGAGTGTGGGAGTGTCTGGCGTATGTCAAGCTTCCAGATCTGAAGATTCAGAAGCTTGGGACAATGACAACTAAGACGATCTTCTTGGGGTATGCCGAGAAGTGTGATACTCGGCGATTTCTTGATATTGAGTCAAATCATATCATTGAATCTCGCGACGCAGAATATTTTGAAGACAAATTTGCAAGGCACAAGAATATTGTTCTTCCGGATGTTCCGAAGAATAATGAGGGTGCGCAAGAAACTGAAGTCTTCAATGAAGATGTGGTCCAAGAAGATGTTGTTGTTGAAACAACGGTTGAACCAGAACAAGCTGAGCCGTCAGCTAAGCGTGTGAGGAGGCCGAAGGACTTCGGAAGTGACTTTGTCACCTATTATGTGGAAGCTGATCCGCTTACCTATGATGAGGCGATGAAGACCAGAGACGCGGTTTTCTGAAAGGAGACGATTGACAATAAAATTGATTCCATCACCTCGAATAACACTTGGGTGTTGGTTGATCTTCCTGAAGGAGTGAAACCCATCGGATGCAAATGGATCTTCAAGAAGAAGATGAAAGCAGACGAAACTATTGACAAGTTCAAGGCTAGGTTGGTAGCCAAGGGGTTTTCTCAGAAGCAGGGAATTGACTATTTTGACACGTATGCTCCAGTAGCCCGGATGACCACCATCAGAATGTTGATTGCTCTCGTAGCAATACATAAGATGGTGATACATCAGATGGATGTGAATACGGCTTTTCTAAATGGCGAGCTGACCGAAGAGATTTACATGCAACAGCTAGAGGGATTTGTCATCAGGGGTCTTGAAGACAAAGTCTGCAAGTTGGTAAAATCTTTGTACGGTCTTAAACAGGCTCCCAAGATGTGGCATGAGAAATTTGACAAAGTTATAAGGTCAAATGGCTACATGGTCAGCGATACGGACAAGTGTGTTTACACGAAGTTCGCTGATGGAAGAGGTGTGTTCGTTTGTTTGTACGTAGACAACATGCTTATCCTAGGTACGGATATTAGCTGTGTCACGGAGACAAAGAAATTTATCTCAAGCAAGTTCAGTATGAAGGACTTGGGGGAAGCTGATGTGATCTTAGGGATCAAGATCATCCGGACAGACACTGGACTATCGCTGTCACAGTCTCATTATATTGAGAAAATGATCACTCGTTATGGGTATCGGGATCTTCCAAGGATCGATACGTCGTACAGGTGTGATCTGAAGCTGAAGCCTAATTCAGGGGAAAGCGTCAGGCAGTTAGAGTATGCAAGCGTAATCGGAAGTTTGATGTATGCTACTACTGCCACAAGGCCTGACATAGCTTTCGCCGTAGGAATGTTGAGTCATTTCACGAGCAACCCAGGTGCTGAACACTGGAAAGCTGTGAAACGGGTTATGAGATATCTCAAGAAGACTCAGACATATGCACTATGCTATAGCGGAGATCCGTCGGTAGTAGAAGGCTTCAGTGATGCCAGCTGGTGCTCAGAGGTGGAGAGCGAGAGGTCCACAGGTGGATTCATTTTCATAATGGATGGAGCTGCTATATCGTGGAAGTCGAAAAAGCAGACTATACTCTCGCGGTCATCCATGGAATCTGAGTTCTTTGCACTTGATACCGCAGCTGAGGAAGCAGAATGGCTTCGGGAGCTCATGTATGATCTTCCAGTAGTTGGGGCGCAAATACCGGTGATACCGATATACTGTGACAACCAGGCGACTGCGACGGTGGCATCAAATGACCTCTTCAACGGAAAAAAAAGGACTATGCGGTTGAAGCACATGGCAGTACACGATCTTATCAAGAGAGGTATTATTGCAGTAATTGATGTTCGGAGTCAGGAGAACCTGGCGGATCCGTTCACCAAGGGCCTCAAGCGCCAGCTGGTCAATGACACAGCTTGTAAAATGGGCTTGAAGGCATTCTGATATTGTATTATTGTATTCCTACCATAAAGTTTTATGTTATTAGTTCAAAGATTTATCTACTAGGCATCTAGCTTTTGGTTCAAGGGAGGACCACTAATCGGAATAATATCAGAAACGGTGGGTACATGTTCTATTGGGCATGGAGAGGTTACGGACCTACAACCACTGTTGTCTACTGTTGTTTTCTGCAGAAAACGGTTCCTGTGGGAATGTTGGCTTAATTGCCTTAATGAGTTCTCAGGCAGAGTGAATGCCTGGTGTACTTTACAGGAAGCACGGTAGAATAGCACTACAAGGAGTGAAACTTCATGCTACAGTGGGGTGACTCCACAATGAGGTTCCTATATGTGGGGTGCTGCCCAGGAATAGGATAAAGCCTCGGCTTTGCAGGCCAAGTCACAGCGACGTAGCACCGCAAATATATGCAGTTAGCCTAATGATGTATGTTAAATTAAAGAGGGGTGTAGTCAGCACGACAAAGAGGAGGAGTTCCTCATGTTACAGTGGCACGACACCACGATGAGGTACCCGGTTAGGGATAAAGCCTCGGCCTTGCAAGCCATGTCGTTACGGCGTAACACCGCAAGGGAGCCTAAGGCTTCATGCTGGATAGTTTGGCACTACAAAGAGGCGGTTGCCTCATGCTATAGTAGTATGACACTACAAAGGTTCCCAGATATGGGATGATTTCCAGGGAGGGGTAATGCCTTGGCTTTAAGCCATGTCATAGCGGCGTAGCACCGCAAGGGAAGCGCAAAGCGCTTCATGCCATGTCTCTTTATAATGAACACACCTATAGTGTATGGACAAAGAGATCTCAGGCCGTCTCTTGAGGGTAAACTTGTAGACGCCCAAAATTATACACTGAAACCAGGCTGGCACATGGCCTTTAATGTGTAGCCAGAAGCACATGTAACTACATTATGTGAGTGGAAAAAATTTCAGCTATGATGCAGAATTCAAGGCTTAGTCCATTCTTGTATTATAGTCTGTTGTTTGAACCATGCGGGAAGATTCAAGTCGTCAGCGACATCTCTCCTAATGCATGATGGACAGTTACTGTAGGAAACACTTATACTCATATATAGAGATATGTGGGGGATTGTTGGGTTTTGGTCTTTTACAAAGTGAATTTTAGTCCCACATCGGCTAGACCAAAGGACTTGTATCTCTATATATTAGCTTTGCTTCTTTAGAGATGCACATGTGGTGTGGAGGTGCACATGGGTGTGCCATGTGGAATTATTTTTCTAATGAAAAAAAGACTAAATCAACAATAAAAGCATTCATGCTTTTTGCTCTTGGAAAATTTATTTCCATGGGAGCTAAGCCCCGTAGGGGCTTAGCGACTCGGACTCGGGCTCATGGGCTCATGAGGCATAATGTGGCGTTCTGGGCGGTTGCTACATGTTCGGGGTGGTTATTACCACGTTCCGAACTTTGTGGCAACCGAACAGTTGCTGCAGGGCCTATATAAGGCATCCTCTTTCTCAAGGCTAAACACAGAATAGAAAGAGAAGCCACCTCAGAAAGTTTACGAAGTATTTTTTAGCACAAGTAGACAGAGAATTCAGACGTGTTCTTTAACACAGTTCTGATCGGAATTTGCTTACGAATTCCAGCAGCCTTCGAGAGAGAGGAAAGGCGCCGCACCAGCGTAGCTTTTGCACGGCAGTTCGTGTCCATCCGAGGAGTCAAAAGAGCAGGAGTGTTGCAAGTTCTCCGACGAACTTGCTGGTTCCTGGAAGCTGTTCGTGTAGGACGAATAAAGCTTTGAACAACAGTGATCATTCACCCCAGCAGGCCATCTTCCATCTTTCGCCTGTCATCTTCTTCACTGCTGTGATTACGAAATCTTTTTAGATTCTCGTAATATCATAACGATATCTTTTTAGATATTCGTTATACTTGCGCAACCTTCCTAGAAGTGTTTTGTTGAAACATTGTTTTTACAATTGTTTCATATTCTCAGTTTTCCATCGAAAAATTGTGCCCCGGCACTTAGGGGTGAGCATTCGGTTTATTCGGTTTAAACCGAACCGAATAACCCAAAATCGAATTGGACCGAAACCGAATAAGCAAAACCGAAACCGAACCGAATTGGCCCAAAACCGAATCAAACCGAACCGAATTAAATCGGTTCGGTTTTCGGTTTATTCGTATATTTTTTATTTTTTTGAGCTTTTTTTTAATATATATAGTAACTAAATATACATAGACATATTTAGTATATACCTATATATATTAATACTTATATATATATATAGTACACACACACACACACACACACACACACACATATATATATATATATAAATTAATTAATTAATTAAATTTTCTTGTTCGGTTTTCGGTTTTAGACCGAAACCGAAACCTAAAACCGAAACCGAAACCGAATAAGAAAATTTAGTATTTTCAAAACCGAAACCGAACCGAATTTTTTTAAAACCGAACCGAACCTCTTATTCGGTTCGATTTTCGGTCCAAAACCGAATAATGCTCACCCCTACCGGCACTAACAAAATGTAATGATGCAGTAGATGCAGTAGGTCATGATGACCATGCAAGCTACCAATTTTCCATTTCTTCTTTTCCCGGAGGGTCCAGGGTTTCTTCAATGAAAGGAGTATTGTGGCCATTTGTGCTCATCTTCTTCTCATTTTTTGGTTCATGTAGGAGCAGATGTAGAGGAAGCCCCTTTTCTGGGTTTATCTACTCTTCCTTATCAATATAAATAATATTTTCCTTTATGCTTAACGCATATCCATAAACATTATCATTCCCCTATCTGCCGAAATCTCAAGTTCTTACACACGGTCGTAGGCAGGTAAGTAAGAGATGGGAATTAACGTAATAAGTAAATACGGATTTATGGTTTCATGTCCCATATGAAACCAACTCAAGTTAGGGGTGCAACTAGGACGGATTGGGTCAGGCTTGAGGTCAATCAGAGCCCAACCCGATGAATCATAAATATAATCCGAGTCCATGCCCAACCCGACCTCGGGTTCAATAAATGAAGTCCAAGACCAAGTCCGGAGGATCGGATTGGACTCGGGTTGGGTCGGATCCATCGTATTTATCGGACTCTAATATAATATTTTAATTTTTTTTTAAACATATGTAATATTAAACACATAATTAAATAGCAATCAAGTCTCGATAATTTTAAAGTACAAACTGAAATAAGATTTAGGATAAAGAGTTGTAGAGTTTGGGTGAATATATATATATATATATATATATATATATATATATATATATATATATATATATATATATATATATATATATATAAGTCGGGTTTCGGGTTCTTCGGATAACCCGACACATGAACCCGAGCTCAACCCGACTTTTGATCGGGTTCAAATATTTCGACCCAAACCCAAGCCCGAACCCAAATAACTTTAATCCCAACCCAACCCATTAGCGGGTTTATCCGATCAGGCTCGGGTTTAGTCCGCCCAAGTTGCACCCTTAACTCAAGTTGAGTGGTACCTATATTTATTAATTGTCTCCAGGCAATAAATTAAAGAAGTTCAAATCCCTCTGTCCGAGCAGTATAACCTTGGTAAAGTGGAGGTTTAATATTTGAAGGTGAAGCCCAAATGAACTAATATGGATCATGAGCCAGGCTCTACAAACTCAGCCAGATGTCAGGAGGGCTACCCATGAAAAGAACACGCCTTCGGTCGAACCACGGAGTACTGATGGTCGACTTCCACCTTTGTGGGTAAGAAGGCTAATATTATATATATATATATATATATATATATATATATATATAAAGTCAACATCCCATCTTGATGAATACACACATGCACACACACACATACACACAAGACATTTAGGGGCCCTAGGCAAACTAAGAAAAGGAGATCGATTGCTCTTCCCTTTAATTAATCATGGGACCCTAGATCAATTAAATACTTAAAGAAATGAGATGATTGTTGTTAAATTATGGAATCTTAGGTCAATTAAATAATTAAGAAGATGTTATATATATATATATATATATATATATATATATATATATATATATATATATATATATATATATTAGAAATGGTAATTCCATTATATAAATATAGTTTACAACTTGTTGCATATCACGCCATCACTACCGAATGCCGACACTATTTTTCTAGACATACAAAATCGTGTTTAATGTTGTTCATAACTCTGGAGATTGAAAGAGCTTCTCCTTCAAATATCCTCGTGTTTCTTTCCCGCCACACGTGCCACACCGCCGACACTAGCCTTATGCGAGCCTTCCTATATACTTCTTGACCCTGGTTTTTTTACTGTGGAAATTCCATCTACTATAACTTGCAGTCCAGCCTGATACCTAGCTCTCTACAGAGAACCCTCCATATATATCTAGTCATCGTGCACTGGAAGAACAAATGGTCTCTAGTCTCGGGAGCTTGGGCGCATAGGACGCAGTCGATGTTCTCTATGGGAATTCCAAATTTGGCTAATCGATCCTGTTGGGAAAGAAACGCGGAAACCTTTTCCCAAACCGGAGAGTACCTGCGAGAGGACCGAGCAATACAACGCACGAACCCAAAAACAATCACACAAAAACAATTCACGCAGACACATAGAATTTTTGACGTGGAAATCCTTGCGGGAAAAACCACGGGACGATCGGAGTCCAACCCTGAGAAGCCTCCACTAATGGAATAGAAGAATTACACCCTCTACAAACTCCTCCCGATCCAAATCGGATCCCCACAACACTCAGAGATAAGAACAATGATTACAAGGCTACAAAGAGCGAGAACGACGAGTAGAGATTACCCGAACACGATCTCCTTCGAACAGCGACCTTCAATCCTCCGTCTTCTTCTCCGAAGTTGTAATGGCACTCTTGCCTCCTTCGCTCTCAAACTTGTGTTGTCCAATGCGATAATACGATAATGAATTAGGGTTGAGAAAACTCAATATATCTCCCTAATCCCGCAACCAACCTGGACCGTTGGATTAGATCCAATGATGAAAACTCATCCTGAAATTCGCTTCAGCCCCCCGACACACAGAGTTCGGCCAGAACTTTGTGTGGGGCAACCAGCACTGGATGGCCAAACCCTGGAACGGCCAGACCGAGTTCGGCCAGAACTCGACCTGGGACCGAGTTCGGCCCGAACTCGGCAGACTTGGTACAGAACCCCCTTTGGGGCAGCAGCAGCAGTAACAACTACTCCCGAGCTTCTCCGACATCGGACGGCGCTCGTCGCACTCCGGGATCTTCTCCACATAGGTTGGGAACCCCACCCACTCCAACAAATCTCCCCCTTCACAACTATGGGGAGGACGTCGTCATCCCGACGATCTGCCTGCAGTACTCAAACTTCCCCCTTGGTAGAATCTTCGTGAACATATCAGCTCCGTTGTCATCTGTATGCACCTTCTTAAGCTCCGCGTCCTTCTTCTCAACCACATCCCGTATCCAATGATACCGGGTCTCGATGTGCTTGGACCGGCTATGAAACGTCTGATTCTTCACAAGATGGATAGCACTCTGACTGTCGCAAAGCAAAGTATACTGCTCTTGCTTCAGTCCCATTTCCTGCAACAGCTTCTTCATCCACAACAGCTCCTTGCAAGCCTCCGTCGCCGCAATGTATTCCGCCTCCGTCGTCGACAAGACAACACACTTCTGCAACCGCGACTGCCACGACACTGCTCCTCCCGCAAACATCATCACGTAGCCTGAAGTCGATCGCCTCGTGTCTACATCTCCAGCCATATCAGCGTCGGTATACCCAACCAGCTTCGGCTCGTCACCACCAAAGAAAAGTCTCCAACCAGCAGTGCCCTGAAGATATCGTAGAATCCACTTGACCGCACTCCAGTGTACCCTTCCAGGATTCGAAAGATACCTGCTAACCGTACCAACTGCATGAGCAATATCTGGCCTCGTACACACCATGGCATACATAAGGCTTCCCACAGCTGAGGCATATGGAACCCGCTCCATATCTTCCTTTTCGTCCTCGGTAGATGGACACTGCTCCTCAGTGAACTTAAAGTGAGCCGCGAGGGGGGAACTCACTTTCTTCGACCCGTCCATCCCGAAACGCTGAAGTACCCGATGAATGTACTTCTTTTGGGACAAGTGTAGCAGCTTGGACTCTCTCTCTTGGCTGATCTCCATCCCAAGAATAGTCTTCGCTGCGCCCAAATCCTTCATAGAGAAGGCCGCGCCCAGTTGGTGCTTCAACTCCGCTATCCTAGTGGCATTCCGACCCACTAATAGCATATCATCAACATAGAGAAATAAGATGATAAAATCATCATCGGCAAAGTACCTCACAAATGCACAATGGTCCGACGTCGTCCGTGCATAACCATGCTCCCCCATAAACGACTCGAACTTTCTGTACCACTGCCTCGGAGCCTGCTTCAGACCATACAAGCTCTTCCTCAACCGGCAGACCAAATGTGACTTGTCCTTCTCACAGAATCCCTCCGGCTGCTCCATGTACAACTCCTCCTCAAGATCACCGTGGAGGAACGCCGTCTTCACGTCCATCTGCTCGACCTCCAAGTCGAAACTGGCTACTAATGCTAGCACCACCCGAATAGACGAATGCTTGACGACAGGCGAAAAGATTTCATCATAATCCACGCCTTTCCGCTGACCGTAGCCCTTGACTACCAGCCTCGCTTTGTATCGAGGACGAGTAGCATCATCCGTCTGCTTCACTCTGAACACCCATCGATTTTTTAAAGCCTTCTTGCCCTTTGGCAACCGTACCAGATCATAAGTAGAATTGGTGTACAAGGAACTCATCTCCTCCTGCATAGCTACCATCCACTCCTGCCTGTGTTCGTCTTCCATAGCCTCTGCGAAACTTTCGGGCTCTCCCCCGTCAGTCAATAGCACATACTCATCCGACGAGTATCTCGTAGATGGTCGACGATTCCTGTTGCTCCTTCTCAGTGGAGCCACTGGTGCTGGCTGTATACCGACAGCCTCCTTCCCTTCAGGAACTACCTCTCCGGCATGCTCATCCTCCTGAGGGACACCCTGACCACCATCAGCAGGCTGATGATCAAGGTTGGGAGCAACTCCATGTACCGGCTCCCCCATAACTGGATCCTCTGCGATGTCCTTTGGAAACTGCTCGAAGCGAAATGACTCTAACTCAGGCAATTCCTCAGCCTCAGAAGGCGTCTCAGAATCCTGAGTGTTGGTCATGGTCTGATCCTCGACGAACACCACGTCCCTGCTTCTGTAGAGCTTTCCTTCCACTGGGTCGTAGAGTCTATAGCCAAACTCATCCCGACCGTAGCCGACAAAGACGCATCGCCTCGTCTTCGGCTCAAGTTTGGTCCTCTCGTCCTTCGGTACATGCACGAAGGCTTTACAACCAAACGCCCGCAGGTGACTGTATGACGGCTCCTTGCCGTACCATACTTTGTCAGCACATCACCCTGCAAAGGAGCACTAGGAGACAAATTAATAATATAAGCAGCTGTGAGAAGAGCCTCACCCCAATAACTGCCCGGCAAGTTTGCTTCTGACAGCAAACACCGCACCCTCTCCATCAGTGTCCTATTCATGCGCTTCGCTACACCATTGAGCTGAGGTGTCTTTGGCGGAGTCTTCTGGTGTCGTATTCCTTGCTCTCTGCAATACGCATCAAAGGGACCGATGTATTCGCCGCCATTGTCGGACCGAACACACAACAACTTCTTGCCCGTCTCCCTTTCAACGGAGGCCTGAAACTCCTTGAAAGTAGGCAGCACCTGATCCTTGGTCTTTAAGGCATAGACCCAAACCTTCCTGGAACAGTCATCAATAAAAGTCACAAAGTAAGAAGCACCACCAAGAGATTTTACCTTCATAGGACCGCAGACATCCGAGTGAATCAACTCGAGCAACGCCGGCTTCCTCGAACTTGGGTGACTTTGGAAAGACACCCTATTTTGCTTCCCAGCCAAACAGTGCGTGCATTTCTCCAACTTTGTAGACTTGAGCCCCGGAATCACTTTCCTGTTCACCAAGTAGCTCATCCCCTTCTCGCTGATATGGCCGAGCCGCCTGTGCCACAACTCGGTAGACGCGTCACTGACTGCGTTCACCTCCTGTGCCCCCTCTGCGCTCCCCTCCATATAGTAGAGACCGGACTTCTTGCTTCCTCTGGCAATCACCATCGAACCTCTGGAAAGCTTCTACTGACTATTCCCGAAGAGACTGAAGAATCCCTCGTCATCCAACCTTCCAACTGACACCAGGTTGAAACGGATATCAGGGACATGACGAACATCCTTGAGAACAAGAACCGCACCCGTCTTCGTTCTCAAATGCACATCTCCAACGGCAACCGCCTTTGACACATCTCCGTTGCCCATCTTCAACACGCCACAGTCGCCTGTCGTGTAAGTGGCAAACAGTGCCCTATTGTGAGATACATGTGCTGAAGCCCCTGAGTCCACCAGCCAAGAATTGTTATCGCAGGCGAGGTTAGTAATGACCTCATCACCTACGACGATCACATCGCCTCCATGCACCGAGGCCGCCGCTGTAGTGTTCTCTTCTTGCTTCCCCTTGTCGCCCTTCTTCTCCTTCTTCCAAGCGAAACAATTCCGCTTGATATGGCCCTTCTTACCGCAATGATAACACTCTGAGTCCTCGTACCGACCCTTGGACTTCCCCATGCTCTTGTCTCTGCCACCACCTGGACCCCTGCTTTTGCCCCTTCCGCGGCTCTCTGAAACAAGTGCCTCTGAGTGGTGGGATGTGGATGAAGTGCCCTGAGAACGTCTCCGCATCTCTTCATTCAACACCCTGCTCTTGGCAAACTCCAGACTGACCACGCCCTCTGGAGCAGAAGCGATCATAGATACTCGTACGGTCTCCCACGAGTCTGGCAAGGTACACAGCAGCCACAGTCCCTGAACTTCATCGTCGAACTTGACTCCCATAGAAGATAGCTGGTCAACCACGCCCTGGAACTCACTCAAGTAATCCGTAATAGACGCCCCATCCTTGTACCGCAGACCCATCATCGTTCGGATCAGGAACAACTTGTTTACCCCGGTCTTCTTCGCATACAAGGATTCCAGCTTATCCCACAACGTCTTCGCATGCTCAATATTGGCAACGTGGTTGTACACGTTCTCATCAACAAACTGCCGTATGTACCCACACACCTGTATGTGCTCGAACTTCCAGTCCTCCTCGGATTTATCACTGGGCCTCTCGGTTGCAAACATAGGTAGATGCAGCTTTTTGACAAATAGCAAATCCTTCATCTTGCTCCGCCAATAATGATAGTTTGTGCCATTAAGGTTCACCATGCGCACCGGCTTCGTGTCCATCTCTCCTCTCTGGTTCCTCTGTCAACTCCTGACACCCTTTGAACCCAAAGCTCTGATACCACTCTGATGGGAAAGAAACGCGAAAACCTTTCCCCAAACCGGAGAGTACCTGCGAGAGGACCGAGCAATACAACGCACGAACCCAAAAACAATCACACAAAAACAATCCACGCAGACACAGAGAATTTTTGACGTGGAAACCCTTGCAGGAAAAACCACGGGACGATCGGAGTCCAACCCTGAGAAGCCTCCACTAATGGAATAGAAGAATTACACCCTCTACAAACTCCTCCCGATCCAAATCGGATCCCCACAACACTCAGAGATAAGAACAATGATTACAAGGCTACGAAGAGCGAGAACAACGAGTAGAGATTACCCGAACACGATCTCCTTCGAACAGCGACCTTCAATCCTCCGTCTTCTTTTCCGAAGTTGTAATGGCACTCTTGCCTCCTTCTCTCTCAAACTTGTGTTGTCCAATGCGATAATACGATAATGAATTAGGGTTGAGAAAACTCAATATATCTCCCTAATCCCGCAACCAACCTGGACCGTTGGATTAGATCCAATGATGAAAACTCATCCTGAAATCCGCTTCAGCCCCTCGACACACAGAGTTCGGCCAGAACTCTGTGTGGGGCAACCAGCACTGGATGGCCAAACCCTGGAACGGCCAGACCGAGTTCGGCCAGAACTCGGCCTGGGACCGAGTTCGGCCCGAACTCGGCAGACTTGGTCCAGAACCCCCTTTGGGGCAGCAGCAGCAGTAACAACTACTCCCGAGCTTCTCCGACATCGGACGGCGCTCGTCGCACTCCGGGATCTTCTCCACATAGGTTGGGAACCCCACCCACTCCAACAAATCCCTCGTTAGAAGCCGATCTTGAATGGCTTTGTAAGCACACAACTTCATCTTCAATGCCGATCCTTTCACCCATATCACCTCGGCCCATGTTACCTGTGTGAATTGAGGTCGAACCCTCTCATACACATGCTTGGTGACAAACGATTCAATATTTGAGCCATCCCATACCCAATAATCCGTTGCAGTCTCTGGGTCAATCGGGACTGAACCAATATCCGCCGCAAACCATCGAGCCTCCGCCCTAGTCTCCCGGTTCCACCGGCCATCCTGAATAATCATGCTGACACTGTCATTGTTTCTGACTAGTTCAAAAGAGGGCCAACCCAGCCGCTCGACAAGGCTACGCTGCACGAACCAAGGGTCCAGCCATATGCTGGTTGTATTGCCGTCGTGAATGACACGCCTGATACACTACTTGAGCTTTGGTTGAACACGTAGTATTTGTTTGAAAGTTACTGAGAAGTTATTATTAACTTTCTGAACCTAAAAATTTAAGCCTTGTAAGTATCGGTTGCACGACCACCGTGCCCATATGGAATTGCTCATTAAAATTTTCCATGCCAATCTGAGCATAGCCACCTCACAGAGGACTTGTAGAGACTCCAGACCGACTCCACCTTCTTCCTTCTTCTTACATAACTCCGACCAGGTAATCCCATGGAGACCTCCCTGCCATATGAAATTGGCGCATAACGCCTCAATTTTCTTAATCGCCATCTTCAGAATGTATATGGCTTGTAGCCAGTAGTTGGTGATAGAAAAAATTACTGACCGGACAAGTTCAATTCTACCACCGAAAGACAAAAGTTGAGATTGCCATCCTTCAAGTCTGAGTTGTACGTACTGTGTGAGCCCTTAGCAATCCGCTTCCCGGGCGTAAGTGAACGATAGAGGAAAACCCAGGTACCTAACGGGTAGCTGTCCTATCGCTATTTGCAGTTGTTCCAACCAAGTTTCCTTATCTGCACACGTTCTATTAAAGTAGACGTGGCTCTTGTCCCTATTCAACTCCAGTCTAAAAGATGTCCGAACTCAGCAAGAGTTTCATTCAGAGCTATAATGGAATTTACTGATGGCTCCATGAACATAAGCAAATCATCCGCGTATATGAGATGCGAGACAATAAGTTCCACCTGCCGATAAAGAGGGATAATCCGTCCCTGGTGTACTGCGATGTTCATCATGCAAGTGAGGTATTCCATCACAATGGTAAACAGACATGGAGACAGGGGGTCCCCTTGTCGTAGCACTCTGGTACTGTCGAATAATCCATGTGGTTATCCTCGGATAAGAATTGAGAAAGATGGCGATGTGATACATTCTTTGATTCTATCCACCCACCAGTCTGCGAATCCCATACTCGTGAGAATTTTGCAAACAAATTCTTGATTTACCATATCATATGCTTTACGTAAATCGAGTTTGATGCAACCTTTTTTTCCCCTGGTTTGTTGAAGTCGCGAATCATCTCGTGGGCTAACAGGCAGTTCTCAGCGATGCAGAGGCCCTTTATGAATGCAGTTTGGTTGGGAGATATTAACTCTTAGAGGATATCCTGCATACGATCGCACATGATAGAGGTGATCACTTTGTATAAAAAATTAAAACACGAGATCGGCCGGAAGTCCTCCAGTTTCGTAGCACCTTCCTTCTTAGGAATGAGTGTTAAAGGAATAAGTGTTAAAGGAATGAGTGTTAAGAAGGTATGATTTAATTCCTTCAGAAGACGGCCATAGACGAAAAAATATTGAACTACCTATAGCACCTGCTCTTTCAACTGATCCCAGTGGCATTTGTAGAAGGCTGCATTGAACCCATCTGGCCCAGGTGCCTTAATCGAGTCAGATTGTTGATCACCCTCTCTATTTCTTCCTTAGTAATGGCTCGGCTAAGTTGTTCGTTACCATGCTCTGTGATGACACGTTTGCAAACGAGTTCGGGAAACTCATGTAAGTAAGAGTTTTGGTTGTACAATTCTTTGTAAAAGCCAACCGCTGCTGCTGCTATATCTTCTTCATCATTGCTTGGATTGCCGTCGGGCCCGATGATCGGTCCAAGCACGTTTCTGTGTTGCCTTGGGCGGATGGTTAAGTAGAAGAATTTAGAGCATCTGTCTCCTTCTTTAAGCCATTCACACTTCGCCCGTTGCTAAGTTAGACTTCTTCATTGAACCGGAGCTTACGAACTTCATCTTGCAAGGCTACTTCTCTGGCTGCTAGGCCAGGATCCAGCGGTACCCATTGTAGCTGCTCTTGAATTTCCTTTAGCTCTTTCTCTCGTTCATCCAATTTAGCCATAGGTCGCGTTCGATTCCAAGATTTCAAAGCAAACTTGATTAACCTAAGTTTAAATACAAGCTGGAACTGAGCGTTACCTGGTATTTTGCGATGTAATTCCCTTGTGATGACTTCCTGGTATCCCTCCTCCAAAGGCCAGGAGTTACAGAAGCGGAAAGGCCTGCGGCAAGGGGGGCGCTCTGCAACCATTCTAATGAGAAGAGGCGAGTGGTCACTCGTCCCTCTAATAAGACCTTCAGAGCGGCTAGTCAGGAATGTTTCGAGCCATTTCGAATTGCAAAGGGTTTTGTCTAGTTGGCAAGAAATTCAGTTTGTGATCGAGCTGTTGTCCCATGTTCATAGTTTTCCCACTCTATTTAGGCAAGTCAACCCCGAGCTTAGGAGACAGTCTTGACAATCAGCTAAGATATTAGCAGGCACCGGACGCCCTCCTCTTTTTTCGCTCTCGGTAAGCATAGCATTGAAGTCACCACTAAGCACCAAGGGGGATCTGTCATCAATTGTGGCTGCTATGTGTATCACGGCCTTCCAGAGTTGGTATCGGCGTCTACGATCGTTGTGACCATATACAACGCCAAAGACAACTCAGAGTCCCCCTTCATTGTATAACTCAATCATAATAAGTTGTTCGGACATAAACTTAATTTGTCCCGTGTCCCACAACACCCAAATCCCAGCCATCTCACACAAAGATAAGTTGTGCACCATGTCCCATAGATGTGGGACTCTCCTCCTAATTTTACTAATCGACTTAATTTTGCTCTCCAGAATAGCCACTATTGAGCACTTATTCTGTCTGACCATGTTTAAAATCTCCCACCATTTACCAATGGAGTTCGCGCCGCACACGTTCCATATGATGGCCGACATCTATAGCTGATGGTTGCTATCCTTTACTATCCTCTCGTGCTCCTTAGGACAGTTTTGGAGGCCAGAGTAATCAGATGGTTGGTTCTATCTCGATTCCCTTCCGCAGCATTCGCATTAAGTAAGGCTTTCCACCTTAGATTCTCTTTGGTTAGGACCATAGCTAGGTCCCCTATGTTATGTGCTCCGTTCGAGTTCCCTTCCATGCTACTGTGTTCTTCTGTCATTCTCTGGTTCTGTTTGCTTGAGTCTCATTCCCCTCATTTTGGATATCTGTCGTGTCGCGACTGTCTTCTTCATTTCCTGGGCGCTCCCCTCTTTGACTATTGGCAACTACTAACGCCAAGCTTTGGTGATTCCCCCCTTTCTGGTTTACCTCTGGTCCCTGAAGCTTCCCAAGTATTGACTGACCTGGTGATTCTGTACTTGTCATCTCCTTCTCTGCCATGGTATCGCACTCCATTGGGATGTTATGTTAGTGCCAGGACACAATTTTTCGATGGAAAACTGAGAAAATGAAACAATTGTAAAAACAATTGTTTAAAATCAACACTTCAAGGAAGGTGATTCTGCATTACGAGAATCTAAAAAGATTTCGTAATCAACAGCAATCGATCGTAGTACTTCTAAAAAGAAGATACAAACAGAATTACTGGCAGCAATGAAGAAGGTGACTGGCGAAAGATGGAAGATGGCCTGCTGGGGTGAATGATCACCGTTGCTCAAAGCTTTATTCGCCCTACACGAACAGCTTCCAGGAACCAGCAAGTTCGTTGGAGAACTTGGAACACTCCTGCTCTTCTGACTCCTCGGATGGACACGATCTCCCGTGCAAAAAGCAACGCTGGTGCGGCGCCTTTCCTCTCTCTCTCGAAGGCTGCTGGAATCAGAACTGTGTTAAAGAACACTTCTGAATTCTCTGTTTACTTGTGCTAAAAAATACTTCGTAAACCTTCTGTGGTGGCTTCTCTTACTTGTATATCTCAGCCTTGAGAGAGAGAGGATGCCTTATATAGGCCCTGCAGCAACTGTTCGGTTGCCACAAAGTTAGGAACGTGGTAAAAATCACCCCGAACATGTAGCAACCGTCCAGAACATGCATACGCACGTTCTGCTGCAAGTTGCGCCAACTGCGCATACCCCACGCTTCTTGCACTCTGCACGACAGAGCGCGCATTGAACTACGCACACTGCGCGCACTGCGCACGCAACGCAACCAGCGCTCCCGCGTAACCCGAGCAACCCGTGCAACCCAGCGCAACCTGAGCACAACCTGGACGCGCACCTGGACAGCGCAACTGGGCTTGCGCAACTGGGCATGCGCAACTGGGCAGCGCAACTGGACAGCACAACTGGGCTTGCGCAACGTGGCAGCGCAAGTGGCTCGCGCAACGAGCGCAACTAAAGCGCACTATGCGCCTAGCGACGATGCTGACGTGCTAAGTGCAAAGTGCACCAACAAAATGCCACATTACGTCTCATGAGTCCGAGTCCGAGTCCGAGTCCGAGTCCGAGTCGCTAAGCCCCTACGGGGCTTAGCTCCCATGGAAATGAATTTCCCAAGAGCAAAAAGCATGAATGCTTTTATTGTTGATTTAGCCTTTTTTCCATTAGAAAAATAATCCCACATGGCACACCCATGTGCACCTCCACACCACATGTGCAGCTCTAAAGAAGCAAAGCTAATATATAGAGATACAAGTCCTTTGGTCTAGCCGATGTTGGACTAAAATTCACTTTGTAAAAGACCAAAACCCAACAATCCCCCACATATCTCTATATATGAGTATAAGTGTTCCCCACAGTAACTGTCCATCATGCATTAGGAGAGATGTCGCTGACGCCTTGAATCTTCCCGCATGGTTCAAACAACAGACTATAATACAAGAATGGACTAAGCCTTGAATTCTGTATCATAGCTGAAATTCTTCACACTCACATAATGTAGTTATATGTGCTTCTGGCTACACATTAAAGGCCCTGTGCCAGCCTGGTTTTAGTGTATAATTTTGGGCGTCTACAATTTTACCCTCAAGAGACGGCCTGTTATCTCTTTGTCCATACACTATAGGTGAGTTCATTATAAAGAGACATGGCATGAAGCGCTTTGTGCTTTCCTTACGGTGCTACGCAGCTATGACATGACTTAAAGCCAAGACATTACCCCTTCCTGGGAATCACCCCATATCTGGGAACCTTTGTAGTGTCATACTACTATAGCATGAGGTAACTGCCTCTTTGTAGTGCCAAACTACCCAGCATGAAGCCTTAGGCTCCCTTGCGGTGTTACGCCGCAACGACATGGCTTGCAAGGCCGAGGCTTTATCCCTAACCGGGTACCTCATCGTGGTGTCGTGCCACTGTAACATGAGGAACTCCTCCTCTTTGTAGTGCTGACTACACCCCTCTTTATTTTAACATACAACATTAGGCTAACTGCCTATTTGCGGTGCTACGCCGCTGTGACTTGGCCTGCAAAGCCGCGGCTTTATCCTATTCCTGGGCAGCACCCCACATATAGGAACCTCATTGTGGAGTCACCCCACTGTAGCATAGAGTTTCACTCCTTGTAGTGCTGCTCTACCGTGCTTCCTGTAAAGCACACCAGGCATTCACTCTGCCTGAGAACTCATTAAGGCAATTAAGCCAACCTTCCCACAGGAACCATTTTCTGCAGAAAACAACAGTAGACAACAGTGGTTATCGGTCCGTAACCTCTCCATGCCCAATAGAACATGTACCTACCATTCCTGATATTCTTCCGATTAGTGGTCCTCCCTTGAACCAAAAGCTAGATGCCTAGTAGATAAATCTTTGAACTAATAGCATAAAACTTTATGGTAGAAATACAATAATACAATATCAGAATGCCTTCTAGCCTATTTTACAAGCTGTGTCATCGACCAGCTGGCACTTGAGGCCCTTGGTAAACGGATCCGCCAGGTTCTCCTGACTCCGAACATCAATCACTGTAATTACACCTCTCTTGATAAGATCGTGTACTGCCATGTGCTTCAACCGCACAGTCCTCTTCTTCCCGTTGAAGAGGTCATTTGATGCCACCGCCGCAGTCGCCTGGTTGTCGCAGTATATCGGTATCGTTGGTATTTGTGCCCCAACCACTAGAAGATCATACATGAGCTCCCGAAGCCATTCTGCTTCCTCGGCTGCGGTATCAAGTGCAAAGAACTCAGATTCCATGGATGACCGCGAGAGCATAGTCTGCTTCTTCGACTTCCACGATATAGCAGCTCCATCCATTGTGAAAATGAAACCACCTGTGGACCTCTCGCTCTCCACCTCTGAGCACCAGCTGGCATCACTGAAGCCTTCCACTACCGGCGGATCTCCGCTGTAGTATAGTGCATATGTCTGAGTCTTCTTGATATATCTCATAACCCGTTTCACAGCTTTCCAGTGTTCAGCACCTGGATTGCTCGTGAAACGACTCAGCCTTCCCACGACGAAAGCTATGTCAGGCCTTGTGGCAGTAGTAGCATACATTAAACTTTCGATTACACTTGCATACTCCAGCTGCCTGACGCTTTCCCCTGAATTAGGCTTCAGCTTCAGATCACACATGTACGGCATATCGATCCCTGGAAGATCCCGATACCCATAACGAGTGATCATTTTTTCAATATAATGAGACTGTGACAGCGCTAGTCCAGTGTCTGTCCGGATGATCTTGATCCCTAAGATCACATCAGCTTCCCCAAAGTCCTTCATACTGAACTTGCTTGAGATGAATTTCTTTGTCTCCGTGACACAGCTAATATCCGTACCTAGGATAAGCATGTCATCCACGTACAGACAAACGATCACACCTCTTTCATCAGCGAACTTCGTGTAAACACACTTGTCCGTATCGCTGACCATGTAGCCATTTGACCTTATAACTTTGTCAAATTTCTTATGCCATATCTTGGGAGCCTGTTTAAGACCGTACAAAGATTTCACCAACTTGCAGACTTTATCTTCAAGACTCCTGATGACAAATCCCTCTGGCTGTTGCATGTAAATCTCTTCGGTCAGCTCGCCATTTAGGAAAGCCGTATTCACATACATCTGATGTATCACCATCTTATGTATTGCTGCGAGAGCAATCAACATTCTGATGGTAGTCATCTGGGCTACTGGAGCATACGTGTCAAAATAGTCAATCTCCTGCTTCTGAGAAAATCCCTTGGCTACCAACCTAGCCTTGAACTTGTCAATAGTTCCGTCTGCTTTCATCTTCTTCTTGAAGATCCATTTGCATCCGATGGGTTTTGCTCCTTCAGGTAGATCAACCAACACCCAAGTGTTATTTGAGGTGATAGAATCAAATTCATTGTCAATCGCCTCCTTCCAGAAAACCGCGTCTCTGGTCTTCATCGCCTCATCACAGGTAAGCGGATCAGCTTCCACATGATAGGTGACAAAGTCACTTCCGAAGTCCTTCGGCCACCTCATACGCTTAGCTGACGGCTCAGCTTGTTCTGGTTCAATTATTGTTTCAACGACAACATCTTCTTGGACCACATCTTCATTGAAGACTTCATTTTCTTGCGCACCCTCATTGTTCTCCGGTACATCCGCAAGAACAATATTCATGTGCCTAGCAAATTTGTCTTCAAAATATTTTGCGTCGCGAGATTCAATGATATGATTCGACTCAATATCAAGAAATCTCCGAGCATCACTCTTCTCGGCATACCCCAAGAAGATCATCTTAGTAGTCCTTGTCCCAAGCTTCTGAATCTTCAGATCTGGAAGCTTGACATACGCCAGACACCCCCACACTCAAATGACATTCAAGTTAGGTCTGACCTTGAACCAGAGTTCATGAGGAGTAATGTCTGAAGTTGCATGAGGCACTCTATTTAGAATAAAAGTGGCCGTCAATGCAGCTTCTCCCAAGTAGCACTTAGGAAGGCCAGCAGTCAACAACATTGAGTTAATCATTTCTGTTAACGTTCTGTTCTTCCTCTCTGCTACTCCGTTTGATTGAAGAGAGTACGGAGCCGTAGTCTCATTGACAATTTCATGTTCTTTGCAGAACGATGCGAATTTATGAGACCTGTACTCCTCACCTCGATCACTTCTTATCCTTTTGAGTTGTTGTCCAGTCTGCCGCTCAGCATCGGCTCTGAACTCCTTGAACTTCTCGAATGCTTCGTCTTTAGCCTTCAGCAAGTAGATGAACGCATACTTTGAGAAGTCATCGATGAAGGTTATGAAATACTTCATCCCGGCCTTTGTAGAGAACTGTTTGAAGTCACAAATATCGGAGTGTACCAACTCCAGAAGATCTGTACTTCGATTAACCTGAGGAAAGGGTTTCCTTGTGATCTTTATTTGAGCACAAACTTCACATTTCTCTACCTTACCCCCACACTTGGAGATAAGTCCTAGACTAGACATTCTGTTTATTCGTTTACAATGAACATGTCCTAGCCTATTATGCCACAACTCAAGAGTATAAGCAGAAGGAGTGATTTCAGTAATCACATTAATTACATTGGACTGATTTACAAGCTGAATTTTGAACATTCCTTCGGTATAAAAAGCTTTCCCGAAATATGTTTCTTTGATAGACATCACCATCTGGCCAGCATTGATGTCCATCCTGAGGCCTGCGTTGCAGAATAGGCCTCCTGAGATCAGGTTCTTGGCGATAGCAGGTACGTGCTTCACGCCTTGAAGCGTCAGAGACTTTTCCGAAGTCAGCTTCAACACCACCGTCCCGATCCTGAGCACTTTAGCTTGTGCCTGGTTCTCCATCATAACTACTTCAGAAGTAGGTGTATAGGTGGTGAACCACTCCTTACTGGAGCAGACATGGCAGGAGGCTCCAGTGTCTACCCACCAGTCAGAGTCAGTCCTTACCGCATCAACCTGCGCAATCATAGCAACAACATCAACGATCATAGATACCTTACTAGGCTCTCCTTGCTCTGATTGCTTGGTCTTTGCTTTGCATTCATTCTTGAAGTGGCCCTTCTTGCCACACTTGAAACAAGACATCTGAGACTTTGCCTTCTTTCGCTTGAAGGAAGTCCCATTCACGTTCAGATTGTTAGGGTCCTTCTTCTTGCTGTGGGAAGCCGTCTGATTTCCCCTTGGTTCCTTGGTATGAACCAGATTGGCGTTAGCCAATTGCTTGGACAGTGCGTCCACCTTCAGTTGAGCCCGCATTTAGTCCTCAACATAGATTTCCTGAAAGAGATCTTCAAGGCTGATCTCAAGCTTCTTCCTATGCATGTTTGCATAGAACTTACTCCACCTAGTGGGGAGCTTTGAGACAATCCCTCCAACAACAAACTTGTCGGGGAGGGGCATCACCTCGTCTTACAACTTCTGTCGCAGCTTCAGATATTCTTTTACCTGCGGCAACATGGACTTCTCGTCCTCAAAGAGCCATTTGTGATATTTTTCAACCACAAATATCTTGCTCCTGTTCTTGTCTTCTTCGTATAGTTTCTCCAGAGACTTCCATATGTCTCTGGCAATTGGTTTCTTACTGTAGAATTCTGCTAGGGAATCCTCCATAGCATTCAGGATAAGCAACCTGCAAATGCTATTCTCCCTTCTCCATTTGGCTTGAAGTTTAGTAGCCGCTGTGATTGCGGCAGCAGACCCAGTATCTGGAACAGTTGGTTCCTCTTCAAGAAGCACGTGATCAACGTCTCTGAGTTGAAGAGTGAGATAAACCTTTCTCTTCCAGACTTGATAATACTCTCCATCAAACTTTTCTAACTTATAAAAGTCAGTATTGAGGAGTGAAGCATTAAAGTTTTCCATCGTAGCAATAAAGCTTTGAGATTGTTAGTGCCGGGGCACAATTTTTCGATGGAAAACTGAGAAAATGAAACATTTGTAAAAATAATTGTCTAAAATCAACACTTCAAGAAAGGTGATTCTGAATTACGAGAATCTAAAAAGATTTCGTAATCAACAGCAATCGATCGTAGTACTTCTAAAAAGAAGATACAAACAGAATTACTAGCAGCAATGAAGAAGATGACTAGTGAAAGATGGAAGATGGCCTGCTGGGGCGAATGATCACCGTTGCTCAAAGCTTTATTCGCCCTACACGAACAGCTTTCAGGAACCAGCAAGTTCGTTGGAGAACATGGAACACTCCTGAACTTCTGACTCCTCGGATGGATACGAACTCTCGTGCAAAAAGTAACGCTGGTGCGACGCCTTTCCTCTCTCTCTCTCGAAGGCTGCTGGAATCATAACTGTGTTAAAGAACACTTCTGAATTCTCTGTTTACTTGTGCTAAAAAATACTTAGTAAACCTTCTGTGGTGGCTTCTCTTACTTGTATATCTCAGCCTTGAGAGAGAGAGATAATGCCTTATATAGGCCCTGCAGCAACTGTTCGGTTGCCACAAAGTTAGGGACGTGGTAAAAACCACCCCGAACATGTAGCAACTGCCCAGAACATGCATACGCATGTTCTACTGCAAGTTGCACCAACTGCGCACATCCCGTGCTCCTTGCACTCTGCACGACAGAGTGCGCACTGAACAGCGCATACTGCGCACTGCATGCACTGCGCACACGGTGCACGCAGCGCAACCAGCAAGCCGGCACAACCCGAGCAACCTGCACAATCCAGCGCAACCCAGCATAACCTGAGCGCAACCTGGGCGCGCACCTGGACAACACAACTGGGCTTGCGCAACGTGGCAGCACAAGTAGCTCGCGCAACGAGCGCAACTAAAGTGCACTATACGCCTAGCGACGATGCTAAGTGCAAAGTACGCCAACAAAATGCCACATTACACCTCATGAGCCCATGAGCCCGAGTCCGAGTCGCTAAGCCCCTACGGGGTTTAGCTCCCATGGAAATAAATTTCCCAAGAGCAAAAAGCATGAATGCTTTTATTGTTGATTTAGCCTTTTTTCTATTAGAAAAATAACCCCACATGGCACACCCATGTGCACCTTCACACTACATGTGCATCTCTAAAGAAGTAAAGCTAATATATAGAGATACAAGTCCTTTGGTCTATCCGATGTGGGACTAAAATTCACTTTGCAAAAGACCAAAACCCAACAAGTTAGTATCCTCCATTGAAACTAGAACATCTTTCTCGTGATGGGTTTCATGGATTTGGGCTTAATGACTAAGTCCCTCTTGATCTTCTTTCTCCTTCTCTTCGTTCGATATTTTTTGACAATTGCTTTTTGTGTGTCCAAAACACCTACAAGCCTCGCAAGAAGGTGGCACCCATTCATACTCTCTGTCTTGCGTCAGCCTCTCCCCGTTAGGAAGAACCAAATCTATCTTTTTGGGCAGTATATCAGCAGCAGTGATTTCAACAAAAATTTGCGCGAAGGATAGTCGTTGTCTTCTAGCTGTAAGGATGTCAGTATGAATAGGTTTTCCCACCATACTCGCCACTTTCATTATGGAAGGGATACTCCATAGTTGGGGTGACAACCATGGCAAGCGAATCCAGATTGGGACCGAATTTAGTCGGTCTTTCTCGAAGTTGGACTCCGAGAACTATCGCCTAAGCACTACTAGACGCCCATCAAACGTCCAAGGTCCGCCTTCAAGTATTCGGTCGAGAACCTCTACAAGCACGAATTTGATAAAATAGAATCCGTTTTCCCTAGAAAAAATTTCCATATCTCCCTTTGGTCGCCATACTCTATGTGCATACGCTCGCAATTGACCGTAGAAAGGTCTATTCCCCATCACGTACAGTACCAGAGTATTTTTCCAGTACCCTGTCGTTTCCTGGATGTCTTTCTTTGTGATTTCAACCACCCTCAACCCGTTTATTATAGTTGGTTCCACATACCGGAGGTCGACTTTCTCCTGCACTGGAGCCGGACGACAGATCTCAGCCCATGACACTGGTGTCGGCCGGCTTGTCTTGTCCTCCGTCACTGGTATCGGCCGATTCGATCTCCTTTCCTCCGTTAGGATGCCCCTTGTGATTCTGTTACACGTCGTTGAGGTTCTATCATCTTCTCCTTACCTTTCCTGCTGCCTGCCTCCCCATTTGTTCCTGGTAATATTTGGACGCCACGCCTGCTTCTGTTGCGAAGCACCATTGTAATGGTTCTCCTTGCGAAGCCCTAGGATTCGACCTCCTGGCTTCTGACTTCCTACCGATCTATCTCCTCTTTGCTCCATCGGTCTGGACATCCTCCGCCGCTCCACGGTTGTCCACCCTCCGGTCGATTCCCAAATGCCGTCTTTTACCTCCTCCTCCGCTTGAGTACTCCCACCTCCCCCGCTGGCGGCAGTTCCAGGGTCGCAATTGTGGAACCCTAGCGCTGCTCCTCTCATACTTTATATATATATATATATATATATATATATATATATATATATATATATATATGTGCTAATGGCACGCGGTATAGCAGTAAGACAGTTGGTATGTTGGGAGGAGGTCTTAGGATCGAGCTCCAACGGGGACGGCTGGACGGCATTTGTCCACGGTCCCCGGACAAAAGCCGGTTTGGTGGCTTTTAGTCCATGGGCTTTGGGTTTTAATATATATATATTTAATGTCAATATTAATATTAATATTAACATTAAATTACGGATTAGAGTGAGGAGATTTTTTAGAAGGTTTTCTAAGGGGGGCTTTTGATCCGCTTTATATATATATATATATATATATATATATATATATATATATATATATATATAAATTTATATATATATATATATATATATATATATATATATATATATATATATATCAAATGATCTCTAGCCTAGTGGTTAAGAGAGATGCATGCGGCCCGAGTGGTCAGGAGATCGATTTTCGGTGGGAACGTTCGCCACAATTACCTTCTTTCAATACATATATATATATATATATATATATATATATATATATATATATATATATATATATGATCGAGCTCCAACGGGGACGGCTGGATGGCATTTGTCCACGGTCCCCGGGCAAAAGCCGGTTTGGTGGCTTTTAGTCCATGGGTTTGGGTTTTAATATATATATATATCAAATGATCTCTAGTCTAGTGGTTAAGAGAGATGCATGCGGCCCGAGTCAGGAGATCGATTCCCGATGAGAGCGTTCGCCACAATTACATTCTTTCAATATATATATATATATATATATATATATATATATATATATATATATATATATATATATATATATATGGTCCTTTAAATTATGGGCCCTAGGCATAAGCCTAAGTTGATAACATGGTTATGAGCTAACTAGTTTTTACTACATGTAAGGATCCAAGTTTGACCATACATGAACTCTCTAGTACACTGAGGAGGGATAATACTATATATTGGGATTATCAAAAGAAGATTCGCGGAATGTGCTCGGGCTCGAGCAAGCAACGATGGTGGACTACCATCTCTGCGCAGTGAGCAAGCTCATACACATATATGGAATGTGACCGACAAGCTTTATAAACTGGCCTCGACTAGAGACTTATAAACTGGCCTCGACTAGAAACTTGGGCTGCTGGTTATATCTGTGTGTGTGGGAGTTTGTGGTACTATTATTGACACTACCAAAATATTATACTGCACTTCTCTTATAATTTTATTCATCCCTATTCCAAATATGCTTCTGTATTAAATTTGACATTAATTTAGAATTTGAATAAATATAAAAGAGGAGTGCAAGATGACATGTTAGGAGTGTCGCAAATTAATGCCAGATTTAATGCAGGAGCAGATATTAAATTTGAATAAATAAAATAAAAGTGGAGTGCAGGCAAACATTTTAGGAGTGTTATATATATTCACACAATCTAACCCTTTTTTCCTTCAAGTAATTACCAAACTAACCCATTAATTTAGTAAACATTATTATTTGATAAACATAGGAAGGACATATTTGGAAAGAAAAAATCCACGATGACTCCAATTTATCCTATTATATTAAACTAGTCTACATGTACGTGCTTTGCACATATTTTAATTAGAATATCATAATGTCAGTTGTCGTCTTTTCGTCTTTTTTAGGTTATTATTTATGTGTGTGTGCTTTCTTTTTACAATATCAGGAGATTCGAAGTACATTTTTTTTTAAATTTTCTATGAGAATAATAATCTTTGAAAATAGTAAGGATAGAAAAATTTATTACTATTGGAACATGAAGAGTTGTATGGAAAAAAAAATTTGCATGCAAATTTTATTTCTTTGACTCTGAAACATAAATGACATACAAGTTGACATAATAATATCATGTATCAAATACTCAAGGGTATTTTAGGAATTTAAAAGTTTCACCACCAAGTTTTATATATATATATATATATATATATATATAATACACAAACACCCCCTTCTAGTTTCTACTATGATACAGATCCAAGTTTGGTTAGACATGAACTATCAAGTATACTAAGCTGGGATAATCCTATTGGGATTACCATAAGAAGACCCTAGGGAGATTCATATATCCCTTCGACTTTGTCACCTCCAGTTTTCAAAATTGAGGACAAATTTGTTATTTTAATTTTTAAATATTTTTGTGAATATTTATTTATTATATTATGTTTTGGGTTTTGTTTGATCGGGTTTGAGTTTTGTCTCATTTCGACTTGTGTTAGTGACCCGGGTCAGTTTTGGATCCAACTGGACCCGACCAACTTGTCATAACCAAATCCAGATAGTTATGTTTGACTAATCCCATTTGATTTTAGTGGAATTAGGGAATAGAATTAGATTTAGAAATTGGAATTAGGAGTTTTCAAGTTACCATTTTGACCCCAACTCAAACCATTTTTTTTGACTTGGAGGGCATTTTGGTAAATTGCCAAATGCCCCCAACCCTCCAAAATGTGGCCGGCCAGCAGCACACACACACCCATGCTCTCATTTGCAAGAACACACTCTCTCTCTCTTTTTCTCTCATTTCACAAAAATCCTCTTTTTTCTCTCTTTGATTTCAAGCTCCAAGTAAGTCAAATCTCTTCCAATTCTCTAGATCTCTCTCTAATCTTGGTGCTAACCCTTGTTTATCTCTCATTTGTGGATTTTGATCTAGGAAGATCTAGCTTGGTGGTGGTGGAAGCATAGATCTTGTGATTTGACCTAAAAAGAAGTGATTTTGGGACTTTTCCTTAGAATTTCAACTCCCAAGAGGTAAACCATCACTCTAACCTTTTTAATTACTTCTAATTAGTGTTATTTATGCCCAAGATGTAGGATAATCCATTAGAAGAGGTTTGGAACCTATTGGACTCAATTTGGAACTTTTGGCCTAGGTTTAGTGCCAAATTTGGGAAAATCCTAAATTGACATGTTTGGGTGTTGCTCCTAGCCTAATTAGACCTAATTATGATAGTTTGGGTGAGATGAGGCTAGATACGTGTCCATATTTGGATACGTGGGGTCGTTTCGTGAGAAATCATGAAAATAGGCTTTTTCGAGATTTTCGGGTTCCAACACACGGGTGACTTTTTGCACCGACACTAGAATCGGCAAGTTAGCACATAGAATAGTTCCTAATTATTATTTAGAACTAGTGGGTAGAGTTTGGGTCAAATCCGGATAGGTTTGGTGTCCGTATCGCGCGGTATCGCGAATCGGACACCCAAGAGTCGTCAGAATGGCCATTCGGCCATTCGGGCCTCGTTTCTCATTTTCGCTCGCGTGCGCGAGTTAGATTGCTTGTGTGGGGTACGTGTCTAAGTTCTAGAGGGTAGAATTGCAATAATTTGGATATTCGGATATGTTTCGGAATATTTTGGATATATATAAATATTAGTGTTAGTATATATATATATATATATATATATATATATATATATATTATATATATATATATATATATATATATATATATATATATATATATATATATATATATATTCGGATAGTGTTAGTGTATGTGTATATTTATATATAATACACTAATATATATAAGTGTGTGTGTGTGTGGATGTTAGAGAGTGTGAAGAGAGGAGGAGAAGGATGTATATATGTACATATGTATGTGTATGTAAGTGTGTATATATTAGTGTGTGTGTGTGTGGGTGTTATGTATTTTTTGTTTGTGTGTGTTAGAGGTTGTGAGTATATATATATATATATATATATATATATATATATATATATATATATATATATATATATTTGTGTGTGTGTGTGTGGTGTGTGTGTGTGTGAGGGAGTGTCTATAAGAGAGGTTAGATGAGAGGTTTTACGAGAGGTTAAATAGGATGTTGTATGTTAGTTGAGTGTTAGTATCCTATATGTTCGGATATTGGTAGGTGGGTTGTTAGAAGTTAAGGTAATGTTAGAAGGATATGTTAGAGGTTAGTTTAGAGTTAGATAGTGGTAGGTAATGGTTAGATAGGTTAGTGTCTTGGTATCTTAGGATACCAAGAGTGGTATCTCAAGGTAAATGTGATTTACCTTGGTATGGACAAGGTAATGTGAATTACCTTGGTAATGGGTAAGGTATTTGTGGAACCTTCAAGATAAGGTATTGAGATACCAAGTTAAAGTATCAAGATAGAAGGGTATGGTATTGGGATACCATGGCATAGGTAGAGGGTTACCTAGATACTAAGGTAGAGGTAAGTTATAGGTTTACCTTATAGGTAAGGGTTTACCTACTATGGTATTTATACTTAAACCAAGATATTGGTATCCGGTTACCAATAGGGCCAAGATATGTGGTATCTTGGTAGGTAAATGCTAGGAATAGGATACCTAGACTAGAGTTGATCCCGTTTGACCATAGTTGACTATTTTGACTCAAAGTCAACTACAAGTCAACATTGGACCTATAATTGACTAAAACTTGACCAGAGTTGACCAAAAGTCAACTGTGAGTCAACCATTAGCCTAGTTTAACCTAGATTGGACTAGGAGTTGACCAGTTGACCAAAAGTTAACTGTAAGTCAACCTTTGACCTAGTTTGACTTAGTGTGATCTTGTTTGACTTAGTGTGACCTAGTGTAACCTAGTTTGACTTAGTTTGACGGAGCTTGACCTAGATTTGCGTATCATACACTAGAAAGCATGCCAAACACTATTAAACCCTAATTAACTCTTGTATATCTCATATTTAGGTTTGTGACTATCCTCTGAGCCTTGATTCCTATTGACTGCTTAGGACCGCAGGCGAGTACATTCTCTGATAGTTTTCATTGTCTTAATATCTGCTATATTCGATTCAGTTGTAGTGTCTTACTTGATTCCCGACACAATGGTATACGGACTAGTATACGTTGGATTTTGTCATGAGAGGTTATTCCTGGTTTACTTGGTATATGAGTACTTTGTTCGATCTTGTTTCATGTACTTTTATAGACACCGATTTAGGAGTGGGCTGGCCCCCTGCTCTTTAAATCCCGTATCAAGATGTGTCATGGTTGGATCCATTATACTACTCAGGGATGGGGAGTTATTAGAGGTTATGTGATCAATATCCCTCCTGTATTTCTGTTACTACTTGCATCATAGCTTTACCCTCGCCTCACGTAGGGTAAAGCCTGACATGTGTTACTACTTGCCTCATAGCTTTCTATTATGGACGGCCTGATTCTTGTTTTCTTGTATTTCCTGACTCATAGTCGGTCAAATGGAAGAGCCTGGTCATGTATCCCAAGCCAATTATATAACACTCTAATATCTCAAGGTACCGTTTATATTTATTATATATCAGTTATTACTGTACTGCTCTACATTTCCAGTATTTCTTATCCTGACATGATATCCAGATTTACATATTCTGTTTATACTCTAGTGTTGATATTCCATCTTGTTTTTCATTATAACTGTCTCTTATAGAATTTGTTAATTCACATGGAACTGCTATTAGCGTTTGTACTTGCTCATATCCTGACAGGATAACTTCGTTGTGTTTTTCAGAGGATTCAGATACAGACTGCCCGACCTTCTACGGGTTTGGCATAGACGCAGTTTACCATTTGATTCAGTGGAGCCGATGCCTTTAGAGGACACACCACCTGTAGGGATCTAGACTAGTAGGTTTGACTGGACTACATTTCAGCTTATCATTTTGGGTTGTAGTATATATATATATATTTAGAATTGTATAATATTTTAAACTCTCTATTTCTGGTTGTGACTTTGTGACTTGCATCTATTTCCATTTTTCCCATTTCCATCATATCTTTATCTTTCGTGCGTATCTTCCTTAGATTCATGTGATTGAGTTATATATATATATAGATATATTATATATATATATATATATATATATATATATATATATATATATATATATATATATATATATATATATATAAGGAACCGAAACTTTGTTGAAGTAATAGGCACAAAATGCCGAAGCCTATACAAATAAGCGCGCTCAACGTGACCAGAGGAAAAGAAAATAAACAGTGCGAGACGCGCACAAATGGAACCAGATCTCTACGACAGTCGACAGGGGAAGCGCAAGAGACCCGGAAGAAGGCCTAAACAAGGGCCTCCCAAAAAGTGTTGGAGGCGTGAGAGTAGCGCTTCCTAGCTTTGAGAATTTGTCTGATAACCTCTCTGAATAATTGTGTAGGGTGGAGTTAGCGACCTTTATATCTGAATTTGTTTCTGTTCTTCCATAAAATCTAAATTCCAGCGGCTACGACGATCTGATATCCGTGGGAGCCGCTCTAGCTGGACAGGAGATCGTGGAAGCCCCCAGTCGGGGGGACAAGACTTAGTCTATTGTGTAGATTGAACCACATCTGAGTCGCCAACTCACCAGAAAGAAGGACATGCTCTGCCGATTCCGAATTGTGCTCTACGCAGCAGTGGCATCTGGACGTGAGACTGAATCCGATAGATTTGATAGAGTCATCCGTTGGTAGCTTTCGGTGCAATACGTGCCAGATAAGGATAGACCATTTGATGGTAATACGAGACTGCCAAAACTTTGCACAAGTGGTATATGGTACGTCACTGCCTCTGGCCACAATTCTGGCTGAAGCCAGCGTGAAAGTCCCACACGGGTTAGGGGACCATCTCCACGTGTCGGATATGCCAGTGACCCGTAGATTAGCTACAAGAAGACCGTCAGCCGCCGGCTGACCAAGCCAATCTCTGACCCTTCTCCAATTCCATCCAGAACTGCCCTTCCATAGATCCCTAATTTCGTACCTCAACGGAGTTCGAACGTTGGGATGGATGGTGTCTTCTCCTAACCACCGTTCCAGACAGGCCGATGAGCGTCCGTCGCCTAACTGAAGACAGATTAAAGGTTCTACGATGTTGCGTCTACGAATTATACGACGCCACGACGCCGAAGATCTGTTGTTAGTGATCGCCTCCGATAGATGGGGAATCTGGAGTATCTAGCTCTCATAAACCTCGTCCATAGCGAGCTCTCCATGCGCAACTTCTACCACAGCTTCATGGAGCAGGCATCCATGATGTGGGCAAGTCTACTGATTTCCAGACCTCCTTCAACAGTAGGTTTGGCCATGGTATCCCAATCGGCCCAGTGGTGTTTGTCCTTTCCATCGCATTGACCCCATAAGAACTTAGCGAAGAGGGATTCAAGGGAGTAGAGGACCTTCTTGGGATGGGAGCAGACGGCTAGGATGTACAATGGGATGGAAGAAAGAACGTATTTGATAAGGAACATCTTACCCCTGGAGATAATGTTGCGTTGTGCCATCCCGCGATCAGTTTACGGATCTTGTCTACAAGGAGGTCGTAAATTTCCGAGTTAGACTTTTCGTACACCAGCGGGCAGCCCACGTAAAGGAAAGGCGGGTAGGCCATGGCGAACGAGGCCATGTTGGAGAGCACAGCTGATCGGGTTCTGTCAGCTTTGTGATGGGTATAGATGACGCTCTTGTTGTTATTGACGCGCTGTCCGGAGCATCTGGTGTATCTCGCTAGCGTACTTAGAACCTCCTTGATCGATCCGATGTCTCCAGAGGAAAATAAGGATGTCGTCTGTGTATGCCAGGTTTGTGATAAGTGGACAGCCAGTGGTTGTGTGGAAGTGATGAAAACCTGCATTCTGGGTATGCTATTGTGGCTTCTGCTGAGAGCTTCTGCCGTAATGAAAAATGGTGGAAGATAGGGGTCCCCCTGTCTAACCCCGCAGTAGATCGGAAGAACCCCGTGGCCTGGCCATTGATGATGGTGGAAAACCATGCATTGTTGATAGATCTGAAAATGATGTCAATCCAGGATTCGAAAAAGCCGAAAGCCCTGAAGACCCAGATCGTGAATTGCCAGTACAGACGATCGTATGCCTTCTCCATGTCTAGTTTGATGGCGACGTTCCCCCTCTGGACGGGAACTTCATACATGTGTTCATCTTTTAAGCGAGGAGAATATTGTCAGTGATGTTTCGGCCTTTAACAAACCCGCTTTGTTCTTCGAGATGATCTTGGGAGGAGATTGGACATCCGGTTGGCTACGATCTTCGATATGATCTTGTTGGTGAAGGTGCATAAGCTGATAGGACGAAAGTCTTTGAAGGTTTTTGGGTTGTCTTTCTTGGGGATTAGGATGATGTTGGCGCAAGAAATAGAATTGGAATATCTTGCCCCTTGGAAAAAGGCTATAGTGGCCTCCAATATGTCGAATTTTAAGATGTGCCAATAAGATCTGAAAAAGACGCCATTGAATCCATCAGGTCCCGGAGCACTATGTTCTTTTATGGACCAGACAGCCGCCTCAACCTCCTCCTTCGAAGGAGTAGCCAACATGGTCTCATTCTCGCTGTCGCTGATGAGGGATGGGATTTCGGACGGAAGCACAACGTCTTTAACGATATGCTCTTTAGTGAAAAGGTTAGAGTAGAAGTTCTCTATCGCAGCCTGAATGCCTTCCTGGTCGTCCACCAGGGCGTCATTATCGTCGAATATTCGGTGTAATTTTAATTGGTTTCTGCGTCCTTGACACATGCATGAAAAAATTGGTATTCCGGTCACCGTCGTTGTCCCAGGTCAATCTGGATTTTTGCCTCCAGAATTCTGTTTCCACCTTTAGCCTGGATTTAAGAATAGCTCTGGCAAGGTTAAGCGAGACGCGGGCAGCCGAAGATCCGTCAATGGCAAACGAGGTCTCAGCGCGAGTGACGTTGTCCTTCGCCTCCTTAATTGCCTGAAAAATGTCTCCAAAGGCCATTTTGCTCTAGGACGTTAATGCCTTACGAGTGACTTTCAGTTTAGCTGACATTCGTAATAGTGGGTCAAGTTCCGAAACAGAGTTCCAAACGGAGGCCACGACATTCTAGAATTGGGAATGATGCCGCCAGAAGTCGAGGAAGCGAAAGGCTTTTTTAGTGCTGGTGTGGTTGTTGCTGATCATGATGAGAAGAGGGGAGTGGTCCGATTCAGTGGAGTTCAGATGAGATAGGTTTCTTCAGGCCCGTCAGTCTAACTGTCGTTGACCATCGCCCGATCCAAACGTGAGTACTGGCGCCGATGGCCCTCCTGCATGTTGTACCAGGTGAATGCACTGCCATGGAAGGGGATGGAGGTTACGTTTCCGTGGAAGATGAAGTTGTTAAAATCGTCCATCGCAGGCTGGGGGCGAGCGACCACCGGATTTCTTTTCTCTGCAGGACACCATGTTGAAATCTCCGATACAGAGCCACGGGAGACCTTGGTAGGGTAAGGCAACTTCCAACAGGTCATCCCAAAGTAATCTACGCTCGGGATGTCAACTTCCGTGGACGGCAGAAAGGATAGAGCGGGACTTGAGGGCCGGATGTTCGACCCAACAAGATAGAGCCTGAGGCGAATTTTTATGGTGCCAAATTTGAATTCTGGCCTGAAGAAAATCCAGATGTCATTACATCCTGTGATGGCATGAGGTAATCCGAGCTTGAGTTGAGTGGCTTTGATTCTTCTTTGAGGAAATTTAGGTTCAATAATGATAAGGAGGTCTATTCGATTAGTTTTCTTGAGGCTGAGGATTCTATTCAGCGTCAGTTTGTTTCCAAGCCCTCTCACGTTCCAGAAGATGTGAAGCATTTGATGGGGTAGTAAGAGGGAGGTGATTAAACTTCGTGGCGGACCTTGTTGTCATTGCCGTCTGTTGCTTTTATTTGTTTTTGTTCTTTTTAGAGGAGTTTTTTTGTGGGTGTGATGGTAGGCCCATTGACTACGATAGCCTTGCTAGTCTAGCCGGGTTCACTGCTACCATTGTCATCTGTCAAGGAGGTAGTAGAGTCATTTTCATTTTCTTCCAAGGCGCATAAGGGATTGCCGCGGTCCAGGAAACTCGCTTCCTTGGCTTGCCAAAACCTGCCGGTTAAAGTGGGGTTGAAGCTGGGTTGAATATCCACTATGTAAAGGGGAGGGTGCCGAGGGGCCCCAGCATCTGACAAGGGGATGGTTGTTTCGGATGTGAGACAAGTTGGATGAGTGTCGACAAGCCGGGGTAATCGAAATTCTGCTCTGGCCGGCTCTCCGTCTGAACCTCTCCAGACTGATGCGGGAGGCCGTGGTACGAGGGGGAGAGTGAGAATCCTCAGAAGGGGGAGATTATGAGCTCTGATAAGTTGTGGGTTGAGATGGGGGGTGGCACGATGGGCGAGATAACGACGCCTGGGTGATGTGTGTAAGGGGGGTTATGTTGCTCGATAGAGCAGCTGGGCTTAGGGGAATTTGACTGGGCGTCTCCGCCGGGGATAGACGAAGAGGGCTCACTGGAGTTCTCGAGAGCCCTGTCAGGAGTGATGTATGTGAGAAGTTCAAAGGGGTTGAGTGAGATAGCGGGTGGATTGAATGGGACGATCGCGGAATCATGATGGTCGGGCGGGAGCAGGGTAGTAGTGCTGGGCCGTCAATCAGAAGGGGAGGATTGGGATACGAGGTCTGATTAACAGTATCAAGGTTACGGTGAGTAGCCAGAGCGCACGGGTTGTATGGGCTAGACTTCTTTAGCTTAGGGTGGGCACGGAAGCAGTGCTGCATGGAGTGACCGCTCATCTGGCAGTGTTTACAAAAGATGACGTTGTTGTCATAAACCAGCAGTTGGCTGTGTGCGATCTTCGAGCTCGATCTCTATAAGTTTGGGAGGGTCATTCGTGAGGTCTAACTCCACACATATCTTCGCATAGTTGTATTTGGAGAGGTTGCGAGTTTCTTTTGCGATAGCTACCAGGGTCCTAAAGGAGCTGGCTATCCGTTTTAGGGCAGCTGCGGAAGCAAACCAGGGGAAGGTTGGGGAGGGTGATCCATATGGATATGATTGTCGAATCAACTTTGGGGTTGAAGGTAGGAGACCATTTAACAATCTTGACGATCTGTGTGCCGATTCTGGAAGTCCCCTTGGCCCGTACTAATGAGTAGTCGGGTTCGGATGAAAGGTGGAGGAACATGTGCTTGGGGTCAAACGGAGCGACCCGGTATGCTGCGGAGAGGCCCCACCCTACGACAGCTTTCGTGACTGTGGTGATTTTTGGGCATCCAGAACTAAATTTGAGGACGAACGTCTTAGTGAAGGAGGAGGATAGGAAAGAGATTTCCATCGCGGCGAAGGGGACTCGGATGGGGTAGCCGGAAAGAGGTGGCGAGAATTCAACGTCCGAAAGCTGGATCCCTACCACCGAAGGGGGTAAGTGCCTCCCACGATCTGGTCAGAGAGCCTCGGCGTAAAAGGGGGCACGAGAGGGACTACCGCGTTGGGGATGTCCGAGTGAGAGGTGTCTCCGGGTGGGACCACTGCACAGGGATTTTCCGATGTAGAGGAGCGGCCGAAAACGGCGGAGGAGGTGTGGCCAGCGGGTGTGTGCAGGGGGAAGGATGGTCGGGCCACCATTTAGCACGTCGGCATCAGAAGAGTGTCCCCTGGCGGCCGAAAGGAGGAGCTAGGAGGATCATGGAAGGTGTTAGCGAGCGCTAAACGCGTCACGGGATAGGCACGCTGTCCAGGGCGAGCCGTGAAAGGAGCACCGGAGGACGGAAATGCCCCCGAAGAGGCAAGCGCGTGCGACAGGCCCACGAGAGCAATTCCAACAGAAGTTGGCTCCGGAGAGGGGATGGACGTCGCCGGAACTGATTTAGCGCCAAACGTTACGAGGCAGGGGGAGGGTTCGTGGGTGACGGGGTACACGTAAGTCCAAGGATGGAGGGGGAATGTCCCACCACGTGAGCCCCTGGCGCCCTAGAGAGGGACATGGGGCGCAGACCGTAGGTTGCTCCAGGGGGTTGCCAGCCGGCGCCCTACAAGGGATCCTGCGAGAACCGCGCACAAGTGGGGGGCACTACAAGAAATTCGAGTTTTTGTGACAAGCAATTTGTGACAAGTATGAATTTTGTCACTAAAAAGGATGTTTCCGTTACAAGTAATTTATGTTGTCACTGAAAAGGATATTTCTGTGACAAGTAAATTTTGTTGTCACTGAAAATAACTGTTCTGTGACAAGTAATTTCTATTGTCACTGCACATGACTTTGCTTGTCACTGAAAAGGATGTTTCAGTTACAAGTAGTTTTGTTGTCACTGAAAAGGATATTTCTGTGACAAGTAATTTTTGTTGTCACTGACAAGCAATTTGTCTGTGACAAGTAATTTTTGTTGTCACTGAAAATGATGTTGCTTGTCACTGAAAAAGGATGGATCCGTGACAGAAAATTTTGTTGTCTCTGAAAGTATTTTTTTAGTTACAAAATTGTATTAATGTCACATAAAAGTATCAGTCACAAGTTAGAAATTATATTCTTGTCACTTTAACTTTTTTGTTACCAAATAATTTTACGTCACATAATAATATTAAACACAGGAAAAAAAATTCTGTTGATTTAAATAATCAAATCAATATTTAGATAAATCTTTTTTTTTTGCTTACAAAAAAGATTTAATTAATTAAAAAATTCCTAAAAAATTTCTTGCGACAAAAAAGAATTAATTTAAAATTTTGAATTAAACAAAATATAGAACTGAATTTGAATTGAATATAATCTCTTCTTATTCTGATTGTATTTAAATCATTAAATCAATCTTTAAAAAAAAAATTAAGTTTAGTTTGATATTTTTGATATCAATCTTTAAATTTGAATTGAACAAAATATAATGTTCAATTTGAATTTGAATTGAACAAAAAATTTTCTGACAAAATATTCTAATTGAATTTAAATTATTAAATCAATATTTAGATCAATCTTTAAAAAAATTAGTTTAATTTGACATTATTTTGATGTCAATCTTTAATTTTTTTTCTTACAAAAAATGAATTAGTAAATTTTTTTATACTTAATTAAAAATTTTGTTGAAAAAATTATTCCGACAAAAAAATAGATTAATTAAAAAATTGAATTTAAAAAATATAGAGTTCAATTTGAATTGAACAAAATTTCTTCTAACAAAATATTCTGAATGAATTTAAATCATTAATGTTTTCGTTACTAATAGACGCTTTCTGCAACACATAATGTTTTCGTCGCTAAACCTAAAATCTGGCAACGAAAACTTTTATCGTTGCTATTTTCGTTGCCAAAAACCAGAAAGCTTATAGACAACGATGTGGTCGTTGCTAAATCATCTATATTTTTTGATACTAAAATTAGCAACGAATTATATAGTTGCTAATACGTTTTTATGTGTAGCGCAATTAAATACAGCATTTCTATATTTCCAAAAAAGTTTTATTTTGGCCTTTGGCGGTATTATTTGGTGAGAAACGAAAATTTTGGGGGGAACATGAAATAAACAGATGAAATAAACCCTCTTCTTCTCTACTTCGACCACCTCTTTTCAAAATCAGCTCTTCAATGAAAACTCCCTCTCTTCAAACCCTCTTCAAAATCCCTTCATCCAACGAACACCCTCTTCTTCGACCACCTCTCCGACGTCGGCACATCTCCGGTCGCCGACGCATCATCTCCGGTCGCCGGCGCATCATCTCCAGTCGCATCTTCTCCGGTCGCCGACGCATCATCTCCAGTCGCCGGCGCATCTCCAGTCGATCACGGTGCGTCTCCACTCCAGTCGACGGTCTTTCCCCCACTCAGGTTGTGATTTCCTCCATATTTTCCTTAATAGAATCAAGATTAATCTAGGGTTTTTCTTTAGTATTGTGCATTTAGGTTTGATTTTGTTGAAGATGTTAAACTTCAATTAAACCCATCCTTATTTGATCCGAATCAGAATTCACCTATTATGTCAGTCGTAGTGTAATTTGGAGTGTCCGTGGTGTGTACTATACGTGGCTCCGACACGACACAGACATGACAAGAATTTGGAGTGTCCATGGTTGTACCATACATGTCTCCGACACAGACACGACATGATTCACTACTTATATCCTTGTACTACAAACTAAGAAGTTAAACCTAAGGAAAGGGTTACTTTCCTTCATGAATCTGCAATTTTCTTTAGTTGACCATACTTGTGTTTTCCTTAATTATGAGCTTTGTGTGCATATTCATCACTATTGCCATATAATTTTAGAAATAGAGAACAAACATAGTGATCTAGACCAGATTTTTGTTGTTTACTGTAATGACAAGTACAGGGAATCCCTCTCTACTCGTCACCAATTCTGAATCTTGTAAACTATTAATATCCATAAGAGGTAGAATCAAGCAGAATTATTTTGCATATGTATTTTGTAGCTCACATATTTCACAGAACCTTAGATGTGGTACACTGCTCTGTTATAGTAGCAAGGCTGCAGGTTTCGTAAATTAGGGTGAATGACGCACCATGACTAGTGTTCTGCATGCCATTTGCATCTAATTTCCAAATTAGGTAGCTCTCATATGGATTGGGGTTTCTGTCTTTGTTTGAGTTGGGAACATAATAGGAGGAAAAATTAATTCTTAGAATACTTGATTGATCTACTTATTTTAGGCCTTGATGAGTGAAAGTACAGAATAGCTTAAGTCAATCGTCTGGTGGGCATAGTTCTGGTGGTACTTGATTCTAGTATGTCTTGAGGGATTGTTATCATCTCTCTGATTGTATTGGGCTAAAGTTTAGGGAAGTACCTCATTTAGCATGCCTATTCTGGTCTCAGATGCCTCTTGTATAATTATACTGGCTCCTCATTTTAGCATGCCTTTAGTCAACTAGGAAGCTTATTAAGTACACTAAAAATGAGGTATATACGGGGAAACACATAATGAAACAACTACTTGATAGTTATTCAGTTCTGTGATATGTAGTCTATAACTAGTATGAAATTTCTGTTGTTCTGTTTTGATAATATCTTATATCGTTATTTTTGGTGAATTTCATGATTTTAACTTCTTAACATGCCTCTTGGTCTCAGATCCTCTTTCTTGTATAATTATACTGGCTCTTATTTAGCATGCCTTTAGTTACTATCAAGCTTAGTAAGTAAAGCTAAAAATGATGTTGTACATGGGTAAACACATAATATAACAACTACTTGATAGCTTGAGTTTTGTTGATATCTATGATAACTAGTATGAAGCTTCTACTGTTTTGTTTTTGGTAATAGCTTATATAACTTTTTATTTGTTTCACCTTAATTTGACCTAGTTGTCTCTTCTTACACTCCACCCCTGGGATCTAATGTTAATGTTGCTATCTCTGTTGTAATATGCTATTATATTGAAACTTGTGCAGGATGTGTAAAAATGACCTTATTTTATATCTGTGCAGGGTGATTCTTATTTGGAGAGTTATATCAGTACCATTGGTGTTGATTTTGTAAGTAAATTTCAGATTGGCTCAATCTTGTCTGGTTTACGTTTATGTAGTTGTGAGCTTATTTTCCTGTTTCATTTGCTTCAATAGAAAATTCGTACAGTGGAGCAGGATGGAAAAACGATTAAGCTTCAAATAGTAAGTACTTGATCTGTTGGTTTTTGTCGATTAAAATTCTGCTTGTGTCTAATATATTGTTTTACCTTCTGCTGCTTAGTGGGATACTGCTGGACAAGAGCGCTTCCGGACGATCACAAGCAGTTACTATCGTGGTGCCCATGGCATTATTGTAAGCTATTGCTTTAATTTGTTGCTTTCATTCTGATGAACCAACTGTTCCATAGAGTAAATATATGATGATACTTTTGGCAGGTGGTATATGATGTGACTGACTAGGAAAGTTTCAACAATGTGAAGCAATGGCTGAATGAAATTGACCGCTATGCAAGCGACAGTGTGAACAAGCTTTTTTGTTTCATTTTTTATTTCAGGTATTCTACAATGTTTTTTTGTGTTCACATGTCTGTTTTTTGTTTCATCTTTCATCTTAAACAAGTTTTTTTGTTTTGCTACAGACTTGTCTCAAATTGGTTCTTGAAAGCGATAGAGAGGTCTATGCTGATGGGAAAGAAGTCTATGAGAAGCTGATGGAGGCTGATGTGTGGTTCAATAATATGACTTAATCTATTCTCTTGAGCCACCAAGGAGTAATAGGACCAGTAATACATTTTTCAAGTTTTTATTTCAGATTTTCATATTAGCTCATGTCTTCCAACTTCATGTCTTTTGTTAAGTAACCAGTTACTGTAATATTATCTCATTCCTCCTTAGCATTGTCTATTTAATACATCAATATTTCTTGAATCTTTCAGGTACGTTCAAGCTGACTCTTCAGTTTAGTAAGGATTATCCAAATAAACCGCCTACTGTTCGCTTTGTTTCTAGAATGTTTCATCCAAATAGTAAGTCATGTATATGATTTACTTATTATTAATTGGAATCGAGTTCGTTTTGGCCATCAATCATCGTATAATGTTGCATATCCATTGAGTACCATAAGTAGTATTAACTGTATTATCATCATTTTTTTTACTTTTAGGACTTGTGCTTGCAGAAGCGATAGAACTGTCATTTTGAAGCTTATCATCTTTTGAGGTTGTGATAAATGATGATAGTGTTTGTAGTGTGGATGGTGCTCAGTCTTTTGACCTTGTTGTTTTTACAGTTGAATGGATAAGATTCAATCAAGCATCAATTATGAGGAGTTATAAATTTATTAGTCAATAGTGATTCTAATTATAACACCTTTAGGTGTTCAGGCTCAAATTTCAACAATGTTCCTGCCCAAATTTAGGGAGCATTGTATTTGATTGGAAACTGGCTACTTTTATGGCCTTTAACTTCCTGTAAATTGGCTTCAATTTATTCGTGTTAAAAAACATAAGGACAACTGTGACATGTAATTAACTCTGACAACTTCTTGCTCTCACTTACCTAGTAGATCAAAAGGTTAAGAACAAAGTTTTCAACATATGTTTGCAAGATTATGGTTCATTTTTCACAATCATATAAAATAATGTTGGCTGTGTTATTTCTTTGAGATCTTTGTTTTTGTGCCATGAATATAAGTGTAATTCCATTGTTATTTATTTGTGATTTGCAAGAGAAATGAGAGCAAATGTTAGTGATGAACTCAGAGATGAAATTAGAAAAAGTGTGGAAGACGACCTCAGGAATGATCTTACGGTGCAAATTCAAAGTCAATTTAATGCCATGTTCCAAGCACGAATGACTGCCTTTTTAGGCTGTTCATCTGCAGATATTTCAGTTCCTACAAATACAACAGCTACAAACTCCGGTAAGTGTTCGAAACAAGATACCTCATAAAGTTTTATCTACGTGGTGGTGCATGACATGAATGATCAAGTTTTATTGACAACTTTTTTCTTGTATATTACTTGTGTAATATTCTAAACTCTTTATTAATTTATGCAGGTCATTAAAGATTCATCTCACCAAGACAGGAGCCGCATATGCAACTGATCATCAGTTTATATTTATAGATTACTCTAGGTTTTATGTACCAGCTAGTTTGGATACTTTTTATTTTGTAAGTATGAATATTACTCCTTTCATGTTATAAGTACTGATTTTGAGGATCAATATAATTACCTTTTGAGTTACTTTTTGATTTACATTAGAAAGTCTATGGGGTGTTCTTGGAAGATGAGCATCATCATACATACCTCTTCTACAAGAATTGGTGATTTTGTATGTGTGTTCTTGTGTTCAATGTACAATGACAATAACAAAAAAAATCGTGACAATATTTATTTGTCACAATATATAAAGTGTACATTACGGTGACAATAAGTACACACTACGGTGACGACATTTACTGGTCACTAAACATATTGTTTACAGCGACGACAATACGAGCGTAACTATAAGTGTTTACAGTGGCGACATATACTTGTCACAAAACATATACGTTATAGTTACAACAATAAAATCTTTACTAAATTATTTTGATATCAAATGTCGTCACAGAAATAATTTTTTTTTTTGTCAAAAAATATATATTTATTTTTAGTTACAGTAAAAATGCTATTTGTGACAATATTGTTCGTCACTTATAATATGTTTAGTGACGAGTTTTATTGTCACAAAAATATACTATAACGTGACGACATATGCTTGTCACAGTAGAGAACTTTCTGTGACAATGTCTTTTAGTCGTCACTATTTCTTTTAGCTACGGAGGTATATGCTACGACAGTAAGTCGTCACTGGACTCGTCACAGAATATGTGCTGTGACGAGTTTACAACTTCTGTGACAACTTTACTTGTCACTGAAACCATGTTTTTTGTAGTGGGCGGGTTGCCCCAGAGCAGCTCCATTCGTCGCCCGAGGGGGGGAAGGGAACAGGAGGTAGAGCATTCAGGCCCGAGGAACGTGAAGGCGTGGCCGCTGGGACGACAGTGCCCCCATGACCGAAGATGTGACCGGCGGCGAGATGGTGAGGGCAGGGAAGCTCTAGTCCACGTATACTGCGCCAGGAGATACTGACAAGAGGAGAGGGTCTGAGCAAAATGCAGGTTGTGCCAGGAGCGGGAAGGGGGATGGAGGGCTGCCCAGGTCGTGAAAGGCGCAGGAAAGGGCGGATGGCCCCCGAGGGAGGCAGACGCGCTGGGGCAGATGATCCTCGAGGGCTGCGTCGCGCAGCCAGGGGGGGTGTCCACAGCCGATACAGAAGGGGCGTCGACCGGAGCTCCCAAAGCGCTGGAGTGCGCGCGGCTCGCCCCAGGCGCCAAAGTGCGCATAGGAAAACGTACGGAGATGACCATATATATATATATATAATAGGCAGACGTGCTGGGGTCGGGCAGATGATCCTCGAGGGCTGCGTCGCGCAGCCCAGGGGGGTGTCCACAACCGATACAGAAGGGGCACCAACCGGAGCTCCCAAAGCGCTGGAGTGCGCGCGGCTCACCCCAGGCGCCAAAGTGTGCGTAGGAAAACGTACGGAGATGACATATATATATTATATATATATTATTATTATATATAATATATATATATATATATATATCTCCGTGCGGAGATGACATGTACATATATATTGTTGATGTTTGATTTTATAGACGACCTATACAACGTTCTACCTCCGATGCTGCGGCGTAGACTGGACGTAACTACGTGCTCGTATCCCTAAATAGGGTACGGGTCGTGACACATTTTTGTGGTGGCCCATGCAGGTCTCTGTGTCGCAACTAGTGCGATATCGTAATGGTACTCGACTTAGAGTACTAATTACGAGCCAAATAGGATATAGGATCTAGGTTATGATAGGAGTTAGTCAATCACATTTTAGGAAAATTTTCGATCTTTTGATTATCATGACAACTCTTCTTGCATTTCAATTTGATTGTTCTTCTTTGAAAATATCTTATCTTGTGCCATATTGATCTTTTGCTCTTAGGCACAATATTATTGCTGAATCCTTGGGTAGGACTTGCAAGATTATGACTGGGGGAGCATTATCCTAGTCAATAATGTTTACGAGGGTAGAGTGTTACACTGGAAGGCCGGGAATTGAGTGCGTGTTTGCTCGTAATGCCGCTTTTGTGCTACGATATAGTACTCGGTATGGATTAGTTGAGCAGGCACCATGCTAGTATAGACTGCAGAGGAGGCAGGGTTTTGTTTAGGCCGCCCGGAGAGCAAGAGTTTGAGTTCACCTGGGGAGCAGCTGAGCCGAAAGATGGTTTCTGGAGCCTTGTTGGCAGGGCAGGATTTGCCACATCCATTGATAGCAGAGTTCTTGGATATTTTCCCCAAGGAGTTGCCTGGGATGCTGTCCGACAGAGATGTTGAGTTTTCTATAGACTTAGTGCCAGGCGCTGAGCCTATCTCACAGAACGTCTATAGGGTCAACAACAGCGAGTTGACAGAGCTGAAGAAGCAGGTCGACGAGCTGCAGGACAAGGGTTTCATCAGATCCAGTTCTTCACCTTGGGACGCACCTATTCTGTTTGTACCAAAGAAGGATGGTATGATATGCATGTATATCGATTACAGAGTGCTCAACAACCTCACTATTAAGAACAAGTACCCGTTGCCGAGGATTGATGACTTGTTCGATCAGTTGAGCGGCACGAAGGTGTTTTCAAAGATAGACTTGAGGTCCGGTTACAATCAGCTGAAGGTTAAGCGGGAAGACATTCCGATGACAGCTTTTCGGACTCGGTACGACCAGTACGAGTTCACTATTATGCCATTTGGGTTTACCAACGTTCCAGCAGTGTTCATGAACTTGATAAATAAGGTATTCCATCAATACCTTGACAGGTTTGTGGTGGTCTTCATAGATGACATCTTGGTCTACTCGAAGACGTCAGAGGAGCATGAGGAGCACCTGTAGATTATTTTAAAGACCCTCAGGAAGGAGCAACTCTACGGAAAGCTGTCGAAGTGTGAGTTCTTCCTGGAGAAGGTAGAGTTCTTGGGTCATATTGTGACCGAGCACGGGATCTCAGTGGACCAGAAGAAGATTCAGCAGTGGAGTCTTGGTCTATACCCAGTTCTGTCGCCGAGATTCGGAGCTTTCTGGATCTAGCAGGCTATTACAGGAAGTTCATCCAGGACTTCTCTCGGATTGCAGAGCCGATGACTAGACTTACCAGGAAGGACGTGGAGTTCGTCTGGACTGAGGAGTGTCAGGCTGCCTTCCATGAGCTGAAGAAGAGGTTGACTTCAGCTCCTATCTTGACGTTGCCTTCTGGGACTGGTAGTTTCACGATCCACAATGACACTTATAGGAAGGGCTTGGGTTGCGTTCTTCAGCAGCACGAAAAATGTGATTGCCTATGCATCTAGGCAGTTATATCTCATAAGAAGAACTACCCTACCCACGATCTGGAGTTGACAGCTATTATTTTTGCCTTGAAGTTATGGAAGCATTACTTGTACGGAGAGCAAGTTGAGATCTTCACGGATCACAAGAGCTTGAAGTACGTGTTCATCTAGAAGGAGTTGAACATGCGGCATAGACGGTGGCTCGAACTGATGAAAGACTTCGTTATCTCGTTGCAGTACATTCCAGGCAAGGCCAACATAGTTGCAGATGCCTTGAACAGGTATCCAGTTGCTATGTATTTGACGATAGATCGTCATCTTTTGGCTAATCTGGATAGTTTGGGTATCGAGGTGATTGTTTCGGGCATGCAAATTCAGATATGGGGCTTACAGATTTAGTCTGAGTTGATGGACAGAGTCAGATTAGCACAATATGATGATGTTGCCCTGAGGAGCATCAGCGAGCAGGTGCAGGCAGGTTTGTTCGACGATTTCTCTATAGCCGAAGATGGGTCGCTGAGGCACGGTGCTAGACTATGCGTTCTGAGTGGAGAGCTTCGGGAGGAGGTTCTTCAGGAAGCGCATCGCTCTCAGTACTCTATGCATCCTGGAGCCAACAAGATGTATAGAGACCTGATAGAGCACGTATGGTGGTATGGCATGAAGCGAGAGGTAGCTCAGTTTGTATCTCGCTGTTTGGTGTGTCAGCAGGTGAAAGACGAGAGACAGAGGCCAGGTGGATTGCTACAGCCAGAGTGGAAGTGGGAGCACATCACCATGGACTTTGTGTCCGGACTTTCGCGATCTCCTGAAGGAAAAGATGCGATATGGGTCATCGTTGATAGATTGACCAAATCGGTCCACTTCTTGTCTTTCAAAGTGGGGTTGTCTACGGAGAAGCTGGCAGAGCTGTACGTGCGTCAGATAGTCAGATTGTATGGAGTTCCGGTTAGCAAAGTCTCGGATCGGGAGAGTCATTTCACTTCCCATTTCTGGAGGAGTTTGTATACTAGTCTGGGTACCCAGCTCAAATTCAGTACCGCTTATCATCCCCAGACAGACGGACAGTCAGAGAGGACCATCCAGACTCTTGAGGATATGCTTCGTACGTGTGTGCTAGACTTCGGGGGTTCTTGGGAGGATCATCTTCACCTGGTAGAGTTTACTTACAACAACAGCTACCAGGCCAGTATAGAGATGTCACCATTTGAGGCTCTATATGGACGAAAATGTCGAACTCCTTTATCATGGGACAATTTTGGAGAGGGGTGTTGCTTGGCCCGGAGATGGTGGTAGATTCAGCGGAGAAGGTTAGACTGATCAGAGATAGACTTCGGCTGGCTCAGGATAGGTAGCGGCATTGGGCCGATAGCCACCGAAGACCGTTAAAGTTCGAGGTTAGTTTCAGTTTCAGTTTGTGCTTGCTTGTGATTGGGTATTGAGTCTTGCTGTAACATCCAGTTTTCTAAAATGAGGGTAATTTTGAAATTTTATATTTTTAATTATTTAATTATGATATTTAATAATAATATGATTTTTGGTGATTTTTAATCAATTTAAAACTATTTAAAATTATGACTTGTAATTTTGGTATTTTGCTAGTGTAACCCTAGAGACAGCTTGACCTAGAGCCTAGCCATGTGATTAGGGTTTTTATCATTTTTAGTTTGAGGATATTTTGGTCATTTTGAATTTATTTGAATTTAATAGGATTTATTATAATTTATTGGAATGTATGTGAATTTATTATTAATTAAATAATTGCTTGGTGTCTTGTTAGTCCTTAACCTAGAATGGACCTAACCTAGAAGCTTAGACTTAACCCATAGGCTAAGTTAGAATGGTTAACTTAAGTTGTGGCTAGAAATTATCTAGTTAGGATCCAAATAGGGGTTTTAGTTAGTGAGACTTGATTTAGTGAAATGGGCCTATCAAATGTTGAACTTGATTAGCCTAGAGAAGGCCCATAGCCCATTAGACTCAACCCTAACCCTAATTTCATTCATTATGACCAGCCATAGGGCTTCCCCTCCCTATAAATAATCCTCATTGATTGTTCTTGACTTTTTGTAATATTTCAACAAATTGAAGAAAGAGGTAAAGAGCCATCTTCCCCAATCCATAACTTTTTTATTTCAAGTCCTTTTTGGCTCAAATCTTTTGTATTAGGTTCTAATTAACCTCTTCTTGCTGTTCATGGAGAGTAATCTCAGCCTTGGATCAATTTGGAGCATTTGGCCATCAAGGAGAACACCCCCCCATTTGAAGCTTCTCTTAAGATTGACACCTATAGGTAAAACCCCTTAAATTGTATTTTAATTCCGATTTCTTTGCATTTAGGGCTAGATCTAGGAGCCCCCTAGTTGTCCCCAAAATTTGGGCACAATTCGTGTCCATTTCGTGTTCGTATCGGACACGTATCATAGTGTATGTATAAGTGTTTGTTAAAATGTCACATAGGACATTATTTTTGATTTTTGAAAAACTAATTACATGAATTTGTAGATCTAGATATGTATATTAACTTTTGTGAAGACTGATGTGAATTTCGTGTCAATTTCATATCGAAATGGGGTACGGACACGCTGCACGACACGCGTGTGCGCTGTCCTGCTACCTGTGTCCTATTTCTCATTGGACAAAGCATTTCGACACGCAAAACTTGGCGTGGAGGTTGGGGCAGTGACTGACAAGACACTCCCCAAGTTTCACGACACCTCGTTTCGTGTCGGACACGAAAACGAGGCCGCACTGGTCATATACAAGGGCTGTACGCGTGCAAAAATGCGTCTGATACGCATATCGTATCATGCGTATGCGTGTCCGTCGTGTCTCGGGTTGTGTTGCATGTATAGGCCTATATGTGGGCTACACGTGGACACGAACACGAGATGTGTCGTGCCTCGTGTCGCGTCCATGGGAGCGTGGACTCGCTGTACGAGATAGTATAGTCTGTGCATATGTTGCACATTTTCAAGCACTTGGACACCTCGTGTCCTATTTTCTGGACACGAATGCATCCCTATGACACGTACACGTGTGTACTTCAAGTTGGCACAATCAATTTGACAAATTATTGGGTTTTTGTTTGAAAATTGGTTTTGAAGATCGGGTTCAATTGGAAATACTGATACATGTTAAGGCTCACTATTTCATGAGATTGAGATGCTAATTTTAATGTTTGTGCATGTATATATATTTCAGGGATGTATACCTACATGTCTGATATGTATTCCTACTTGATGTAAGTTATTTCCTCAACTGATTTCGAAATACTATACTAAATTGGTTTGGATTTCCCTATTCTCTGATACATTGAAGGGTTCACTGTTATGTGATTTTCGAATTGGGTTGCACTGTCATATGTAAACTGACACTTACACACTGATCCTCCCACATTTGTTTCTAAGTACTGTACACTATATGTTCAACTGTCATTTTGCCAACCTGAGAAACATTCTAAAAACCTGAGTTCTTTTATTAAACATGAGATTTAAAACATGAAAACTGAGCTTAATAGTTTTTTTTTTGAATGTTACATGTTTGCCTTGATTCAATTTTGACTTGGTGGAATGTTCAGATCCCTTACCTTTACCTATCAGTTCCAATGTTGATGTTGCACTCATCTATCATCCTGCACATCACCTCTTGTATATTCCCTTGCATCTTCATCAATTGCACATACACACTATTCCCCATATGATTTTAATATTTTCACACACATCTACACTATGCCACTGTCATACACACCACACACAGGACACTGAGTTGACACTGAAATTCTGAGTTTATGTTACACATCAATTCCTGAGTTTAAATTATTTCCTTGCTGAAATCTAAATGGTTTTGCAAAGTATTCACCTACGTTGTAATTTATGCATGTTTAGGTTTGATGATAACATAGGAATTTGGGGTGATAGGATTTCGAATGGCTTTGGGCTAAATGTGTAGACTGCATATAGAACTGTTATATGAAATTGAATTCCTATGTCTAACTGAGTAGTGATTGGTTTCAATTTCATTGGGCCTTTGTTTTGATATATGGCTGATGCGTTGTCCCTGTTAACCTGGGACTGAGAACCACATTGAATACACTACACATATGGGCACCTAGTAGCTAACACCCTATTGATTCCTGAGTTTAGCACCCCATTTAACTAACTGTCATATGTCTCCCTGTTTTATGTTGTATCATGCACACTGTTAATATTAACTGTCATGACACATTGTCACATAGATACACACTCTACTAAAATCCTGAACACACATTGATTGATTGTACACACACACACACCTGTTCTCCTCGACATTTCATTATGTTTTGACACTCTCACATCTCCACACACAAGCTGCCATATCTCACACACATGGATCTCCCCTTTCCCTTACCTCTCTCTATATATAGATATCAAAATATATGATATATGATGTAGCCTATATCATGTTAAATCACCCTTGCTAATCCCCTCCTTTCCCCCTATATATGAGATGATAGTATATAGGGCTATGCACATGAATGCATGATTGTATGGTATATTGCAAGTAAGATAGGAAATCCTTGTATGAATGCATCTAGGCAATGTAAGACATAATACATGAATGTATGAATAATGTGATTATGGAAACATGTATGTCAGGAAGGGTAATGCATGATAAATGAGATAATGAATACATGTATGTACATAAATGTTATGTACTATATATAGTTGGAATGCCGAATATTGTAGGCCTAATATAGAGTGCCTATATTGAATGCCTATATATACATTTATATACAACTTGTGTTGGCTTGTATAGCCTTAAGATTGTGTGGGAGTGCTAGCCTAGCTTGGTTAGGCCTAGTGAGACTTATTAGACTTGTTTGGGTTAAGTTCGACTAGTTGACCTAGCCTTGACTAGTATAGTTGACTGGAGTTGACCAAGTGTTGACTTTAGTCTATTTGACTAGACAGCATGCAGATGCATTGTAGATTACATTTAACATTCATACATCTTGACTTGTGTTGCTCTAACTAGGAGTCAGGTACTTCATCTCGGACAGTACATTTACTACAGCTATTCAGGATATCAGGCGAGTACATTCTTGACCATTTCATACTTGCTAGGATTTATATTCTTGCTCTAGATTACTTTACTTGATGCTGACACATCGGTAGCACGGATTGGTACTATATGGATCTTTTCATGAGATGTATCCCCCTCGGGAGCATCGATATTGTATGTTTTGTGCGTTTCCGAATCATCACGTATCTCTATGCTTTTACTGAATCACGAATCGCTTGTGACACATGTACTCTCATGTTCACAAAACCATCATGAATCACCTTCACGTATCACTCATTTTATGAGCTATATGAAGTTTCACGAATCTTAACATAACTTGAACAGATCCTTGTGTATTGATTGGGGATGGGGGAGTAGAAATAGGCATATGAATAATATCCAAGTAGCTGTAGTCATGAATCACTCTTAGCTGTAGTCATGAATCTTCCTATGCCATTCACATGTCTATTTTACTCTGACTCACGAGTCACTGCTAGTTCTCTATTTATAGTTGATAGTTCCTTACAGTTATCTCTTTACTTCATATATTATCTTTTCAGCATTTCATGTATCTTACTCTATTGTATGCTTTATTTTTTCTAACTTGATATGAACTGCGTGAGATGTATTGTGCCGCTCCTGTCCTGACTGGACTGTTGAAAATATTACATAGGATGAGGATGAGGCCCTATGCACCTCCTATTACGGAGCAGGCTTAGACGACACCTGCGACCTGGTTCCTCTGGAGGACCCACTGTAATACAGGACTACTCCCATAGGCTAGGCTAGATAGCTAGGCTTTATCTTTTTTAGCATTATTTATTCGACTTTCAGTTGTTGTTCTGAGATGTTGTAATATTTAGAGACTTGTATTGAGCTGGATGTTTTTTGAGTTGTTATCTTAGACACTTAGATTCTCTCTCTTATTTGTATGACATTGTGGTTTTAATCTATCTATCTACCTTTGCTATTCTGTATCTGCCTTAGATGTGATTGAGACTGTTCTGTTATGTCACCTCCATTCGGAGTGTATATACTGTTCAGGTACCTTATATTGTTAGATGTTACGACCTAGAACAGCGTTCTACCGTCGACACTGTGGCGTAGGCTGGGCGTTGTTACGTTCTCAACCCTCACAGTGGGTGCGGGTCGTGATACATTTTTAGTGGTGGCCCATGCAGGTCGAGTTATGTAGTGGTATTCGAACTAGAGTATCACTACAGTCTGCAGTAGGATTAGGATATTTTTGAAGGTACTCAATCACAGTTAGGATTCCTTGAGAGATTCCTGGGACGACCCTTGAGAATCTTATTTAAACTTCAATTTGAAATCCTTTTCCTTGTTTTGTTCACTCTCACTCCTTGATTATTGAATTTGATTTTGATAGATCGTTGTTGATTTGACTTTCCTATCGAGATGAATTTTATGCCTGAGTTACGATATTTTCTGATAACATATGTTGACGGGAATAATATGGATGTAAAACGTCTACTTGATTATGGAACCTGTAGTTTATCGTAGCCATATTAGCTGGCGTGGCGGAAACATAGAGACCTGACTTCGGATGTACGTATCTTGGTTATGAGATTTGAAATTTCTCGCAGCTATACTAGTCGGTATTGCGAGAATTCTAGACAACATGATTATGAGGTGCATGCCCCAGTTATGGAATTTATCGTTTATCGCAGCCTTGTTTACTGGCATGGCAGGGCTCTGAGTAATATAATTTTGGACAGACGCATATGATTATCAGACTGTACCTTGAGAAGGTTTTTAAACATATCATCTCTATCGTACCCTTCTGTTATAAATTGTACTCCATCATCAAATAACTTAGGAGTAGGAATATTTTAGTTTTATAGAGCTTATTCATATGTAGTTCTTTCAAGTGTAATGATATGATGACTTGTAGCGTGGTTGTACCCTAGAGATGATAGTTAGCATTGGTATTAGAATAGTAACCCATTGTAGCTGATTCTCCTGTTATTATAATACCTACCAGTTTCATAAAGGATGTTAGTCTGCTTTGCAGCCTTGATGATTATTATTATTTTCCCTTGTCCTTCCCAGTAAGGCACCTATGACCAGAGCCTGTCCTTGAGTATAGTTGTAGTTCACCTAAGACTGAGAGGTCTATATATATAGATAGATTGCAGATGATATTGGCAAATGGGATATGGGTTGGTTGGTATCTATAGGCCATTTTGTATAGGATTATAGACATTGTTTTAGCCTATATTTGGTTCAGTTTCCTATTTTAGTTAAGTTCTCCTTGTGATGAGTTCAGGCATGATAGATCAACCTTTATAGGCAGTGTACAGTTCCTTCACTAGATGTCCTGACCTTTGTTTATAAATTCAGTCTCCTGAGCATCATTTCCTTTTGCCTACATTGATGTTTCAGACCATTCATCCTTAGCATAATTTCTGAGCATTTGTTCAGTTCCTTATAAGTTTAGTCTACTTTAACCCTTGATGATCAGTTATATATGTATGGATATAGACGATATACTTAGGTTATATGTAATGGGTTGTTGTTCTTGAGCTTATGTATATATGGTATTTGGGATTTGTGTGCTTAGATTATGGGTATTTAGTTATAGGTGACTTGATAAGATTGGAAAGTTATGAGTTAGTCTATTATAGAGTTTTTCTTTTGCTAATCTCTAGTTGTCAACACCTAGATAGCTAGCATAGGTAAAACTCTAAGAAGTTGACCAGTTGATGACCAAGTACTTGGATGTTAAGAAATTGACTAGTGGTTGACCCTTGACTATGTTGACCTAGAAGAGTACTACCATCTTAAATTTTGAGGACGAAATTTTTCTAAGGTGGGTAGACTTGTAACATCCAGTTTTCTAAAATGAGAATAATTTTGAAATTTTATGTTTTTAATTATTTAATTATGATATTTAAATAATAATATAATTTTTGATAATTTTTAATCAATTTAAAACTATTTAAAATCATGACTTGTAATTTTGGTATTTTGCTAGTGTAACTCTAGAGATAGCTTGACCTAGAGCCTAGCCATGTGATTAGGGTATTTTATTTATCTTTTTTAGCTTGAGGGTATTTTGGTCATTTTGAATTTATTTGAATTTTATAGGATTTATTAGAATTTATTGGAATGTATGTGAATTATTATTAAAAATAATGTTTGGTGTCTTGTTAGTCCTTAACCTAGAATGGACCTAACCTAAAGCTTAGACTTAACCCATGGGCTAAGTTAGAATGGTTAAGTTGTGGCTAGAAAATATCTAGTTAGGATCTAAATAGGGGTTTTAGTTAATGAGACTTTATTTAGTGAAATGGGCCTATCAAATGTTGAACTTGATTAGCCTAGAGAAGGCCCATAGCCCATTAGACTCAACCCTAACCCTAATTTCATTCATTATGACCAGCCATAGGGCTTCCCCTCCCTATAAATAATCTCCTCATAGATTATTCTTGCCTCTTTGTAATATTTCAACAAATTGAAGAAAGAGGTAAAGAGCCATCTTCCCCAATCCATAACTTTTTCATTTCAAGTCCTTTTTGGCTCAAATCTTTTGTATTAGGTTCTAATTAACCTCTTCTTGCTGTTCATGGAGAGTAATCTCAGCCTTAGATCAATTTGGAGCATTTGGCCATCAAGGAGAATACCCCCCTCATTTGAAGCTTCTCTTGAGATTGACACCTATAGGTAAAACCCCTTAAATTGTATTTTAATTCCAATTTCTTTGCATTTAGGGCTAGATCTAGGAGCCCCCTAGTTGTCCCCGAAATTTGGGCATAATTCGTGTCCGTATCGGACACGTATCATAGTGTATGTATAGGTGTTTGTTAAAATGTCACATAGGATTTTATTTTGATTTTTGAAAAACTAATTACATGAATTTGTAGATCTATAATGTATATTAACTTTTGTGAAGATTGATGTGAATTTTGTATCGATTTTGTATCGAAATGGGGTACGGACACGCTGCACGACACGCGTGTGCACTGTCCTGCTACCTGTGTCCTATTTCTCACTGGACAAGGCATTTCGACATGCGAAACTTGGCGTGGAGGTTGGGGCAGTGACTGACAAGACACTCCCCAAGTTTCATGACATCTTTTGTGTCGAACACGAAAACGAGGCCGTACTGGTCATATACAGGGGCTGTACGCGCGCAGAAACGCATTGATACGCACGTCGTATCAGGTGTATGTGTGTCCGTCGTGTCTCGGGTTGTGTCGCATGTATAGGCCTATATGTGGGATACACATGGACACGAACACGAGATGTGTCGTGCCTCGTGTCGCATCCATGAGAGCGTGGACTCGCTGTACGAGACAGTGTAGTCTGTGCATATGTTGCGTGTTTTCAAGCACTTGGACACCCGTGTCCTATTTTCTAGACACGAATGCATCGCTATGACACATACACGTGTGCACTTCAAGTTGGCACAATCAATTTGACAAATTATTGGGTTTTTGTTTGAAAATTGGTTTTGAAGGTCGGGTTCAATTGGAAATACTGATACATGTTAAGGCTCACTGTTTCATGAGATTGATATGCTAATTTTAATGTTTGTGCTATATATTATATATATAAATATCAGGGATGTATACCTACATGTCTGATATGTATTCCTACTTGATGTAAGTTATTTCCTCAACTGATTTCGAAATCTACATACTAAATTGGTTTGGATTTCCTTATTCTCTGATACATTGAAGGGTTCACTGTTATGTGATTTTTGAATTGGGTTGCACTGTCATATGTAAACTGACACTTACACACACTGATCCTCCCACATTTGTTTCTAAGTACTGTACACTATATGTTCAACTGTCATTTGGCCAACCTGAGAAACATTCTAAAAACCTGAGTTCTTTTATTAAACCTGAGATTTAAAACATGAAAACTGAGCTTAATAGTTTTCTTTTTTGAATGTTACATGTTTGCCTTGATTCGATTTTGGCTTGGTGGAATGTTCAGATCCCTTACCTTTACCTATCAGTTCCAATGTTGATGTTGCACTCATCCATCATCCTGCACATCACCTCTTGCATATTCCCTTGCATCTTCATCAATTGCATATATACACTATTCTCCACATGATTTTAATATTTTCACACACATCTACACTATGCCATTGTCATACACACCACCACACAGGACACTGAGTTGACACTGAAATTCTGAGTTTATGTTACACATCAATTCCTGAGTTTAAATTGTTCCCTTACTGAAATCTAAACGGTTTTGCAAAGTATTCACCTACATTGTAATTTATGCATGTTTAGGTTTGATGATAACATAGGAATTTGGGGTGATAGGATTTCGAATGGCTTTGGGCTAAATGTGTAGACTGCATATGAGAACTGTCATATGAAATTGAATTCCTATATCTAACTGAGTAGTTGCTTAGGGATTTATGTTGGGATAGTGATTGGTTTCAATTTTAGTTGGGCCTTTGTTTTGACATACGGCTGATGCATTGTCCCTGTTAACCTGGGACTGAGAGCTACATTGAATGACACTACACACATGGGCACCTAGTAGCTAACACCCTATTGATTCCTGAGTTTAGCACCCCATTTAACTAACTGTCACATGTCTCCCTATTTTTTGTTGTATTATGCCACTATTAATATTAACTGTCATGACACATTGTCACATAGATACACATTCTACTAAAATCCTGAACACATTGATTGATTGTACACACACCTGTTCTCCTTGACACTACATTATGTTTTGACACTCTCACATCTCCACACACAAGCTGCCATATCTCAAACACACATAGATCCCTTTTCCTTACCTCTCTCTATATATAGATATCAAAATATATGATATATGATGTAGCCTATATACATGTTAAATCACCCTTGCTAATCCCTTCCTTTCCCCCTATATTGAGAAGCTAGTATATAGGGCTATGCACATGAATGCATGATTGTATGGTATGTATGCAAGTAAGATAGGAAATCCCTGTATGAATGCATCTAGGTAATGTAAGACATGAATACATGAATGTATGAATAATGTGATTATGGAAACGTGTATGTCAGGAAGGGTAATGCATGATAAATGAGATAATGAATGCATGTATGTACATAAATGTTATGTACTATATATAGTTGATGAATGCCTAATATTGTAAGCCTAATATAGAGTGCCTATATTGAATGCCCTATATACATTATATATAAACTTGTTGTGTTGGCTTGTATAGCCTTAAGATTGTGTGGGAGTGCTAGCCTAGTCTTGGTTAGGCCTAGTGAGACTTATTAGACTTGTTTGGGTTAAGTTCAACCTAGTTGACCTAGCCTTGACTAGTATAGTTGACTGGAGTTGACCAAGTGTTGACTTTAGTCTAGTTTGACCTAGACAGCATGCAGATGCATTGTAGATTACATTTAACATTTCATGTATACATCTTGACTTGTGTTGCTCTAACTAGGAGTCAGGTACTTCTCGGACAGTACATTTACTACAGCTATTCAGGATATCAGGCGAGTACATTCTCTGTCCGTTTCATACTTGCTAGGATTTATATTCTTGCTCTAGATTACTTTACTTGATGCTGACACATCGGTAGCACGGATTGGTACTATATGGATCTTTTCATGAGATGTTATCCCCCTCGGTAGCATCGAATATTGTATGTTTTGTGCGTTTTACGAATCATCACGTATCTCTATGCTTTTACTGATTCACGAATCGCTTGTGACACATGTACTCTTATGTTCACAGAGCCATCATGAATCACCTTCACGTATCACTCATTTTATGAGTCATGTGAAGTTTCACGAATCTTAACATAACTTGAACAGATCCTTGTGTATTAATTGGGGATAGAGGAGTAGAAATAGGCATGAATAATATCCAAGTAGCTGTAGTCATGAATCACCCTTAGCTGTAGTCATAAATCTTTCTATGCCATTCACATGTCTATATTTACTCTGACTCACTAGTCACTGCTAGTTCTCTATTTATAGTAGATAGTTCCTTACAGTTATCTCCTTTACTTCATATATTCTCTTTTCAACGTTTCATGTATCTTACTCTATCGCATGCTTTATTTTTCCTAACTTGATATGAACTGCGTGAGATGTATTGTGCTCGCTCCTGTCCTGACTAGACCTGTTGAAAATGTTACAGAGGATGAGGATGAGGCCCTATGCACCACCTATTACAGAGCAGGCTTAGACGACACCTGCGAACTGGTTCCTCTGGAGGACCCAGCTGCAGTACAGGATGCTATCCCATAGTCTAGGCTAGATAGCTAGGCTTTATCTTTTTTCAGCATTGTTTATTCGACTTTCAGTTGTTGTTTGAGATGTTGTATTATTTAGAGACTTGTATTGAGCTGGATGTTTCTTGAGTTATTATCTTAGACACTTAGATTCTCTCTCTATTTGTATGACATTGTGGTTTTGATCTATCTATCTACCTTTACTATTTTTATCTGCCTTAGATGTGATTGAGACTGTTCTGTTATGTCACCTCCATTTGGAGTGTATATACTGTTCAGGTACCTTATATTGTTAGATGTTGCGACCTAGGACAACGTTCTATCGCCGACACTGCGGCGTAGGCTCGTCGTTGTTACGTTCTCGTACCCTCACAGTGGGTGCGGGCCGTGACACTTGCTTTGTGTCTAGTTTGACGATATAGTATTCTTGAAGATTTCTCGACACGGGGCACACTTCGCTTTGGCCGGGACGGGAAGCTTAGCCCACGCTACATCGGGCCTTTCACTATTCTTGGGAGGGTCGGTGCAGAAGCCTATCAACTAGATCTGCCGTCTACACTCGAGGGAGTGCACAACGTGTTCATGTGTCGCAACTGAGGCGGTACATGGCAGATCCTAGCTATGTATTGGATCATTCCGCGATCGAGGTGGGGCCTACTCTAACTATCCGGAACAGCTGTGGAGATTCTGGATCGTCGAAAGAAGGTGCTACGGAACCAGGTTATACCCTTGGTTCGAGTTGCATGGAGGCTCCACTCTCAAGGTGAGTCTATGTCAGCCCTGATTTTCAATTTTGATTTAATTAGTGTTAATTAATTTCTAATGACGATATAGTGTTCTTGAAGATTTCTCCGACACGGGGCACACTTCGCTTTGGCCGGGACGGGAAGCTTAGCCCACGCTACATCGGGCCTTTCACTATTCTTGGGAGGGTCAGTGTAGAAGCCTATCAACTAGACCTGCCGTATACTCGAGGGAGTGCACAACGTGTTCCATGTGTCGCAACTGAGGCGGTACGTGGAGATCTAGCTATGTTGGATCATTCCACGATCGAGGTGGGGCCAACCCAACTATCCGGAACAGCCTGTGAAGATTCTGGATCGTCGAAAGAAGGTGCTACGGAACCAGGTTATACCCTTGGTCCGAGTTGCATGGAGGCTTCACTCTCAAGGTGAGTCTATGTCAGCCCCTGATTTTCAATTTTGATTTAATTAGTGTTAATTAATTTCTAATGACATATTTAGCCTTAAAATAATTTAATATGATTTTAGGATTTTTCTACAAATTTTTAATAATTTTAAATGAGTTTTAATAACTAAATACCATTTTGCAATTTATTAAAATGTTTTAAATAGTTTTATAATTTATTAAATGTTTAATAGCAGTTTGTAAATACTTAAATTATTTCAGTGGTAGTTTGTAATTAATTAATTATTTTAAGTGCTGGATGCAAATTATTATTTGCATTCAGACATAGTTAGGGACCTATTTGTAAAATCCTAATTCCTAGGGACCTAACTGCTAAAACCCCTTTTCACACCACTCCCCGACGACCCGGCCAGCTGCGATGACCAGCCAGCTGCCCCGCGTTTCCGGCCGACTTCGAACCCCCTAACCCTAGCTCACCGTCGACAACCCCCACAGACCCTTTCTTCCCCGACGAGCCTAAAACCTAACCCTAACTCCGGCGAGCCCCAACGCCACCTCCCCAGCAACCAACAGTCGTATCCACCACCACCATTCGACGCGCCACGGCGAGCTGAATCGATCGCCACCCGAGCGCCACCCCGACGACGCCCCTAGCCGCCGTCAACACGTTCGAAACCCCCCCGACGCCGGACACGTGAGTAAACACTTCTAAACTGTGTCGTGCGTATCTCGTGCTCACGTATGTGATTCGCCGTATCCTGAAGAGCATGATGGTAAGACTGGATACGAAAGACTAGACCGTACATGTCGTGCTTAGCACGGACACGCGACTCATGTGTCCTTAACTGTCAGGACACAGAGTTTGTTTTATCGGGTTTAAAGCATATTAACTTAAACCTAAATAAATCTAACCCGAACCCTACCCCTAACACAAAGCTCGGGCTGACCCCCTGGCCAGCCCGACCGCACCCAAGAACCCGACCCCCCTGGGCCAAGTTCGAACCCCCCATGTTGTTGTTTGTTTTGTTTATTTAAGTTATTATTATTATTATTATTTATATATATATATATATATATATTATATATATATATATATATGTATATGTCTACTATTATATATATATATTATGTATATATATATATTATATTATATATATTCTTTATATGTATATTATTATATATATATATATATATATATTATATTATATATTCTATATATATATATATAATATATATATATATATATTATCTATAATATATATATATAATATATATATATATATTAAATATATATAATATATATATATATATATATATAATATATATATATATATATATATATATATTATTTATTTTTTATTTTTTATATATAATATGTATACATAACTATTTAGCCTCTATAATTTACGTAATGTTGTACATATTATACTTTGATATATGTAAATACACTTGTCATATTTATATGACTACTATGTATAATTTTACCTTGTTAAAATATAATATTTATTATGTACTTTACCTCTTTGTATTTTTTGTGTATTTTTATTACTGCAACCATTTGGGGTCCAAGCCTAGCATGGGTTTTTGGGCTCAAATAGTTTTCACACATTCAAGACCTGTACAAGTCATATTGGACTTGATTCATGGCCTTGGGTCCTGGTTTTGAACTCTGGTTCAAATTATGTACATGGACAAATACGCAGATAATTAATTATTTAATTTCAAATTGTGTACCATGCTGTTTTTGAATTTCTAAAAATACTTTAATTGCTGTTAAAATTCTGGAAAAAATAGTATTTAGATACTATGTAATTTAGCTAATTAGCATAATTTTACAGTATTTAATTTACAGTTTTGCTACTGTTTTGGCATATGAAACCAGAACTCATTTTCTGTGTACTTATGAAAACTGATTTTTATAAAATACATGTACTGGTTAATAAATTCCAAAAAAATTATAATAAATTTCTATAATTAACAAGGATCATTTTGGTACTTTAATTTATATGAAATTGAGCTTTTTGTCTATCTCAAAAATTGTTGGAACATAGTGTACAGTTGATTTAATTATTGAATAATTATGACTGACACTTTTTGTGCTATTTTGAGTTATAGCTGTATTGAACCTCACCCCACACTAGTGTAAAGGCTCTAGAAAGTTAGTTTGAGTATGTGTCACCCCATATTGGTCTCTTATGCTAAAGTCACCATTTGGCTAGGTGTCCGGTCAAAAAGTCGTATTGCACCACTAGTGTCGTAGTATTTAACTTAGTATGAAAACTAAGTTTATGTATTATTTCTATAGTGACAAGTTACCAGGCATTTATAGTATTTTAATCGCTGCTTTACTTTGCTAGAGGCAAGTACTTTCTACAAACTTTACATACGATTACAATAATGATCTGCAAATCCAACCATGTTAAATGCTGATCCTTGGGGTAGTAAGTTAAATCTTCACATATTGTACTTTCAGTCACTACCATGCTTAGACCAGTCTTTATGTATCTCTCACATGATTAGAATATGGGTTATGGGTAAACTGTTAGTAGTGTACGTGATCATGCCCCCCCTTTCCGTACGTATGTACCGAGCAAGGTTTCATTTTATATGAATACTACGCCGTAGGCTTTATCTCAAAGCGAATTTGTACGTATGTACATCTATCGCCTTATCACTTGTACGGAAGTACTTTATTATGTGCCCCTGCACATTGTACACCTATTGACGATCATGTACTTGCTACAGTTTTAAACATTACATATACATCTGTCTCTATGACATATGTGTCCTTGCCATGATAGATTATGTGATGCCATGTTTCCAGTTTATTCCTCTTATGTTCATTTTCATGTTTCATATGCTAGTTTGTTAGAATCAGTACTTGCTCCCGTCTTGACAGGATAACGTTGTAGGTATTCTTACTGAGGAGGAGTTGCTCTGTGACTCATATTATGGAGTCACTGTCGAGGACCAGGCTTTGCCTTACGAGGATGTACCTGCGGGAAAACTCGTCTAGTTTGCGTAGTTGCTTGGGATATTTAGTGTAGTCATGTACTAGACTACGTATTTTGTAACTGGACTTGTATCCAGTTTTACATTTCAGACTTGTACTTGGACTTATTAATATGAGAACTTTTGTGTTTGGAGCATTTATGACTCTTATTTACTTATAGAACTGTTAGCATTTAGTCTTATCTTGTATCTCTAGAACAGCTTACTGCGTTTTATCTCAAGCGTAGGCTGGACATGACTGTTTCACTTAACAAAATGCCAAAAAAAGAAATTGGCCTTTGAAAATAAAACGAGAAAAAGTACAAGAAGTACAAATTTGATTCTGGGAAAGTATTGCTATGGAAGTCTGATTCGTAAATGATCACTTTGTTCCTTGGACCATATGATGATGATGAAGATCACTACTTGAAGTAGAACAACTGGAAGAACTAAGTCACCAGAAAGGTATCGACGCACTTGGGCACTGATGGCGAGGCCGAATGCTTTCCTGCTTTGCTTCACTCTGTTCTGAAAGAAAGGTTAAAGAAGAATGCTCTGGAGAATCAAAATCTCTAAGTTCTGATCTCTGTATTCTCCTGTCTCTGTGTGTGTTATGAGAAAAAAATATTTATAGACTTGGGCTTTTGTGCGTAAAAACTCAGCAAAAGTTCCATCTTTACGCTAACAACTGCCACCCACGACTGAAGCCATCCTCTGTATATGTTGACACGTGTCCCATCATTTCAGTAAGAATAGGATGTATGTACACACGTTCTTCGAGAAGAATGGCATGAAAGCCACGTAACCAAACCACGTTCCAAACTGGTGGAGGAGAATAGGGCAAAAATAGCCCCAATGTACTCTGAGCGTAAAGCAGTAGATTAGGCGTAAAATAGCCCTGACATAGACTTCCGCGTAAAGTGGTTGTTAAATAACCTTGAGCGTAAAAGCTGCTCAAATAGACTTTACGCACACGTCGACTGTTGAGCGTAAAGGCTCGTATAATCTTCGTGCGTAAAAGAAGCCATAGTGTGAGCGTAAAGTAGCTCAATCCACACACTAAACGACAACATTGGTCTCTGTGTAAAAAATCCCTTTGAATTCTGTGATATATGCCATCATTAATATCTCCATGTCAGAGTTTGCATTAAATACGAGATTTGACAGCTTTGTCCAGCGTAAAAGTGGCTGATCTGTCCTTGGCGTAAAACCATGGGTATAGACCCGAGCGTAAAATGATCTGCCTGCTTTAGGCATAAAGTGATTAGCCTTGTCTTGGGCGTAAAGTATTTAGCCTCTCTGCGGCGTAAAGTGGCTCAATTGGAGTAAATGATCTATCACTTTCACTCTTTCTTTGAAGCACTTTTTACGCTCCTACAAGACCCCCTTCAAAGTTTTCAAATATCTCCAAAATTTGAAACACTTTGAACAGAAGCGTAAAAGTTAAAATTTGATCAGTCAGCATAAAATTCGGGATACGCAACCGTCATCCGCGTAAAAGCGGAATATCCAACAGTCGGTACAATTTTCAATAGTGTCGGTCAACACTTAACCGTCATAATGAATTTCTTTCTCGAGACTTTCGAATGCCTTTTCGTTTCCCCGAGTTTACATTAATAATGAGCAGTTTCCAACGAGGAATATGAAGAGTTGATTTAATTGTATAAATAAGAAGAAATTCTTCACTCTTGTCATTCATCCTCATAGTGACATGGCGCCAAAGAACGAGATTACTAACAAGAGGCTTCGAGCTCCAGGCTTGATTTTGAGCGAGCATGCAACCTTTTAGAGTGCTTTGGACTGACTCCTGCAGTCTTTAGTCGCATCGATGGTGGTCCCCTAACTGCGTACGAAGGGCCAGGAGATGCAGAAGCATTTCTTAATCTGATGCGTCGCTCCGGGATTCGCAATATGCACGAACTAGGTACCTCCCTTCGTCAGCCCGACGAGGGAGAGAAAAAATGATGTTTTTATGTATTGCGAATCTTTTATCTGTAGGGGGCCACTCTCCCTTTTTATAAATAAAGTCTGATGTTAATCTCATCTGTTGGTACATAGAACTGTTCAACACTTATTTTGACTGCTTCTATGGTTGTTCATTCCCAAAAAACAAACCGACACGTGGCGTCTGTCTTGTGGTCACGAGATCTTTTTAATAGGATCTTTTCCCGAAATAGACTCCCAACAGTTTCTTCAGTCTTTATAAATAGCCGAGAATGTTTCATATATTCTCATTCTATTCCTCTGAAGATAACTTTTTGCAATATTGTTCTCCAACAAATGACAATGGCGATGCTTTCCAATAGCGTTCCTTTGTACGCCCAATCATCAGACGTCGATTCATCCACTATTAGAGCCAAACCATTTGACTTAAGTGGTAAGTCCGATCGTAAGCAAATATCTGTCTTGAATTTTTTGTTGAAAACAGCTATTCATGAGCGTAAATCTTGACGAGCGTAAAAATCCTTACTGAAGCACTGGCGTAAAAGCCTTGCTGAATCACTGGCGTAAAAGCCTTGCTGAAGCACTGGCGTAAAAGCCTTGCTGAATCACTGGCGTAAAAGCCTTGCTGAAGCACTGGCGTAAAAGCCTTGTTGAATCACTGGCGTAAAAGCCTTGTTGAATACTGGCGTAAAAAGCCTCGCTGAATAGTGATACACCTGAAGCACTGGCGTAAAAGCCTTGTCATCTTTTTTAGTTAGCGTTTAATACGCATCTGATGATACTTCTGTTTAAAACACTTTTCTTTGTTGTTTCTGCAGAAGTTTGGCTGAACAGTTTTTCCAGGACCGGCATTGGTGACTTTGACGTTGTGAAGAGCGTTCTTCTGACATCAACATCAGGGAGCTCATGCGCTTTTGACGCACAAATCAGACAACTCAGAACTCTTCGTGGGATAGAAGGGTCTTCCTTGTTGGTAGGAAGAGCCTTTATACAGGAGAGTTGGATGGTGGAGTCAACTCTACCCCGAGAAATCGGGTAGTAGAGTTCCTTTCACGGCAGAACTAGGAATCGTATCCCAATGCTAGATACATTCCTATCTCCTCTGGAAGGCCGCCCCTAATCCACCAGTTGTATTGGCAGCAACACGCCTTCGGGCTGCCATACCCTGGGGTTCTCCTCTCGTCTGAGAGAGAAGACCAGAGTTTGATTCCTACTGTTCTGGTCGCCACTGAGGCTCAGACAGCAAGGAATTGACACCAACAACGAATCCGACGAAGAAGATCCGAAGAAGAAATAAATCTCCATTAGGTTATCGTTGTGTGTATAGAATGAAAATCCAAGATGTAATAGATTTCCATTATGATTTGTAAGAAAGTCTAAGAAATGTAATAGACTTTTATGATATGAGAATGGAAATGATAATTCTTCTATGCTCAATGATTTGTATCTATCTAGATGAAATATGGACATGATAGATAATAAAATCTTGCTTTCTGTTTCTAGAGTATACAATACTATCAGAGGTAATATGGACATGATAGTATGTAAGAACTCAAAAGAAAATTAGATTAATATCTATGCAGAGGTCAAAAATGGAAATGATAGATAGGAAAAGTAGGTGGATTTAGTATTTATCCAGAGGTTATGAAAACATGATAAATAATGAATCCCACTTTTTAATCAATTGATAAAATAGAAGATTTAAAATCCCTCTCCAGGAGATAAGAAATCAGCTTAACCAAACCTTGGTAGCTGGGGAATAAGGAGACAGATGTCATGAGCATATAAGTCCATCTTAATGTATGAATGAATCATAATTTTCGGGAAAAGAAAACATTGATTCGATTCCATAATTAAATGAATGAACCCGATAGAACGAACGGACAGGTCTTTTCGGGAATGAAAAGTTGTTCTCAATCTCAAAGACCGGTTCATCAACAGTCCTCTTCTATAAATAGGCGAGAACTCTCTGTAATCATTTCATTCTTATTTCTACTCCTCAATTGAAAATGTCTTCCGAGGATGTACACAAAAGAATGAAGTCTCCAGGAAAATTGAGGACGTCACTGAGATGTGTCCCGTTGAGCCAACAGTGGCAGGCCCGACTCAAGTAGGCAACAGCTCTTCTACGCCCAAGCCACCACAAGATATCCTTGCGTTCTTAGTAGAGTCAGGAAAAACTCCTGAAGAAGCGCTGAGGATGGCCGCCTGCAAGTTTTTTATGAACTCAGGCGACAATGCCTTCGAGACATTAACTGACTATGTATTCAATAAGGGAGGCAGTGGTTCGTCCTTGACCTTTTGTTTTGAACAAAAATAGTAATAAAAGAAACTTTATTTTCATTCTGTCTCCCCTTTTTTTTATACATAGTATTTCTTAAGAAATTTGCCATTGATTGGCATCATGAGTAGATCTCCATTGGGCTTTGATAACCGATAGGCGCCATTGGAAAATACGGACTCAATTACATAAGGGCCTTCCCATTTTGCTTGGAATTTCCCTTTACTTTTATGAGTCATCACCATCGGTCTCCGAACGGCTAATAAGTTCGCCAACCTTGAATACCCTCTCTTTAACTTTACGATTGAAAGTTCGAATATGCGGGCTTGATATAGTTCAATATGCTGTTGTGCTTGAAGACGCTTCTCATCCAATCCTTCAAGTTCTTGGAGTCGTAAGCGATCATTATTCTCTGTAGTTAGCTCATTAGCAATGGCTATTCGTAGAGATGGGATCTGGATTTCCAATGGGAGGACAGCTTCACATCCATAAACCAATGAGAATGGTGTAAAACCAGTAGGAGTCCGGACTGTTGTTCGATAAGCCCATAAACACTCTCCAAGTTTCTCATTCCAATCACGTTTATTAGAAGAACAAACTTTTTGAGAAGTTTAATGATCGTCTTATTGAAAGCTTCGGCTAAACCATTAGCAGCTGGATTATAAGCCGTAGAAGCCAAATTCTGAATTGGTTCTTATCACAGAATCGATAAAATGCCTGACTGGCAAATTGTGGACCATTGTCATGAATTATCCGTCGAGGAATCCCGAAGCGGTAAATGACATGGTGCTTGATGAAGCTGATCATTAGATGTTTTCACTTCCGCAAGGGGAACTGCTTCTGCCCACTTAGAAAAGTAATCTGTTATAGCTAATATGAACCGATGTCCTTTAACAGAAGGAGGATTAATAGGACCAATGACATCCATACCCCAAGCTTCGAAGGGCCAAGAGGCTGCTGTAGGGTGTAGAAATTCAGATGGTTGATGAATAAAATCAGCATGAATCTGACATGCTTTACATCTTCTGGCATAGTCTACAGCATCTGCAATCATAGAAGGCCAATAATACCCCATTCTTCGAATGCGGTCTTGTAATTTAGGACCCGGTTGATGAGCACCACAAATACCATATGAGCTTCTGCAGTTTGTTTAGCTTCACTTTCTGAGAGACAACGCAGCAAGAGTCCATCATAAGAACGACGGTATAGCATATGTAAAGACGAATCATAATAAAATCGAAACGATCGTCTTTTGATTGATGCAGCTCTTTTGGATCTTCAGGCAAAATCCCATGGACTGCATAATCAATGAATGGAGTTCTCCAATCCTTCTGCTGGGAATTTGACTCTGTAGTATAACTTTGTCAATATAAATTCTTGACACAGAACAAGTCTCGATCCAACAAATAATTGTATTTTGCCTTCGGATTGGAACAGCCAGGTCTGCAGCTAAACTAGCAAGAGCATCAGCTTCCACATTCTGAGAGCATGGTATAAACTCAATGAAGAATCCTTTGAATGAAAGGACCAGTTCAACTACCACTTGATGATAAGGAATGAGATCAGGATTTCTGACCTCATAAGTCCCTCTAACTTGATTAACAATCAATTGAGAATCTCCATAAGCTTCTAGGAACTCAATATCCAGTTTTTTGCTACTTGGAGACCGATCAATAGAGCATTATATTCTGCTACATTGTTGGAGCATGGCTCATTGAGAGAATAGGCACGGTATATGACCATTTTGTCAGAGAAACCAAGACGATTCCTACCCCAGAGACAATATTGCCTTTAGGTCCTACTCGTGATGCCCCATCAAAATATAATTGCCATATGTCATTCTTCAAAGTCAGGTTACAATCCACGACTTCATCTGGAATGTCCTCATATAATTTTGATGTTTCAGGTATAGGGTGAGCAGCTAAGAAATCGGCTAATGCTTGACCCTTTATTGATTTCTGAGGTACATAAACCATGTCATAAGGAGTAAGCAACATCGCCCAGGTGGCCAACCTGGAGTTAAGAATGCGGTTTTCTCATCAATACCCGAATGGGATTTATTCTGGAGATGACATGAATAGTCTGTCCTGTCACATAATGTCTTGTCTTTTGGACGGCAAAAACCAAAGCTAGACATTCCTTTTCCACAGGAGTATACCTGTGTTCAGCTCCGACCATCATTCTGCTCAGATAATATATTGCTTGCTCATGACCCATATCACTTTTTGTGCAAGAAGAGCGCCAAGTGAATGATCCAAGGCTCGAACATATAGCAAAAATGGCCTTCCTACCACCGGAGGTACCAGAACAGGTGGGTTTGTAAGGTATTGCTTAATGTCATTGAAGGCTTTCTGACACGCTTCATCCCAAACAAAAGATACGCCTTTCTTTAATAGACGGGAGAAAGGTTGACATCTCCCAGAAAGATTAGATATAAATCTTCTAATATAAGCAATACGACCCTGAAAGCCACGGAGTTCTTTCAGATTACGAGGAGGACGCATTTCAAGAATTGCTTTAACCTTATCAGGATCGACGTGGATACCCTGAGAAGTAATGACAAATCCTAAAAATTTGCCACTGGAAACCCCTAAGAAAGACTTAGTAGGGTTCATTTTCAATTGATGCTGGCACATCAACTCAAATACTGTCCTCAAGTCCTGAATGTGATCATCCTTTGATCGACTTTTAACAGCAATGTCATCTACATAGCATTCAACTATTTCGTAGATGTTCTTGAAAGATGTTGCTCATAGCCCGTTGATACGTGGCCCACGTTTTTAAGACCAAACGGCATAACCGTATAGCAGTAGACCCCAAGGGGTGTACGAAAAGCGGTATGCTTCTCATCTTCTGGATGCATCTTGATCTGATTGTACCCTGAGAATCCGTCCATGAAAGACATGCGTTCAAAATCACATGTATTGTCTATCATGACATCAGTAATTGGAAGTGGAAATTCGTCCTTTGGACAAGCTGCATTAAGATCTCGATAATCTATACAAACTCGGACTTTTCGTTCTTCTTCATGACAGGAACAATATTGGCAACCCAATCTGGGTGTTGCTCTTCACGAACAAATCCACATGTGATCAACTTTTTGACTTCTGCTTCAATTGCATCCATCATATCTGGTCTAAAGCGCCGTTGTGTTGTTTTACAGGCTTGACGTTAGGTAAAATATTGAGTTTATGAGTAGCAACTTTAGGATCTAGGCCTGGCATATCCTCATAACTCCATGCAAAAATGTCAATATATTCTTTGATAAGTTTTATCAACTGTTCCTTTTCATCTTCAAAAGATTCTTACTGATGAATATTGGTTTGGACGTAGTTCCATCTCCAACATCAATCTGGATAACCTCATCCTCTGTAGGTGGCTGTCGCTGTTCAAAACGAAGTTCCCACTGAGTATCCATCTGTTGAGCCCAAGGATCATTCTCAAATAGTTAGATTCATTATCATTTGAACCATATTGACTGAAAATACTTGTCCAGATTCATCATATGAGGAATGAGACATATCAGTTTCAATGAATTGGACTTCTTCTGAATCCGATGATTGTGAAGAGCTAGAAGAGAATTCTTCTTGTATATCGTCATTAAACATGTGGGACGGATCATATCCCAACCCATGACGAGTTTTGGTAAAACGGATACCACATAATGGTAGTCGTCTACCCTTGCCTTGATTGAGACCTTGCATAGTCTTCAAATCATATCCCATGTTCTGGATAATCTTGATAGATTGTTGACTATACTTGTCAATTCGGATTCTTCCCTTGTCTTTATCTTTCAGCTCATCTGCCTGAGCAACAGGGATATTTCTAGCCAGGCCAAACACAATTTGGCGCTTGTTTTTCTTATCAGACGGAACCACGAAATAAGATTCTTCGTGACGTCTAAAAGTTACGCAAGCTTGTGATGAAGCGGCCACAGGTAGAAGATAAGGAAAGATGTTAGGAACCTTTGAGCATAAGGTCCAACATCTACATGAGGAGGAAAAGAATTTTCTTATGATCGATGTATAAAGTTTCTTCTGGCTCAATGTCGTCTTTATATTGATGACTTTGATTATCAGAAGATAAAGTCATTCTTTCGATAAACTTGACAGCCATATACTCGAAAAGGAAATCAATATTTACATCATTTACAATTTGACTGCTACGCTTCGGATTAATCATCAGTGGACCATTATCCGCCTTCTGCGTAGTTTTGCCAAGATTGACAATCAATGGTGGTTCTAGATCATTCGTACAAGAAGTACGCCCTTTGACCTTGATCATAAAAGGTTGAACTTGGCTCTTAGCAGGAATATTTGTTGATTCCTCAGATGAAGTTTGAGTTCTTCCTTTAACCTTGATTATCAGAGGTTGATCATTGACAGATTGGGATTGGATTCGTCCCTTGACTATGATCTTAAAGGTTGCTCCTCTGGCGGATCTTCATTAATAGACTGATCCTCAGTAGGTGATTGATCTTCAGCTATGTCTGATATCTCTTTCACATGCTCTTGTTTATAAAGCCTTGAATCAGAAAAATAGGCTTGACACCCTTGAAAGGATTGATATCAGCAAACTCAGTCTTCACAACTCCTTGGGAATCCACATACTTGAAGCATTGGTGGAGAGTTGAAGGCACAATATTGTGCTCATGAATCCACGGTCTCCCCAAAAGGATATTATAGGAGACGTCTGAGTTGATAACATAGAAAGTTACCATGGTTCGAAGATCACCAATCTGAATCTGCAGACGAATCTTCCCAGTGGCTTGCTCTGCCTTGAGAGTTGAAACCGACTATCGTAGTACTAGTGTAAGTCAAATCACTAGTAGGAATCCTCAGAGGTCTTAGCATACTCTGAAGAATTATGCTAATTGAGGACCCAGGATCAATGTAAATCCTGTCAATTTCAGTAGATCCAATATACCCAGTGTAGCACAAAGGTCTGTCATGCTTGTTATGCTTCAACAGCATATCTTCTTGTGTAAAGGTGATGTTGGGAATTGCTTCCATCATACTATGACATTGTGGACATGACACTGGTATACTATCAGGAGTCTTGAGTTGAGCCAAGCATGAATCTGCTTGAAGTAAAGCTTCACTCAAAGTCTCTCTGCTTTCTCTGGAAAGGCGAAGCAACTCAAATATAGATAGTCTAGCCGGAGTATTGGCCAACTGAGCTAGAATATCAAACTTGTAAGGCTTCATCACCACCCCCTGACTGGAAGCAGACTTCAATGGACGTCGAAGCGTACTGCTTTCTGTTTCCCCTTTTCAACCACAGAAGGTTTAGCAGGAACAGGAAAGGTTGGGTTGGTAGTGTTTCCACTACATCTGCTTCTTTGGAGGATCCCTCATAGTCTTTGTGGTACTCTTTTCCAGATCTTGTACCAGTGAAAGTTTCTTCTTCAGACTCAGGAGAAGGAAGTACCATATTACAGGATTTAGTCTTTCTTCCCTTAGCCTTCTTCTTGTGAGGGTTGTTATGAGGAACTTCAGAACCCAATCCAACAGTGGAGTTTTGATTTTGAATTTGTAAAGGAAGTCGTATTCCTTTATCATAATTCAAACCTTCTGCCTTTTGAAAGTCATAACCCATCTTCATGAGAAGGACAGATTGCTGACTATACAAGTGAGTGGGCAGTAGACTTTTGGCAGGTGTTTCAACAGAGGAAGAGGAAAAATCTCTGTAACTATAGGAGAATAAAGCATAGATGTCTCTATAGCTACGGGAGGAGAAGTATTCGGATACGAGGAAAAATCCCTGTCGGAGCTTTTTATAAGCAGCGAAGACTTGTTGTGCCCGGTATAAAGGAACACTATTCATGGCTAGCCACTGCTGGAGTAAGCTTGAGCTTGGTAGGAGGAGCTAGATTTGGAGGACAGATGTTCAGTCTTCTCATCTATCTTCTAAAGGAAGCCGTCCCATAGCCGATCCAAGTCATCAGGATCTGGAATAACATCGGAAATCATGTTGCAGGTTTTGACTTTCTTACCCTTCTTGGATTTTGAAGTTTTATCTTATTTTTAACTCAGGCACTAAGTCAGGATGTACCCACATGATTTACCATTCTTTAGTGTGAGCGGCAGCAATCCTGCATTTTCTTCTCTGGCAGGGGGATATTCACGATCTTCATCGTCGCCTTCGGAATTGGGATAATTCCATCTGGGACTTGCTGTGGAGGAAAATCTCCAAACTGAAGAGAAACCATATTGGTCGTAACCATATGGTCATCATTGGTTAAAGCAATAGCACCACCATTTATCAGCTCTTGGATTTTCTTTTTCAAGACATAGCAAGCACTGGTAGGATGATTAATGTATCTATAATAGATACAATATTTGGGATTGTCAGTCAGATTCACCTCATTAGGCCTCTTTGGCTCCGGAATCTGAAGTTTACCACTCTTCACCAGACATTAGAATATCCCTGGGATATCACTTTCGTCAAAGGAGTATTCTTCCTTTGGCCTGGAAGATTCTTGATTATTCGGCGTCTTTTGTTCTTAGAAAGATTGACCATAAGAGTATCTTTTCCCTTCACATTACGATTGCCAGGATTATTACTAGGATTACTTTTTTTCCTTTATCTTCTGAAGCGAAAATCATCCCATGCTCTCGAGCCAACCTACCATTGGTCTCGGCAGAAACTGCTGCTATGATAAACGAAGCCCAATCTGAGAATTGGGAACCCGTGAAAACAGCGATGGATGGTCGCAGATTCATCTTGCATGTATCAATCAACGCTGAATCTGGCATACCAGGAGGCATCTTTAAAGTAGCTGTCGGAAACGTTCGATGAATGTCCGAGTATCTTCTTTCTCCTTTTGTTTGATTTCTATCAAGGCGGACATGTTCATGTCCATACCTCCTTCATAGAAACGGGAGAAAACATTGCCTTGAATTCGTCAAAAGACGAAATAGAATTATCGGGTAAACTACGATACCAGTCGTAAGCTGAACCCGTCAGGCACCCGATGAACACTCGAGTGAGAAGAGCATCATTTTTCTGCAAGTGTACAGTCATAATATCAAAGTAATTGATATATTGACTGGGAGATGCTTTTCCATCGAACAAAACCATAGATTGTGGCTTGAATTTCGGTGGAAAGGGTACATCATTCCAATGAGGAGGATAAGGTTGCTTGATCCCTAACCTCTGGAGCTGATCTTTGTGCCTCAAAACTTCAAACTGTGCTTTGAGCTCACGCACTGCTTGAATGGCTTCACTGGTTTGGGGAAGCACATTTGATTGAATGGTTGTTGGATGTACCGTAACCCCCACTGGAGGTGGTACATCTTCAGGAATGATGGGATCTGGAGATGCAGAATTTTGATTAACAGCAGGCTCTTGAATATTCAAAGGTATTTCAGCCCCTTGACTATCTTGAGTTTGTGCTGTTACTGGTACCGGTGTTACTACTGCCGGCTGAGCAGTTTGCTGTTCAAAATTATCTGATGCATGCTTTGCACTATGTTAAGCATGTCTTTCAGAGATTGCTCCACGGCAGTGAGACTTGTTCCGTATTAGCAGATGACGTCTCTGGTTCATCTCCCACAGCGTATGATTCAACCTCTCTTGAAGATATAGAGGGATTAGTATAGAAGTATGAATCTACACTATCGGTGTCAGACTCAAAAGATTGAGTACCCCCAGCTTCTGAATCAGAAGTCTGCAATTGTCTTTGTCTTCTTGATCTAGTATTCTGATATACTCCTTCAAAGGAATCAAGAAGTCTGTTGAACTGTTGTTGACCTGGAGTTTGGGACATATTCGTCTTGGATGTCATCCTCTGTTAGTATGAGATGCCATGTTGACTGATGCATATGACAGCTCATGTTCTTGGTCTTCAGCTTGATGTTGAGGCGAATTAAAACTTAATCGATCAAAAACTGACCGTTTTGAAGTTGAACAACAACAGTTGATCACAACCTGGTGATATTCACAATGATGTTTTTCTTGGGGGAATGTCACCGGAGATTGTGTATTCTTACGTTTTGCATTAGCAATTAACGTAAGTCAGGAGTGGAGGGAGTAGTCTTCTTTATTACATTAGGGGTAGAAAAACGTTTAGTACCCTGTGTATAAAGAAGATTACTGGCAGCATTCGCAGAACCAAATTGAACATTTCTACGCGTTTGGAGTTGTGTGCGTAAATCTTGAGATTTTTTAGCAAAGGACTCCATTTTCATTGCGTGTAATTTATAGATTTGGTACTTTGCGTAGAGCAGTATAAGAAGGCTGTTGGTGTAAAACTGAAGTTGTACCAACATCATTTTTACGCTGCACACGTTTAGGTACATTACATTAGATGTCAAAACATCATTGCGAATTTTATCTACACTGTCGAAGACAGAAGATTTACCTTTACGCGTAGAGCATAAAAATTGGTTATCTACCACGTCACAGACGGGAGATTTTGTTTTACGCGAGGAGCGTAATTTATTTGGGCCTACCACGTCACCGACGGGAGACTGATTCTTACCCTCAGAAGCATTAACATTAGAGTCTGCCGCATTACAAATGGGAGACTCATGCTTATACCTTGAGCGTAAAACTTGGTTCTTACACAATGGGCGTGAAACCTGATTATCTTCACCGTGACAGACGGAGATAAATTGCCACATGTAAAGTGCGACACTGAAGTAAGGACTGTCTCGTTACAAACGGAGCCCCTACGACAGGAGTGGAAGAATTCCCTTATCATCAGAAGCAACAGAGAGATCAGAAGTCACTTTGGATTTAGGAATCCAAACTTTTCGTGCTTTGCAAGACTTTTGAACATTGGAGCAGCGAGAACCACCCCAGTTCGGAGCATTTCTTCATAGGCAGTCTGGTCGAAGTGTACAACCAGAGTCTTCTTGGTCGAACCGACCGAAACATCATCATATTGAGCAATTGTCTCCTCGTCAAAGGAGAAGGTCGTCCCCAGCAGAGTCGCCATTTTTGTTTCACTTAACAAAATGCCAAAAAAAGGAAATTGGCCTTTGAAAATAAAACGAAAAAGGTACAAGAAGTACAAATTTGATTCTGGGAAAGTATTGCTATGGAAGTCTGATTCGTAAATGATCACTTTGTTCCTTGGACCATATGATGATGATGAAGATCACTGCTTGAAGTAGAACAACTGGAAGAACTAAGTCACCAGAAAGGTATCGACGCACTTGGGCACTGATGGCGAGGCCGAATGCTTTCCTGCTTTGCTTCACTCTGTTCTGAAAGAAAGGTTGAAGAAGAATGCTCTGGAGAATCAAAATCTCTAAGTTCTGATCTCTGTATTCTCTCTGTCTCTGTGTGCGTGTTATGAGAAAAATAAGTCTATTATAGACTTGGGCTTTTGTGCGTAAAAACTCAGCAAAAGTTCCATCTTTATGGTAACAACTGCCACCCACGACTGAAGCCATCCTCTGTATATGTTGACACGTGTCCCATCATTTCAGTAAGAATAGGATGCATGTACACGTTCTTCGAGAAGAATGGCATGAAAGCCACGTAAGCAAACTACGTTCCAAACTGGTGGAGGAGAATAGGGCGTAAAAATAGCCCCAATGTACTCTGAGCGTAAAGCAGTAGATTAGGCGTAAAATATCCCTGACATAGACTTCCCGCGTAAAGTGGTTGTTAAATAATCTTGAGCGTAAAAGCAGCTCAAATAGACTCTACGCACACGTCGACTGTTGAGCGTAAAGGCTCGTATAATCTTCGTGCGTAAAAGAAGCCATAGTGTGAGCGTAAAGTAGCTCAATCCACACACTAAACAACAACATTGGTCTCTGTGTAAAAACAAATCCCTTTGAATTCTGTGATATATGCCATCATTAATATCTCCATGTCAGAGTTTGCATTAAATGCGAGATTAGACAGCTTTGTCCAGCGTAAAAGTGGCTGATCTGTCCTTGGCGTAAAACCATGGGTATAGACCCGAGCGTAAAATGATCTGCCTGCTTTAGGCGTAAAGTGATTAGCCTTGTCTTGGGCGTAAAGTATTTAGCCTCTCTGCGGCGTAAAGTGGCTCAATTGGAGTGGAATGATCTATCACTTTGACTCTTTCTTTGAAGCACTTTTTACGCTCCTACAATGACACGGTCCGGCCCAACAATTTGGGTAGCGGGTCGTGACAGTCTATCTTGGAGAGGGAGGAAGACATGCGGGAGTGTTATCTTATCTCTTCAAGCCTTGAGGTATTGTTTTGTTTGTTTCTTGCTTGTCTTCCTGTAGTAGTTTCTTCTAATTTCGAGTACGAATTTTTTAGGAGGGTAGATTTGTCTCCTCCAGTTTTCAAAATTGAGGGAAAATTTTTCATTTTCAATTTTTTAATATTTTTGTGGATATTTATTTATTAATATTTGTTTTGGGATTTTATTTGATCGGGTTTGAGTTTTGTCTCATTTCGACTTGTGTTAGTGACCAGGTCAGTTTTGGACCCAACTGGACCCGACCAACTTATCATGACCAAACCCAGATATTATTTTTGACTAATCCCATTTAATTTTAGTGGGATTAGGGATTAGAATTAGATTTAGAACTTGGAATTAGGAGTTTTCAAGTTACCATTTTGACCCCAACTCAAAACCATTCTTTTCTTTGACTTGGAGGGCATTTTGGTAAATTTTCAAATGCCCCAACCCTCCAAAATGTGGCCGGCCAGCAGCACACACCCTCCCATGCTCTCATTTGCAAGAACACTCTCTCTCTCTCTCTTCTCTTTTCTCTCATTTCACAAAAATCCTCTTTTTTCCCTCTTTGATTTCAAGCTCCAAGTAAGTCAAATCTCTTCCAATTCTCTATCTCTCTAATCTTGGTGCTAATCCTTTTTATCTCTCATTTGTGGTTTTGATCTAGGTAGATCTAGCTTGGTGGTGGTGGAAGTATAGATCTTGTGATTTGACCTAAAAAGAAGTGATTTTGGGACTTTTCCTTGGGATTCCAACTTCCAAGAGGTAAACTGTCACGCCCCAGAACCAGAATACTGGAGAGCGGGGGCAGACATAGCCAGCTACGTATAGTGGAATGGATCCACTCCACTATACGGTCATGGCTGTCTAGATATATAAGGGTTTATCTACAAGCCATCAGTCTCTTAAGGTCAAGAACAAGCCTAGTGTCTCAATCACAAACAAGTAAGTAAAGGTCACAAGATATAAGATCACCAAATATACAATAGTAAGGCTCCCAAATATTACATATTCAGCTGATCATGAAGCTAGTTGTTACAAAATATGAGGACTAGCAAGAGTTTTAGTCATACATGATCAACCCCAGGTTGCCAACCATGTTACAGCCCATAGGCAGACAGTAAGTAAAGGTGCAATACGAGCTAAACAGGGGCTCGTCGGCTAAACGCCTCAAGAGAATATTTTTACAATAAAGTGGGAGAGCCAAAAATAACCCACTCGTTGCCAGGATCCCTTCTAGTGGTCACCATCTGGCAGGAAAACCGGTAGATCCTCTGGAGCTGCTCCGGTATCTGGCCATACAAAACCAGCTGGGTCAGATCCCAGAAAGAACAAGTGCCATAAAGGACTTCACTTAGAAACTAAAACCAACAATTAGCACAAGAATATAATTACATAATAAAAGATGGTAATTAAGGAAAAGCATGACCGGTGATATACGATGAGATAACCGTGGGACTATTCAGATAACCAAGTTACAACCCGTAAACCAAACAAGGACCGGGGTTGTAACCCTTCGCCTGAACAAAACTGGTCCCCTGATCTTTATTGTTAAAGCAAGCACAAGTAATCATGCCATGTAATAATCTTGTACAGGATCGAGGCAAGAATAGACAGGGTTAGACTCCATTCAATCAATCACGGCCAAGCAATAAGTACGGCTTAATACTTTAACTAACTAAGGTTATCACAGGCCTAGTTACTAGCAAGAGGGTTGAATTCAAGTAGGTACATCGTCCAGGAAACGCATATACCCTTAAGTGACTTAGAGGGTGCAACACATGATAGTGTGCTGGAAATGTGCCCTACTCGACGGCAGGCTACAGATCCCAAGAGCGCCCAGGTAATGGGATTGCCTGTTGCTGGAAATCTCTTCATGACTATTGTGTTAATCTAGTTATTAGCCTTAGTCCATTTCAGTAGGTACCCCTGACCGTGGTACTCAGGGGTCCCATCCTAAGCATGATGCAAGACAAGACTGGTTCATTGCACAAGCACAATCGTCCACGGTGTCCAGGATGTTTATACTTATCAAGTCATGTCATGTCATGTTAGTCGTCGTAACAGCATATCAGGGTATATCATATCAGGTTTTCTTGTCAGGAGTGCGCCACGGCGGGTCACTATCATGCATTATCATGTCCACTTGGTACTTGTCAAGAGTGCGCCTTAACAGGCCACTATCGTGTTCTATCCTTACATTATCATGAATGAGAGAAACTTGCATAAAATAACTAGTAACATGTTCTTGAAGCCAAGTAAAAGATCTACAACTTTCATGTTTTGATTTTTTCAAGATTCTAGCTACAAAATAACTTAAACATGTAAAAATGAAATAGAGCAATTCTGGCGCATGGGATTCCTGTACAATCGGCGCATGTGATTCCTACACAAATCGGCGCATGGGATTCCTGCACCATCGGCGCATGGGATTCCTGCACAAATCGACGCATAGGATTCCTGCACAAATCGGCATGGGATTCCTGCACAATCGGCGCATAGGATTCCTGCACAATCGGTGCATGAGATTCCTGCACAAATTGGCGCATGAGATTCCTGCACCAATCGGCGCATGGAATTCCTACATATCGGCGCATGGGATTCCTGCGCAATCGGCGCATGGGATTCCTGTGCCAATCGCCATGGGATTCTTGCACAATCGGCGCATGGGATTCCTTCACCAATCGGTGCATAGGATTCCTGCACCAATCGGCGCATGGGATTCTCACGTTGCGTCTTCAGTACATGCGCGTAAGGAACCTACGCACATGACACGCTCGGAGTTAAGGAATGCGTTGCGGGACTTTACAGCATATGGCCTCCCGGCGCATGGCCTCCCGGCACATGAGGTTCCCGGCGCATGGGGTTCATCGTCCCCAAACAGCAAGTTCAGCCATGAAAGTTCCGAAAACTTGTAATGGCCATAACTTCCTCATCCGGAGTCGAAATCAAGCGAAACAAAAGCCAAAACTGCATGAAATAATTCTCTACAACATAGAACAATTAGTTTTCGAAAATAGCCAAGTTTTAGAGATCAAAACCAAGAAAAACCAAAAGTTACAAACTTAGATCTACAAGAATCCATCCATCAAATCCAAAATACCAAGTTCTAAGGAGGCTTAGAATCAAGTAAGGAAGAGAATGGAACAATAAAACTTGAGATCCATCATGAAGCAAGTTGTACTTGACTAAGCTCTCTCTCTCTCCCTCCTGGTGGTTGAAGAAGTAATGGTGGAGAGTAAATGAAGAAGGAAGGAAATAATGATGAGAGAGAAAAGGAAGGGGTTATAAATAAGGAGGGTGGTGGTAGGTAGGAGTGGTTTGGTTCACATAAAATCAAGCAAAACCGAACCAAGCCAAACAAATCGAACCAAGATAAACCAATCAATGAAATGTCAAAATAAATCAAGCAGGAGACATGCAATACGGGTCAAAATACGTATACGTATACCAAGATACGCAATACGAACCACAGGCATTACAACTCTACCCACCTTAAAAGAATTCTGTCCTCGAATTTAATCAAGAGGCTAGAGATGCAAGGACAAGCTATACTAATCACAGGCAAGCTATAGCTAAGCAATCAATCATACAATTATGTATGTAAGCAAGGAAATCGAAGGCACGAGAAAGAGAAAGATACCCTGCTAGGAACCTCTCTGCCGGTTTTGAATCTGAGCTTGGACCAGGGCATACTGTTGGGGTCCCTGCTACTGGAATACTTGGGTCTGAGGGCAATGGCCTCGGAGGCTGGTACTGCTGCTGCACTGGTGCTGGTGCTGGTGCTGGTCCCCTTACTGAGGGACTAGTCTGGGCCGATGAAGAACTGGCCCTATTCGGACAGGACCCTATCTTGTGGTCCGGTGCTCCACAAGCCAAACATAATCCCTGAGCTCTGCGACACTCCGAAACGACGTGTCCTGGCTTCCCACAATTAGTGCAGCCTATTGCGGAAGACTGCTTCTGCTTCTGTTGCTGAGAGGACGTGACCGACGTCACTGAGGCCGCCTGCCTCGGAGTTCCAATTGTCAAAGCCCTAGCTGTCGGGGCTGGTGCTGAAGACTGGGTCATCTGGCCGTGAGATCGCTTTCGACCTCCAGTCCTGTCCACGATCCTGTGGGAGGTATACTCGTGCCTCCTAGCTGCTCTCAAAACTGCATCGAAGGTCTGATGCTCAAACTGCTCCACTGCCAACAAAATCTCGAGATGGAGCCCCTGCTGGAACCGCTGGGCTCTGTCGAACTCGGTTGCCACCAAAGTGGGAGCAAACCGACTAAGCCTGGAAAACTCGGCCGCATATCCGTCGATCGTCCTGCCCATCTGCTTCAAATTGGTGAACTTGGCCTGTAGATCGTACCGAGCCACCGCATCGAAGTAATTGGTCTGGAATCTCTCACGGAATACTGCCCAAGTAATGGGTGCCACTAGTCCCACGGCCTGTGCCGTCCACCAGCTGCGGGCAAGATCCAATAACTGCAGGCACACTACGGCCACCTTCTCGCTTCTGGAGTCCTGGCTGCTTCTAGAATCACCTCTGTCCTGAAGCCATGCATCTGCATTGATCGCATCTTCACTGCCGTCGTAGAAGGGAGGGTTCAAGCGCTTAAAGCTGTTGGCCGCGCTATTACCCTGATGACCTTCTCTGGTCAAAGCATCTGCCACCGCCTGGTGCAAGGCATCTCCTCGCGATCCTGGAAAGCTAATAGCATCCTGATGAGACTATCAAAGTGCCATCATCAGGCTCTGCTGGCTGAACGGGCTGAACTGGTGGTTCTCCTTCGGTAGGCACGACTCTGGAGGCAACTCCTGAATGCTGGACTTGATCTCCAGGTTGCTACTGGTCCGCGGGAGGTGCTCCGCCTTACAGATCGGCAGGTCCAGGAACAATGCTGCTAAAGAAGACGACATAGGGAACAATAAGGAAGGACCAGGACAGATCAATGATACAAGCATGTGATGAGGTCAAGATTTTCAGGGATCAAGAGGATACGAGTAGAGATCAAAGGCGAGTACTGATTGAGATATCTATTCGGTAAACCCTCACATATCTTGATTCACAAGACCTGCATGGGCCACCACTTAAACCATGTCACGCCCCAGAACCAGAATACTGGAGAGCGGGGCAGACATAGCCAGCTACGTATAGTGGAATGGGATCCACTCCACTATACGGTCACGGCTGTCTAGATATATGATAGTTTATCTACAAGCCATCAGTCTCTTAAGGTCAAGAACAAGCCTAGTATCTCAATCACAAACAAGTAAGTAAAGGTCACAAGATATGATCACCAAATATACAATAGTAAGGCGTCCCAAACATTACATATTCAGCTGATCATGAAGCTAGTCGTTACAAAATGTGAGGACTAGCAAGAGTTTTAGTCATACATAATCAACCCTAGGTTGCCAACCATGTTACAGCCCGTAGGCAGACAGTAAGGTGCAATACGAGCTAAACAGGGGCTCGTCGGCTAAACGCCTTAAAAGAATATTTTACAATAAAGTGGGAGAGCAAAAAATAGCCCACTCGTTGCCAGGATTCCTTCTAGTGGTCCCCATCTGACAGGAAAACCGGTAGATCCTCTGGAGCTGCTCCGGTATCTGGCCATAGAAAACCAGCTGGGTCAGATCCCAGAAAGAGCAAGTGCCACAAAGGAGACTTCACTTAGAAACTAAAACCAACAATTAGCACAAGAATATAATTACATAATAAAAGACGATAATTAAGGAAAAGCATGACCGGTGATATACGATGAGATAACCATGGGACTATTCAGATAATCAAGTTACAACCCGTAAACCAAACAAGGACCGGGGTTGTAATCCTTCGCCTGAACAAAACTGGTCCCCTGATCTTTATTGTTAAAGCAAGCACAAGTAATCATGCCATGTAATAATCTTTTACAGGATCGAGGCAAGAATAGACAGGGTTAGACTCCATTCAATCAATCATGGCCAAGCAATAAGTACGGCTTGATACTTTAACTAACTAAGGTTATCACAGGCCTAGTTACTAGCAAGATGCAATGAGATATTCTACAGCCACAAGCCCTGCAGACCATCCAGGTTATCCAGGTCGAATATTAGGGGTTGAATTCAAGTGGGTACATCGTCCAGGAAATGCATGTACCCTTAAGTGACTTAGAGGGTGCAACACATGACAGTGTGCTGGAAATGTGCCCTACTCGACGGCAGGCTACAGATCCCAAGAGCGCCCAGGTAACGGGATTGCCTGTTGATGAAAAATCTCTTCATGACTACTGTGTTAATCTAGTTATTAGCCTTAGTCCATTTCAGTAGGTACCCCTGACCGTGGTACTCAGGGGTCCCATCCTAAGCATGATGCAAGACAAGACTAGTTCATTGCACAAGCACAATCGTCCATGGTGTCCAGGTTGTTTATACTTATCAAGTCATGTCATGTCATGTTAGCCATTGCAACAGCATATCAGGGTTTATCATGTCAGGTTTTCTTGTCAGGAGTGCGCCACAGTGGGCCACTATCATGCATTATCATGTCCACTTGGTACTTGTCAAGAGTGCGCCTTAACAGGCCACTATCGTGTTCTATCCTTACATTATCATGAATGAGAGAAACTTGCATAAAATAACTAGTAACATGTTCTTGAAGCCAAGGAAAAGATCTACAACTTTCATGTTTTGAGTTTTTCAAGATTCTAGCTACAAAACAACTTAAACAGGCAAAAACCGTGAAATAGAGCAATTCCGGCGCATGGGATTCCTGCACAATCGGCGCATGGGATTCCTGCACAAATCGGCGCATGGGATTCCTGCACCATCGGCGCATGGGATTCCTGCACAAATCGGCGCATGGGATTCCTGCACAAATCGGCGCATGGGATTCCTGCACAATCGACGCATGGGATTCCTGTACAATCGGCGCATGAGATTCCTGCATAAATCGGCACATGAGATTCCTGCACCAATCAGCGCATGGGATTCCTGCACAATCGGCGCATGGGATTCCTGCGCAATCAGCGCATAGAATTCCTGCGCCAATCAGCGCATGGAATTCTTGCACAATCGACGCTTGGGATTCCTGCACCAATCGGCGCATGGGATTCCTGTACCAATCGGCGCATGGGATTCTCACGTTGCGTCTTCAGTACATGTGCATAAGGAACCTACGCACATGACACACTCGGAGTTAAGGGATGCGTTGTCGGGACTTCACAGTGCATGGCCTCCCGGCGCATGGCCTCCCGGCGCATGAGGTTCTCGGCGCATGGGGTTCATCGTCCCCAAACAGCAAGTTCAGCCATGAAAGTTCCGAAAACTTGTAATGGCCATAACTTCCTCATCCGGAGTCGAAATCAAGCGAAACAAAAGCCAAAACTGTATGAAATCGAATTCTCTACAACATAGAACAATTAGTTTTCGAAAATAATCAAGTTTTAGAGATCAAAACCAAGAAAAACTAAAAAGTTACAAACTTAGATCTATAAGAATTCATCCATCAAATCCAAAAATGCCAAGTTCTAAGGAGGCTTAGAATCAAGTAAGGAAGAGAATGGAACAATAAAACTTGAGATCCATCATGAAGTAAGTTGTACTTGCCTAAGCTCTCTCTCTTTCTCCCTCCTGGTGGTTGAAGAAGTAATGGTGGAGAGTAAATGAAGAAGGAAGGAAATAATGATGAGAGAGAAAAGGAAGGGGTTATAAATAAGGAGGGTGGTGGTAGGTAGGAGTGGTTTGGTTCACATAAAATCAAGCAAAACCGAACCAAGCCAAACAAATCGAACTGAACCAAGATAAACCAATCAATAAAATGTCAAAATAAATCAAGCAGGAGACATGCAATACGGGTCAAACTACGTATACGTATACCAAGATACGTAATACGAACCACAGGCATTACATAAACCCTCACTTTAACCTTTGTAATTACTTCTAATTAGTATTATTTGTAAATTAGAGGATGTCCAAGGTGTAGGATAACCCATTAGAAGAGGTTTGGAACCCATTGGACTCAATTTAAGACTTTTGGCCTAGGTTTAGTGCCAAATTTGGGAAAACACTAAATTGACATGTTTGGGTGTTGCCCCTAGCCTAATTAGACCTAATTAGGTTAGTTTGGGTGAGATGAGGCTAGGTATGTGTCCATATTTGGATACATGGGGTCGTTTTGCGAGAAATCATGAAAATATGCTTTTTGGGGATTTTTGGATTCCAACACACGGATGACTTTTTGCACCGATACTAGAATCAGCAAGTTAGCACTTAGAATAGGTGCTAATAATTATTTAGAACTCGTGGATAAATTTTGGATCGAATTCGGATAGGTTTGGTGCCCGTATCGCGCGGTATCGCGAATCGGACACCCCGTAGTCGCCAGAATGGCCATTTGGTCATTCGGGCCTCATTTCTCGTTTTCGCTCGCGTGCGCGAGTTAGATTGCTTGTGTAGGGTACGTGTCTAAACCCTAGAGGGTAGAATTGCAAGAATTTGGGTATTCAGATAGGTTTCAGGATATTTTGGATATATATAAATATTAGTGTTAGTGTGTGTGTGTGTGGTGTGTGTGTGTGTGTGTGTGTGTATGTGTGTGTCTATATATATATATATATATGAGGAAAATGTACCTAAGGTCGACCTTAGGTAAGTTACCTAAGGTCGACCTCATTTTCCTCACTTTACAACATTTTTTTTGAATATTTTTTATGGGATTGATCTACACCTTATTGATTGGCAACATACCAAATTTCAAGTGATTATAATATTGTTTAGCCCCCTATCTATCACTTGCAAAATCGACGGTCTAAAACTTTGCTGCTACACCGTCGATTTTGCAAGGGATAGATAGGGGGCTAAACAATATTATAATCCTTTGAAATTTGGTATGTTGCCAATCAATAAGGTGTAGATCAATCCCATAAAAAAACATTCAAGAAAAAAATATTGTAAAGTGAGGAAAATGAGGTCGACCTTAGGTACATTTTCCTCTCTCTCTCTCTCTCTCTCTCTCTATATATATATATATATATATATATATATATATATATATATATATATATATATAATATATATATATATATATATATACGTGTGTAGTGTGTGTGTTATTGTGTTGTAAGGAGTAGTGTTGTGTGTGGATGTTAGAGCGTGAAGAGAGGAGGAGAAGGATGTATGTAAGTATGTATATTAGTGTGTGTGTGTGTGTGTGGGTGTTTATGTATATTTTTGTTTGTGTGTGTTAGAGGTTGTAAGTTTGTTTGTGGATATATATTATATAATATATATATATATATATTATATATATATATATATATTTTAACCGAACATCATTTTATTGAATAGAAAAGGAGGCTCATAACGAGCAGTACAGGTGTCAGGGTCAAAACACACAAAAAAGCCCTGATAAGCAAATAGAAAATACATAAGGGAAATTAACAAATTTCGAAAGATTTCGAAATTAGAAATCAAAAAGGGTTGGCGGGTGTGGGCGCTCGGCCCTAAGGGGTGTTGGGGACTGCTAGGATTTCTTTTTCTTTTTCTTTTTTTTTAGGCGGAATTCAAATTTTGAAAGGGAAATTCAAAATTTGAAATTGGAAACCGTAGGGGTTACGTGGCTGTGCACTGCCCAAAGCGTGTAGAGCACGCAGCCCAAAGCGATGGACGCGCGTCCCGAAGCGGGCGCTGTCCACGAGGGGGGCCTCGGGCCCCGTCCCAGCGCGCCTACCGAGACGCTCCGGCGAGTGGGGAGCCGGGGGGATACGTCGGCGATGGGGGGCAGCTCCGCCCAAGGGAGGAGGGGAGGAGCCAGCGCGGCGAGCGAAGGCAGGAGCTCCGGCGGGCTAACTCCTGCAAGGAGGGCGGAAGCACCGGGGAGGATCAGACGGGAGGGAGGGGGCAGTCGACCCCCGGGGGAGGGAGAGGCTGACGGCCGGCGGAGGGAGAGCGCTGGCGCGCATCTCGAGAGGGAGCAGGGGCGGGCGTGGGGCCCAAGGCGCACGCGACCGAGGTGGCGGCCTGCCCGAGGGGGGGGGGCGCTGGCGCGCATCTCGAGAGGGAGAGCCGTGAGGCGGGTGGACCGACGGGCCGAGAGAGGGGCGGGCACACCGAGACGAGAGAGGAGCTGGGGCTTCGGGCCGGGCGAGGCCGAGCGGCGCGGAGCGGAGACTGGGGGAGAGAAACCGGGAGGGCGGACTGGGGGGGCCCGGGCGGGACGTCGAGCGGCGCGGGTGGGGATCCCGGCGAGCTCAGACGATGGGGAGGCTGAGAAACGAACGATGGGGAGGCTGAGAGACGGGAGGGGGTGTGTCGCCTGGAGGAGGAAGGGCTCACAGGCGGCGGACGGCGATGCCTACCACCCGGTGGGGGGGCTCCTCCAGCATGAGACGGAGTGAGCGCCTGAGCCCACCGGAGCTGTAGCCGGACAGGGACGGCACCGCCGCCGTAGATGGACCGGCGACCGGCGCTGGAGAAGTGCGGGCAGTGGCCGGAGAGGGTCGTTGAGCCGCCACCAGCGCCCACGAGGGGGGGCCGCCGACGAAGGGGTTGGAGGGGACGCCGACGAGGGAGAAGCGGCGGGGGCCGATCCGGTGCCGCCGGCGCACGTCGGCCACTGGATCGAGAGGAAAGCGGCGGCCGTAGCTGAAGGGGACGCCGCTGCAGCAGGAAGGGGCGTCGGCCACGAAAGGGGGGCGGCGAGAGGCGGGGGCGCCAGGACACGGGGAGGCCGGGGCGCCTGGGCGGGGGGTGCGCCGGGTGGGCCGCTACTGCCGGGGGGGAGGAAGAGCATCCGGCGCAGCGGCGAGCTGGACGACAGGGGGAGGCGTAACTGCGCCGCGCGGGGCAGCGACCGGCGGGGGGCCGGGCTTAAGTCGGTGACGCCTACGTCGCCGAGGATGGTGTCGGCGCCGGTGATGAAGGGGAGGGTGGGGAGGGGGAAAAGAACGGGGGGGGACCGCCCGGCGAGTAGCCGGCGAGGTGGGGGGGAAGCCCCACGGTGGGGCGGGCCAGTCGAACCCCGGTCGGCCAGGTGGGGGGGGGCCGCCCAGAGGGACGAAGCATCCGATGGGGGCCGCCGGGCCGGGGAGGCCGACCGGCCACCCCAGCCACCAGATCCCGGCGGGGGGCGGGGTGGCGAGGAGAGGGGCCCCCGCGAGCTGCCTGCCCTTCCGCTCCATCTTATATATATATATATATATATATATATATATATATATATATATATATATATATATATATGTGTGTGTGTGTGTGTGTGTGTGTGTGTGTGTGTCTATAGGAGAGGTTAGATGAGAGGTTTTTAGAGAGGGTAAATAGGATGTTGTATGTTAGTTGAGTGTTAGTATTATCCTATAATTAGGATATTGGTAGGTGGGTTGTTAGAAGTTAAGGTAATGTTAGAAGGATATGTTAAAGGTTAGTTTAGAGTTAGATAGTGGTAGGTAATGGTTAGATTGGTTAGTGTCTTGGTATCTTAGGATACCAAGAGTGGTATCTCAAGGTAAATGTGATTTACCTTGGTATGGACAAGGTAATGTGAATTACCTTGGTAATGGGTAATGTAAGGTATTTGTGATATCTTCAAGATAAGGTATTGAGATACCAAGTTAAAGTATCAAGATACAAGGGTATGGTATTGGGATACCATGGTATAGGTAGAAGGTTACCTAGATACTAAGAGGTAAGTTATAGGTTTACCTTATATGTAATGGTTTACCTAAGCTAAGATATTTATGCCTAAACCAAGATATTGGTATCGGGATACCAATAGGGCCAAGATATGTGGTATCTTGGTATATAAATGCTAAGAATAGGATACCTAGGCTAGTGTTGACCCCGTTTGACCATAGTTGACTGTTTTGACTCAAAGTCAACTAAAAGTCAATATTGGACCTACAATTAACTAGAACTTGACCAGAGTTGGCCAGTTGACCAAAAGTCAACTGTAAGTCAACCATTAGCCTAGTTTGACCTAGATTGGACTAGGAGTTGACCAGTTGACCAAACGTCAACTGTATGTCAACCTTTGACCTAGTTTGACTTTGTGTGACCTAGTTTGACTTAGTGTGACCTAGTTTGACTTAGTTTGACTTAGGTTGACTGAGCTTGACCTAAATTTGCGTATCTGACACTAGAAAGCATGCCAAACTCTATTAGACCCTAATTAACTCTTGTATATCTCATATTTAGGTCTGTGACTATCCTCTGAGCCTCGATTCCTATTGACTGTTCAGGATCGCAGGCGAGTACATTCTCTGATAGTTTTCTTTGTCATGGTATCTGCTATATCCGATTCAGTTGTAGTCTTACTTGATTCCCGACACGATGGTATACGGACTAGTATACGTTGGATCTTGTCGTGAGAGGTTATTCCTGGTTTACCTGGTATATGAGTACATTATTCGATCTTGTTTTCTGTACTTGTATAGACATCGATTTGGGAGTGAGCTGGCCCCCTGCTCTTTAAATTCCCTGTCATGATGTGTCATGGTTGGATCTATTATACTACTCAAGGATGGAAAGTTATTATAGGTTATGTGATCAATATCCCTCCTGTATTTCTGTTACTACTTGCATCATAGCTTTATCCTCGTCTTACGTAGGGTAAAGCCTGACCTGTGTTACTATTTGCCTCATAGCTTTCCATTGTGGCCGACCTGATTCTTGTTTTCTTGTATTTTCTGACTCATAGCCGGTAAAATGGAAGAGCCTGATCTGTGTCCCAAGCCAATCATATAACGTTCTAATTTCTCAAGGCATCATTTATGTTTACATTATACATCAGTTATTACTGTACTGCCTACATTTTCAGTATTTCATATCCTGACATGATATCCAGATTTACATATTCTGTTTATACTCCAGTATTGATATTCCATCTTGTATTTCATTATAACTGTCTCTTATAGAATTTGTCAATTCACATGGAACTGCTATTAGCGTTTGTACTTGCTCATATCCTGACAGGATAACTTCGTTGTATTTTTCAGAGGATTCAGATACAGACTGTCCTACCTTCTACGGGTTTGGCGTAGACGCAGTTTACCACTTGGATTCAGTGGAGCCGGTGCCTTTAGAGGACGCACCACCGGTAAGGATCTAGACTAGTAGGTTTGACTGGACTGCGTTTCAGCTTATCATTTTGGGTTGTATATATATATATAATATATATATTATATAATATATATATAATATATATATATATATATATACTACAACCCAAATATTATATATATATATATAATATATATTATATATATATACATTTTAGTATATATATATATATATATATATATATATATATATATATATTTTTTTTTTTTTATATATATATATATATATATATACATTTTGGGTTGTAGTGTATATATATATATATATATATATAATATATATATATATATAATATATATATATATATATACATTTTGGGTTGTAGTATATATATATATATATATATATATATATATATATATATATTATATATATTTGGGATTATATTATTTTAAACTCTCTACTTCTGGTTGTGACTCTGTGACTTGCATCTATTTCTAGTTTTTCCATTTCCATCAAATCTTTATCTTTCGTGCGTATCTTCCTTAGATTCATGTGATTGAGTTATATATATATATTATATATAATATATATATATATATATATATATATATATATATATATATATTCCTCAGTGCGGAGATGACAGGTATATATATATTGTTGATGTTAGATTTTATAGACGACCTATACAGCGTTCTACCGCCGATACTGCGACGTAGGCTGGACGTACCCACGTGCTCGTATCCCTAAACAGGATACGGGTCGTGACACTTTTGAACCCTAACTTGATAAACAAGCAAGTAATATAGGGTTATCTACTGAGGGCTCTATATTATCCCTTCTACATCTTCAGAAGTTATGCACTTTCTCTACCATAAAATCGTACCAAAATTTTCATTCCTTGTCAGTCTGACTTGAATGTCGAAGTGACATCTGAGTATTATTCCGCCCGTCTCATGTGTGTTCGTCTGCACAGGTAAAAGAGGAGACAAACATGGATGGGTGAAATCAATGATATGATTCACAAACACACCCAAGATTCCTCTTGTTGATAAAACATCATGAATATAATTAATGTTTAATAATAATCGAATGATTGTCTAGTAGGTAAGTTAATTTGCTTTTAGCACAATTAAAGTTTAATATATTTAGTTGTTAATTATGATAGTTAATGATATCAAGTTGTTAGTTGTAATACGTAGTTTAGGATAATAACTTGCATATATATGAAAAAATATATAGTATTTAGTTGCAAATTAGCCTTTCTAAAAATAAATATAATTATTGAAATTAAAAAAAGTCCAAGTACTTGTGAATTAAAAAGGTCCCGTTTGATCCCAAAAATAAAAAAATAAAAAAAGAGGTCCCTATCCTGTTAATATCTTGTGACTTCTTCCTGAATTCTCTCATCAAGGTAACAACCATCTTTCTGGTCAGGTCTCTCGTGATATATACCTACTTATTTGTATGATCATATAGTCTATGGCTAATAGAGATCCATGCATCCATGGTCGAGGGAGCTACACTTCACCATGCAATCTCTGGACGAAAAGAAAAACATGCATGCATGGCTTCAATAGCATGACACGTGAAGAAGCTTGAGAATTTATCATCTCCATAATAATTAAGCTCCACTTGTTGCATGCCTTTTCTAATCCAACTTTTGCTTTTATATCCATTTATATATCCCAATTGCAAGTGCCAAGTCGCCATTCAGCCACAAATTCTTTGGCTACATACTGTCAATGGTGCAACACTTGGATCATGATCACATATATTATTTTTTCTTATGGGACACCACGAAGAAAAACAGAGAGATTCATAATCATATATTAAAGGAAATAGGCTATATGTGGCTTCGTTATAATTTGGAACATATTCTAATTATTAATATCCCTAGGAACATTAAGGCTGATAGTTATATATCTCATTGATTTTTTATTGTACAAGACTACCCGTTAATTAGAACATCCAATCAAGAAGTATGTGCACACCTCCAAAACAAATGGGGTTGCCCATTGGAGTATTAACAAATAATTAATAAGTGTAATTCTAAGAATATATAAACTCTCTTTTTTCTAATAACGGAAGTATGCATGATTGTTTGCATGGTATATTACATCGTTTTCGAGACCATCAAGAAGAAGAACGTATAGATCCTGTAAATGTTGAAGGCATTTGGCTATACATGCTTTCATTGTAATATTCGACATATACAGAGCCGGCCTGGATGTTTAGGTTGCCCTATCCTGAAGCTAATTTTTGTTGCCCTTTAACCCTTTGGTGGGGTTATGATGAGCCTAAGGGGTTGCCCTAGCAGAGAGAGATTGTCCTAGCAGAGGGGGGTTGCCCAAGCCCCAAGGCTTGTCCGGCTTACCCCAGGGCCGGCCCTGGACATATATAGACACAAGGACGGAATCACTTAAGCGCTAAGGTGGGCTCCAGCTTAACCCTAATTTAAAAAAAAAAAAAAATTTCTTATTTTTTATTATTTTTGTTTTCGTATATGAATCTATCCATATTCCACTGCGTCCTAATCTAATCCAGCCCACTCCAGCTGAATTTTTGGTTGTGCATTTGTATAGTCACATAAAGGAAAAAGGAAGAGTACTATAGTATAATTGATCGATCTTATCCAACATCAAATCAAGAATAACGTAATCTAGAACCTAGCATTACCAACATAAATTTGAGGCTACGGATAACCCTAGCAAGCTCATATATTCCTAGCCATCCGTAAAGAAAAATTTGGTGAAGTTCTACTAAAGAAGCAAGTTGCAGTGGTCTCTCTCATGACCTTCACGAAATATCCAGGGCATTCATGGCTTCTTTCTTTAGCTTCCAATCACAAGTTTGCGGATGGCTTGTGGTCCACATAATAGTAGCTTTCTGCCTTCATAAAGGACTCATGAACAAGTATAAAAGAGCAGGCATATTAACGTAACTAACATCTCAAAAATCTGTCTCGCTAGCTAGTGTACTACTACCTACAACTTACTACTAAATTGTTCCCCTAAGAAACAATGGCTCCAAATGGAGAAATACTCGCGAAGCCCTTCTCCAAGAGCGGGTTCGTGATGCCTCCCCCGAGGCTCTCCACAGAAGGCCTCCAGCGGGCAATGTCCGACCTATCCTTCGCGCTGAGCAAAGAGGAGATCCTCGACGCAGCCGCCGCCGCCGCCGCCCTCCCTCCGATCTCCGAGGTGGAGGACGCCAAGTGCGAGTGCTGCGGCATGTCCGAGGAGTGCACGCCCGACTACATCCGCCGCGTCCGGGAGAAGTACTCGGGGAAGTGGATATGCGGGCTGTGCTCGGAGGCCGTCAAGGAGGAGGTGGAGAAGAACGGAGGGAGGAAGGAAGAGGCTCTCGACGCGCACATGAGCGCCTGCGTGAGGTTCAACAAGTTCGGGAGGACGCACCCGGTTCTCTACCAGGCGGAGGCGATGAGAGAAATCTTGAGGAGGAACTCCAAGGGGGTGAGGGCCAAGTCTAGTAGCCCTAGAGATCACAAGGGGAGCGTGATCAAGAAGGGGGGTATCGCGAGGAGCTCCAGCTGCATTCCAGCGATCACCAAGGAAATTCAAGAACTAACAGCCCAAAAGTACTAATGCTACATTTAGTAGTAGTATGTATTTGCAAAGGAGAGGGAGAGGGATGTTTTTGTGTTCAAACCTCTCTTTGCTACTTACTATATATAGGAAGGTTTAGAGAGGAGGTATATATAATTAACTTGAACTTCTCTTCATGCATGTCTTTTCCGCGAGCGTCTTTTTCTTCTCCTACGGGAGATGGGTGTGTTTGTGTAATAGCTTTGTAAAACTAATTATGACCATCCTTTATTTTCTCCATTTTGGAGAATATTTTTTAGGGTGATCTTGTACTCCATCATCGATATATATATAACCTTTTTTATCCAGTTGTTTAGTAAATACCAACATCGGGCATTAATGTTTTCCTACACTTTGTGTAGGAAATCATGTTGTCAAAGAATGGAACATGGTCGCTTGTAACTATATACATTATTATATATTACGAGTAATTGATCAAACCTATAATTGGGAAGATCAAAACTGAACCTGTAATATAATGGTTTATAGGGTTAATTGACAAAAGCTATAAATATGAGGATGATAAGTGAGCTTCTAATATTAGTGATTATATTAGAACATACAATCAAGAAGTATGTGCACACCTCCAAAACAAGATGGGGTTGCCCATTGGAGTACTAGCAAATAATTAAGTGTACCTCTAAGAATATATAAACTCTCTTTTTTCTAATAACGAAAGTATGCATGATCGTTTGCATGGTTTATTACATCGTTTTCAAGACCATCAAGAAGAAGAAGAACATGAAGGCATTTGGCTATACATGGTTTCATTGTAACTATATACATTATTATATATTACGAGTAATTGATAAACCTATAATTGGGAAGATCAAAACTGAACATGTAATATTAATGGTTATAGGGTCAATTGACAAAAGCTATAAATCGTGGCCGATGGGTGGAACTCTTACTCTCTTGTGTTTAGCCAGTTCAGACTCGTCGCCAAACTCAAGGAGGTTAAGACTAGGATTAAGAAGTGGCTGGGCGGCTCCCTAAATCCTCCCTGGTCGATCTCAGCAAAGACTTGGAAACTATCCAAGTTTCGAACCAACATTCTTACTCCAGTGCAGATCTAATCAAGGAGAATAGGTTGAAGGCCCAGATGAACATGATGAGGATGATTGAGGAAACTAGACTTAAGCAAAAAGCCAAGTATGATTGGATGAGAGAGGGGGACAGTTGTACAAAGTTCTTCCACGGGATCGTCAAGGCCAGATAGAATCACAATAAGATTGCTTTCCTTATTGACGCTAGGGGTAACGTGGATAATCCTATCAATATAGGTCCTGAAGTAGTTAGTTTATTGTAGGAATTAATCCTGTTGCTTGGTCCTGCTAGCACCTAGTCTCTTGCGCATGTATGGTGGGGAGCAATTTGCTCCATACTTTTAGTTGTATTAGTTTCTTATTTGTAAGCTATAAAAGGCTCCTAAGGAGACCATCAATAACACAGCAAGTAACTAGCAAGTTACAATTTCCACAAGCTTTCTTTCTCCTCTCTAGCTCTCTCTGTGTGTGCTTCATAGTCCCCTCTAAGTTCCAACTCCAATAATTGGTATTAGAGCCAATGGCGGAATCGAGTTCTTCCCACCCGTCGCCGCGTGCCAGGATCGACAATGTCAGCGGAGGAAGCAGCAATGGCCGCATCATGGAGAGATGTGGCAAAGTCAAGTACCCGATGCTGACACGGACGAACTACGCAGACTGGGCTCTCTTAATGAGAGTCAACATGCAGGCGCAAGGCCAGTGGGAGGCAATCGAGCCCGGGATCGCCGAGTACCGAGACGACAGGATGGCCTTGTCCGCCATACTTCAAGCCGAACCACCGGAGATGCTGCGGACACTGGCAGTGAAAGACACTGCCAAGGAAGCGTGGGACGCTGTAAAGACCATGCAGATGGGGGTCGAACGCGTGCGTGAGGCCAAGCCGCAGAAACTTCGCACCGACTTTGAGACGATCAAGTTCAAGGATGGCGAGTCCATCGAGGACTTTGCGATGCGGCTTACGGGACTCGTCAACGACCTGCATCTACTCTCGGCGACGAGCTGTCCGAAGAGAAGGTAGTGAAAAAATTTCTTCGTGTTGTTCCACCCAGGTACACACAAGTCGCCATCTCTATTGAGACCCTTGTGGATCTCAAGACGTTGTCCATTGAAGAGCTTACCGGTCGACTTCTAGCCGTCGAGGAGCTATGATTCGACGGCGACTCTGGAAGCACGGGTAGCCGCCTTCTCCACTCCGAAGAGGAGTGGCTCGCTCGCACGAAGCAGAGGAAGCAAGGCGAGGCCAACTTCGACGGCGGCAGAAGCAGCGGTCGCGGGCGCGACAGACAAAGAGGTCGTGGTCACGACAACACAAACACTACCAAAATACAGTCAATTAGCGACGGATTGTTAGCGACGGAAAATTTCCGTCAGCGTTAGCGACGGATTTGCGCAAATAGCCGACGGAGTACCGACGACATGCCGATACAATTTTTATTTCATTTTAAGGGGGAGAAAAGGTCGCCCATCCGTCGCTAGGTCGTCGGAGACATAGCGACGGATACACAGCCGTTGCTATGCAGTCGCTTATTTGGCGAGAATTGTTGGGAGAAGTGGCAGGACAATTCTTCGACTACGTAGCGACACAGTCCGTCGGCAAGTATCAAATTGAGCGGCGGATTAGCGACGGATAAAATCTGACGCTAGTCGGTCGCTAAATAAAGAGCCCAGACTTAAATTGAAACGAAGGGGGGACTTTTCATTCCTCCCAAATTTCATTCTCTCTCCTCTCTCTCTCTCCTCCGCGGCGCTCGGCGACCTCACTCTCCTCTCTCTCTCTCCCACGGCGGTGATCGGCGACCTCTCCTCTCTCTCCCAAAGGTAATCTCTCTCTCTCTCTCTCTCGGTGGTCGTGGGTGTCGTGGGCTGCCGGGGGCGTCGTGGGGCAGCGTGCGCGGGGGGCAGCGCGGGGCTGCGGCGGGCGGTGGTGCGCGCGGGGCAGCGCGGGGCTGCGGCGGGCGCGCGGGGCTGCGGCGGTGGCGGGGGGCAGCGCGCTCCGGGGCAGCGGGGGGCGGCGGGGTGGCGCACGCGGGGCAGCGCGGGGCTGTGACGGGCGGCGGGGGCAGCGAGCTCCGGGGCAGCGGGGGGCGGCGTGGGTGGCGCTCCTCGATGAAGAGGCGAGATTTGACCACTTGGAGGAGATATCACTTTCTTTTATGTCTCGTTTGGTTCTTTTACAATCCAAAGAATAAATTGAGAAGAAAGGAAAGTGATTTCCAATGAAAAATTAGGAAAAAAATGGTTACATCCATTCAAGTAAAGATTCACTTTTCCAACTTTAAGTATTTATTTTCCCTTCCGTTTTTTTGGCATTTCCAATCACTAGAAAGCAAAATCGATAAGAATTATAATTTTCTAAAGAAATAAAATACCAAGAAATTGATTTCCTTTCCTTTCCGGAACCAAACGAGGCCTTATGGCCTATTGCTCGGAATGTTGTGGGAGTTTGGGTTATAGAAAAAGGATGACTTTTGCTTGCATTGTATCAAGGTCTTAAATAGTAAAAATCTCACATTCCATTATGCAAGATTTTCGAGGATAAAATCAAAATTTCACTCATATGAAAAATATATATATATATATATATATATATATATATATATATATATATCGAAAAGGAAAAAAATGCTCACCCCGAACTCTACATGGTTCCATCTCGGAGTATTAGGCAGAAAGATTTCCGAGATAAAGCATTAACGACAAGTCCCAAATTGAGAAGTAGATGACTAATAAGTGAATGGTGGTATCGGAATCGGTATCGGGCTTGTCTTTAATAGAATATTTTTGTTCTCATTACTATCAAGTTAGCATTATGTTAT
>JANAVB010010400.1:12107996-12235835 GCA_029216955.1 Iris pallida | reverse complement strand
ACTAAAACTTGACCAGAGTTGACCAAAAGTCAACTGTGAGTCAACCATTAGCCTAGTTTAACCTAGATTGGACTAGGAGTTGACCAGTTGACCAAAAGTTAACTGTAAGTCAACCTTTGACCTAGTTTGACTTAGTGTGATCTTGTTTGACTTAGTGTGACCTAGTGTAACCTAGTTTGACTTAGTTTGACGGAGCTTGACCTAGATTTGCGTATCATACACTAGAAAGCATGCCAAACACTATTAAACCCTAATTAACTCTTGTATATCTCATATTTAGGTTTGTGACTATCCTCTGAGCCTTGATTCCTATTGACTGCTTAGGACCGCAGGCGAGTACATTCTCTGATAGTTTTCATTGTCTTAATATCTGCTATATTCGATTCAGTTGTAGTTCTTACTTGATTCCCGACACAATGGTATACGGACTAGTACGTTGGATTTTGTCATGAGAGGTTATTCCTGGTTTACTTGGTATGAGTACTTTGTTCGATCTTGTTTCATGTACTTTTATAGACACCGATTTAGGAGTGGGCTGGCCCCCTGCTCTTTAAATCCCGTATCAAGATGTGTCATGGTTGGATCCATTATACTACTCAGGGATGGGGAGTTATTAGAGGTTATGTGATCAAATCCCTCCTGTATTTCTGTTACTACTTGCATCATAGCTTTACCCTCGCCTCACGTAGGGTAAAGCCTGACATGTGTTACTACTTGCCTCATAGCTTTCTATTATGGACGGCCTGATTCTTGTTTTCTTGTATTTCCTGACTCATAGTCGGTCAAATGGAAGAGCCTGGTCATGTATCCCAAGCCAATTATATAACACTCTAATATCTCAAGGTACCGTTTATATTTATATTATATATCAGTTATTACTGTACTGCTCTACATTTCCAGTATTTCTTATCCTGACATGATATCCAGATTTACATATTCTGTTTATACTCTAGTGTTGATATTCCATCTTGTTTTTCATATAACTGTCTCTTATAGAATTTGTTAATTCACATGGAACTGCTATTAGCGTTTGTACTTGCTCATATCCTGACAGGATAACTTCGTTGTGTTTTTCAGAGGATTCAGATACAGACTGCCCGACCTTCTACGGGTTTGGCATAGACGCAGTTTACCATTTGATTCAGTGGAGCCGATGCCTTTAGAGGACACCCACCTGTAGGGATCTAGACTAGTAGGTTGACTGGACTACATTTCAGCTTATCATTTTGGGTTGTAGTATATATATATATTTAGAATTGTATAATATTTTAAACTCTCTATTTCTGGTTGTGACTTTGTGACTTGCATCTATTTCCATTTTTCCCATTTCCATCATATCTTTATCTTTCGTGCGTATCTTCCTTAGATTCATGTGATTGATTAATTATATATATATAGATATAATATATATATATATTATATATATTATATATATTATATATATATATATATATATATATATCTAATATATAGGAACCGAAACTTTGTTGAAGTAATAGGCACAAAATGCCGAAGCCTATACAAATAAGCGCGCTCAACGTGACCAGAGGAAAAGAAAATAAACAGTGCGAGACGCGCACAAAATGGAACCAGATCTCTACGACAGTCGACAGGGGAAGCGCAAGAGACCCGGAAGAAGGCCTAAACAAGGGCCTCCCAAAAAGTGTTGGAGGCGTGAGAGTAGCGCTTCCTAGCTTTGAGAATTTGTCTGATAACCTCTCTGAATAATTGTGTAGGGTGGAGTTAGCGACCTTTATATCTGAATTTGTTTCTGTTCTTCCATAAAATCTAAATTCCAGCGGCTACGACGATCTGATATCCGTGGGAGCCGCTCTAGCTGGACAGGAGATCGTGGAAGCCCCCAGTCGGGGGACAAGACTTAGTCTATTGTGTAGATTGAACCACATCTGAGTCGCCAACTCACCAGAAAGAAGGACATGCTCTGCCGATTCCGAATTGTGCTCTACGCAGCAGTGGCATCTGGACGTGAGACTGAATCCGATAGATTTGATAGAGTCATCCGTTGGTAGCTTTCGGTGCAATACGTGCCAGATAAGGATAGACCATTTGATGGTAATACGAGACTGCCAAAACTTTGCACAAGTGGTATATGGTACGTCACTGCCTCTGGCCACAATTCTGGCTGAAGCCAGCGTGAAAGTCCCACACGGGTTAGGGGACCATCTCCACGTGTCGGATATGCCAGTGACCCGTAGATTAGCTACAAGAAGACCGTCAGCCGCCGGCTGACCAAGCCAATCTCTGACCCTTCTCCAATTCCATCCAGAACTGCCCTTCCATAGATCCCTAATTTCGTACCTCAACGGAGTTCGAACGTTGGGATGGATGGTGTCTTCTCCTAACCACCGTTCCAGACAGGCCGATGAGCGTCCGTCGCCTAACTGAAGACGGATTAAAGGTTCTACGATGTTGCGTCTACGAATTATACGACGCCATGACGCCGAAGATCTGTTGTTAGTGATCGCCTCCGATAGATGGGAGAATCTGGAGTATCTAGCTCTCATAAACCTCGTCCATAGCGAGCTCTCCATGCGCAACTTCTACCACAGCTTCATGGAGCAGGCATCCATGATGTGGGCAAGTCTACTGATTTCCAGACCTCCTTCAACAGTAGGTTTGGCCATGGTATCCCAATCGGCCCAGTGGTGTTTGTCCTTTCCATCGCATTGACCCCATAAGAACTTAGCGAAGAGGGATTCAAGGGAGTAGAGGACCTTCTTGGGATGGGAGCAGACGGCTAGGATGTACAACGGGATGGAAGAAAGAACGTATTTGATAAGGAACATCTTACCCCTGGAGATAATGTTGCGTTGTGCCATCCCGCGATCAGTTTACGGATCTTGTCTACAAGGAGGTCTGTAAATTTCCGAGTTAGACTTTTCGTACACCAGCGGGCAGCCCACGTAAAGGAAAGGCAGGTAGGCCATGGCGAACGAGGCCTATGTTGGAGAGCACAGCTGATCGGGTTCTGTCAGCTTTGTGATGGGTATAGATGACGCTCTTGTTGTTATTGACGCGCTGTCCGGAGCATCTGGTGTATCTCGCTAGCGTACTTAGAACCTCCTTGATCGATCCGATGTCTCCAGAGGAGAAAATAAGGATGTCGTCTGTGTATGCCAGGTTTGTGATAAGTGGACAGCCAGTGGTTGTGTGGAAGTGATGAAAACCTGCATTCTGGGTATGCTATTGTGGCTTCTGCTGAGAGCTTCTGCCGTAATGATGAAAAATGGTGGAAGATAGGGGTCCCCCTGTCTAACCCCGCAGTAGATCGGAAGAACCCCGTGGCCTGGCCATTGATGATGGTGGAAAACCATGCATTGTTGATAGATCTGAAAATGATGTCAATCCAGGATTCGAAAAAGCCGAAAGCCCTGAAGACCCAGATCGTGAATTGCCAGTACAGACGATCGTATGCCTTCTCCATGTCTAGTTTGATGGCGACGTTCCCCCTCTGGACGGGAACTTCATACATGTGTTCATCTTTTAAGCGAGGAGAATATTGTCAGTGATGTTTCGGCCTTTAACAAACCCGCTTTGTTCTTCGAGATGATCTTGGGGAGGAGATTGGACATCCGGTTGGCTACGATCTTCGATATGATCTTGTTGGTGAAGGTGCATAAGCTGATAGGACGAAAGTCTTTGAAGGTTTTTGGGTTGTCTTTCTTGGGGATTAGGATGATGTTGGCGCAAGAAATAGAATTGGAATATCTTGCCCCTTGGAAAAAGGCTATAGTGGCCTCCAATATGTCGAATTTTAAGATGTGCCAATAAGATCTGAAAAAGACGCCATTGAATCCATCAGGTCCCGGAGCACTATGTTCTTTTATGGACCAGACAGCCCGCCTCAACCTCCTCCTTCGAAGGAGTAGCCAACATGGTCTCATTCTCGCTGTCGCTGATGAGGGATGGGATTTCGGACGGAAGCACAACGTCTTTAACGATATGCTCTTTAGTGAAAAGGTTAGAGTAGAAGTTCTCTATCGCAGCCTGAATGCCTTCCTGGTCGTCCACCAGGGCGTCATTATCGTCGAATATTCGGTGTAATTTTAATTGGTTTCTGCGTCCTTTGACACATGCATGAAAAAAATTGGTATTCCGGTCACCGTCGTTGTCCCAGGTCAATCTGGATTTTTGCCTCCAGAATTCTGTTTCCACCTTTAGCCTGGATTTAAGAATAGCTCTGGCAAGGTTAAGCGAGACGCGGGCAGCCGGAGATCCGTCAATGGCAAACGAGGTCTCAGCGCGAGTGACGTTGTCCTTCGCCTCCTTAATTGCCTGAAAAATGTCTCCAAAGGCCATTTTGCTCTAGGACGTTAATGCCTTACGAGTGACTTTCAGTTTAGCTGACATTCGTAATAGTGGGTCAAGTTCCGAAACAGAGTTCCAAACGGAGGCCACGACATTCTAGAATTGGGAATGATGCCGCCAGAAGTCGAGGAAGCGAAAGGCTTTTTAGTGCTGGTGTGGTTGTTGCTGATCATGATGAGAAGAGGGGAGTGGTCCGATTCAGTGGAGTTCAGATGAGATAGGTTTGTCTTCAGGCCCGTGTCAGTCTAACTGTCGTTGACCATCGCCCGATCCAAACGTGAGTACTGGCGCCGATGGCCCTCCTGCATGTTGTACCAGGTGAATGCACTGCCATGGAAGGGGATGGAGGTTACGTTTCCGTGGAAGATGAAGTTGTTAAAATCGTCCATCGCAGGCTGGGGGCGAGCGACCACCGGATTTCTTTTCTCTGCAGGACACCATGTTGAAATCTCCGATACAGAGCCACGGGAGACCTTGGTAGGGTAAGGCAACTTCCAACAGGTCATCCCAAAGTAATCTACGCTCGGGGATGTCACAACTTCCGTGGACGGCAGAAAGGATAGAGCGGGACTTGAGGGCCGGATGTTCGACCCAACAAGATAGAGCCTGAGGCGAATTTTTATGGTGCCAAATTTGAATTCTGGCCTGAAGAAAATCCAGATGTCATTACATCCTGTGATGGCATGAGGTAATCCGAGCTTGAGTTGAGTGGCTTTGATTCTTCTTTGAGGAAATTTAGGTTCAATAATGATAAGGAGGTCTATTCGATTAGTTTTCTTGAGGCTGAGGATTCTATTCAGCGTCAGTTTGTTTCCAAGCCCTCTCACGTTCCAGAAGATGTGTTAAGCATTTGATGGGGTAGTAAGAGGGAGGTGATTAAACTTCGTGGCGGACCTTGTTGTCATTGCCGTCTGTTGCTTTTATTTGTTTTTGTTCTTTTTAGAGGAGTTTTTTTTGTGGGTGTGATGGTAGGCCCATTGACTACGATAGCCTTGCTAGTCTAGCCGGGTTCACTGCTACCATTGTCATCTGTCAAGGAGGTAGTAGAGTCATTTTCATTTTCTTCCAAGGCGCATAAGGGATTGCCGCGGTCCAGGAAACTCGCTTCCTTGGCTTGCCAAAACCTGCCGGTTAAAGTGGGGTTGAAGCTGGGTTGAATATCCACTATGTAAAGGGGAGGGTGCCGAGGGGCCCCAGCATCTGACAAGGGGATGGTTGTTTCGGATGTGAGACAAGTTGGATGAGTGTCGACAAGCCGGGGTAATCGAAATTCTGCTCTGGCCGGCTCTCCGTCTGAACCTCTCCAGACTGATGCGGGAGGCCGATGGTACGAGGGGGAGAGTGAGAATCCTCAGAAGGGGGAGATTATGAGCTCTGATAAGTTGTGGGTTGAGATGGGGGGTGGCACGATGGGCGAGATAACGACGCCTGGGTGATGTGTGTAAGGGGGGTTATGTTGCTCGATAGAGCAGCTGGGCTTAGGGGAATTTGACTGGGCGTCTCCGCCGGGGATAGACGAAGAGGGCTCACTGGAGTTCTCGAGAGCCCTGTCAGGAGTGATGTATGTGAGAAGTTCAAAGGGATTGTTGAGTGAGATAGCGGGTGGATTGAATGGGACGATCGCGGAATCATGATGGTCGGGCGGGAGCAGGGTAGTAGTGCTGGGCCGTCAATCAGAAGGGGAGGATTGGGATACGAGGTCTGATTAACAGTATCAAGGTTACGGTGAGTAGCCAGAGCGCACGGGTTGTATGGGCTAGACTTCTTTAGCTTAGGGTGGGCACGGAAGCAGTGCTGCATGGAGTGACCGCTCATCTGGCAGTGTTTACAAAAGATGACGTTGTTGTCATAAACCAGCAGTTGGCTGTGTGTTCGATCTTCGAGCTCGATCTCTATAAGTTTGGGAGGGTCATTCGTGAGGTCTAACTCCACACATATCTTCGCATAGTTGTATTTGGAGAGGTTGCGAGTTTCTTTTGCGATAGCTACCAGGGTCCTAAAGGAGCTGGCTATCCGTTTTAGGGCAGCTGCACGGAAGCAAACCAGGGGAAGGTTGGGGAGGGTGATCCATATGGATATGATTGTCGAATCAACTTTGGGGTTGAAGGTAGGAGACCATTTAACAATCTTGACGATCTGTGTGCCGATTCTGGAAGTCCCCTTGGCCCGTACTAATGAGTAGTCGGGTTCGGATGAAAGGTGGAGGAACATGTGCTTGGGGTCAAACGGAGCGACCCGGTATGCTGCGGAGAGGCCCCACCCTACGACAGCTTTCGTGACTGTGGTGATTTTTGGGCATCCAGAACTAAATTTGAGGACGAACGTCTTAGTGAAGGAGGAGGATAGGAAAGAGATTTCCATCGCGGCGAAGGGGACTCGGATGGGGTAGCCGGAAAGAGGTGGCGAGAATTCAACGTCCGAAAGCTGGATCCCTACCACCGAAGGGGGTAAGTGCCTCCCACGATCTGGTCAGAGAGCCTCGGCGTAAAAGGGGGCACGAGAGGGACTACCGCGTTGGGGATGTCCGAGTGAGAGGTGTCTCCGGGTGGGACCACTGCACAGGGATTTTCCGATGTAGAGGAGCGGCCGAAAACGGCGGAGGAGGTGTGGCCAGCGGGGTGTGCAGGGGGAAGGATGGTCGGGCCACCATTTAGCACGTCGGCATCAGGAAGAGTGTCCCCTGGCGGCCGAAAGGAGGAGCTAGGAGGATCATGGAAGGTGTTAGCGAGCGCTAAACGCGTCACGGGATAGGCACGCTGTCCAGGGCGAGCCGTGAAAGGAGCACCGGAGGACGGAAATGCCCCCGAAGAGGCAAGCGCGTGCGACAGGCCCACGAGAGCAATTCCAACAGAAGTTGGCTCCGGAGAGGGGATGGACGTCGCCGGAACTGATTTAGCGCCAAACGTTACGAGGCAGGGGGAGGGTTCGTGGGTGACGGGGTACACGTAAGTCCAAGGATGGAGGGGGAATGTCCCACCACGTGAGCCCCTGGCGCCCCTAGAGAGGGACATGGGGCGCAGACCGTAGGTTGCTCCAGGGGGTTGCCAGCCGGCGCCCTACAAGGGATCCTGCGAGAACCGCGCACAAGTGGGGGGGCACTACAAGAAATTCGAGTTTTTGTGACAAGCAATTTGTGACAAGTATGAATTTTGTCACTAAAAAGGATGTTTCCATTACAAGTAATTTATGTTGTCACTGAAAAGGATATTTCTGTGACAAGTAAATTTTGTTGTCACTGAAAATAACTGTTCTGTGACAAGTAATTTCTATTGTCACTGCACATGACTTTGCTTGTCACTGAAAAGGATGTTTCAGTTACAAGTAGTTGTTGTTGTCACTGAAAAGGATATTTCTGTGACAAGTAATTTTTGTTGTCACTGACAAGCAATTTGTCTGTGACAAGTAATTTTTGTTGTCACTGAAATGATGTTGCTTGTTACTGAAAAATGATGGATCCGTGACAGAAAATTTTGTTGTCTCTGAAAGTATTTTTTTAGTTACAAAATTGTATTAATGTCACATAAAAGTATCAGTCACAAGTTAGAAATTATATTCTTGTCACTTTAACTTTTTTGTTACCAAATAATTTTACGTCACATAATAATATTAAACACAGGAAAAAAAATTCTGGTTGAATTTAAATAATCAAATCAATATTTAGATAAATCTTTATTTTTTTTGCTTACAAAAAAGATTTAATTAATTAAAAAAATTCCTAAAAAATTTCTTGCGACAAAAAAGAATTAATTTAAAATTTTGAATTAAACAAAATATAGAACTGAATTTGAATTGAATATAATCTCTTCTTATTCTGATTGTATTTAAATCATTAAATCAATCTTTAAAAAAAAAAATTAAGTTTAGTTTGATATTTTTTGATATCAATCTTTAAATTTGAATTGAACAAAATATAATGTTCAATTTGAATTTGAATTGAACAAAAATTTTTCTGACAAAATATTCTAATTGAATTTAAATTATTAAATCAATATTTAGATCAATCTTTAAAAAAATTAGTTTAATTTGACATTATTTTGATGTCAATCTTTAATTTTTTTTCTTACAAAAAATGAATTAGTAAATTTTTTTATACTTAATTAAAAATTTTGTTGAAAAAATTATTCCGACAAAAAAATAGATTAATTAAAAAATTGAATTTAAAAAATATAGAGTTCAATTTGAATTGAACAAAATTTCTTCTAACAAAATATTCTGAATGAATTTAAATCATTAATGTTTTCGTTACTAATAGACGCTTTCTGCAACACATAATGTTTTCGTCGCTAAACCTAAAATCTGGCAACGAAAACTTTTATCGTTGCTATTTTCGTTGCCAAAAACCAGAAAGCTTATAGACAATGATGTGGTCGTTGCTAAATCATCTATATTTTTGATACTAAAATTAGCAACGAATTATATAGTTGCTAATACGTTTTTATGTGTAGCGCAATTAAATACAACATTTCTATATTTCCAAAAAAGTTTTATTTTGGCCTTTGGCGGTATTATTTGGTGAGAAACGAAAATTTTGGGGGGAACATGAAATAAACAGATGAAATAAACCCTCTTCTTCTCTACTTCGACCACTCTTTTCAAAATCAGCTCTTCAATGAAAACTCCCTCTCTTCAAACCCTCTTCAAAATCCCTTCATCCAACGAACACCCTCTTCTTCGACCACCTCTCCGACGTCGGCACATCTCCGGTCGCCGACGCATCATCTCCGGTCGCCAGCGCATCATCTCCAGTCGCATCTTCTCCGGTCGCCGATGCATCATCTCCAGTCGCCGACGCATCTCCAGTCGATCACGGTGCGTCTCCACTCCAGTCGACGGTCTTTTCCCCACTCAGGTTGTGATTTCCTCCATATTTTCCTTAATAGAATCAAGATTAATCTAGGGTTTTTCTTTAGTATTGTGCATTTAGGTTTGATTTTGTTGAAGATGTTAAACTTCAATTAAACCCATCCTTATTTGATCCGAATCAGAATTCACCTATTATGTCAGTCGTAGTGTAATTTGGAGTGTCCGTGGTGTGTACTATACGTGGCTCCGACACGACACAGACATGACAAGAATTTGGAGTGTCCATGGTTGTACCATACATGTCTCCGACACAGACACGACATGATTCACTACTTATATCCTTGTACTACAAACTAAGAAGTTAAACCTAAGGAAAGGGTTACTTTCCTTCATGAATCTGCAATTTTCTTTAGTTGACCATACTTGTGTTTTCCTTAATTATGAGCTTTGTGTGCATATTCATCACTATTGCCATATAATTTCTAGAAATAGAGAACAAACATAGTGATCTAGACCAGATTTTTGTTGCTTACTGTAATGACAAGTACAGGGAATCCCTCTCTACTCGTCACCAATTCTGAATCTTGTAAATTATTAATATCCATAAGAGGTAGAATCAAGCAGAATTATTTTGCATATGTATTTTCGTAGCTCACATATTTCACAGAACCTTAGATGTGGTACACTGCTCTGTTATAGTAGCAAGGCTGCAGGTTTCGTAAATTAGGGTGAATGACGCACCATGACTAGTGTTCTGCATGCCATTTGCATCTAATTTCCAAATTAGGTAGCTCTCATATGGATTGGGGTTTCTGTCTTTGTTTGAGTTGGGAACATAATAGGAGGAAAAATTAATTCTTAGGATACTTGATTGATCTACTTATTTTAGGCCTTGATGAGTGAAAGTACAGAATAGCTTAAGTCAATCGTCTGGTGGGCATAGTTCTGGTGGTACTTGATTCTAGTATGTCTTGAGGGATTGTTATCATCTCTCTGATTGTATTGGGATAAAGTTTAGGGAAGTACCTTATTTAGCATGCCTATTCTGGTCTCAGATGCCTCTTGTATAATTATACTGGCTCCTCATTTTAGCATGCCTTTAGTCAACTAGGAAGCTTATTAAGTACACTAAAAATGAGGTATATACGGGGAAACACATAATGAAACAACTACTTGATAGTTATTCAGTTCTGTGATATGTAGTCTATAACTAGTATGAAATTTCTGTTGTTCTGTTTTGATAATATCTTATATCGTTATTTTTGGTGAATTTCATATGATTTTAACTTCTTAACATGCCTCTTGGTCTCAGATCCTCTTTCTTGTATAATTATACTGGCTCTTATTTAGCATGCCTTTAGTTACTATCAAGCTTAGTAAGTAAAGCTAAAAATGATGTTGTACATGGGTAAACACATAATATAACAACTACTTGATAGCTTGAGTTTTGTTGATATCTATGATAACTAGTATGAAGCTTCTACTGTTTTGTTTTTGGTAATAGCTTATATAATCTTTTTATTTGTTTCACCTTAATTTGACCTAGTTGTCTCTTCTTACACTCCACCCCTGGGATCTAATGTTAATGTTGCTATCTCTGTTGTAATATGCTATTATATTGAAACTTGTGCAGGATGTGTAAAAATGACCTTATTTTATATCTGTGCAGGGTGATTCTTATTTGGAGAGTTATATCAGTACCATTGGTGTTGATTTTGTAAGTAAATTTCAGATTGGCTCAATCTTGTCTGGTTTATGTTTATGTAATTGTGAGCTTATTTTCCTGTTTTATTTGCTTCAATAGAAAATTCGTACAGTGGAGCATGATGGAAAAACGATTAAGCTTCAAATAGTAAGTACTTGATCTGTTGGTTTTTGTCGATTAAAATTCTGCTTGTGTCTAATATATTGTTTTACCTTCTGCTGCTTAGTGGGATACTGCTAGACAAGAGCGCTTCCGGACGATCACAAGCAGTTACTATCGTGGTGCCCATGGCATTATTGTAAGCTATTGCTTTAATTTGTTGCTTTCATTCTGATGAACCAACTGTTCCATAGAGTAAATATATGATGATACTTTTGGCAGGTGGTATATGATGTGACTGACTAGGAAAGTTTCAACAATGTGAAGCAATGGCTGAATGAAATTGACCGCTATGCAAGCGACAGTGTGAACAAGCTTTTTTGTTTCATTTTTTATTTCAGGTATTCTACAATGTTTTTTTGTGTTCACATGTCTGTTTTTTGTTTCATCTTTCATCTTAAACAAGTTTTTTTTTGTTTTGCTACAGACTTGTCTCAAATTGGTTCTTGAAAGCGATAGAGAGGTCTATGCTGATGGAAAGAAGTCTATGAGAAGCTGATGGAGGCTGATGTGTGGTTCAATAATATGACTTAATCTATTCTCTTGAGCCACCAAGGAGTAATAGGACCAGTAATACATTTTTCAAGTTTTTATTTCAGATTTTCATATTAGCTCATGTCTTCCAACTTCATGTCTTTTGTTAAGTAACCAGTTACTGTAATATTATCTCATTCCTCCTTAGCATTGTCTATTTAATACATCAATATTTCTTGAATCTTTCAGGTACGTTCAAGCTGACTCTTCAGTTTAGTAAGGATTATCCAAATAAACCGCCTACTGTTCGCTTTGTTTCTAGAATGTTTCATCCAAATAGTAAGTCATGTATATGATTTACTTATTATTAATTGGAATCGAGTTCGTTTTGGCCATCAATCATCGTATAATGTTGCATATCCATTGAGTACCATAAGTAGTATTAACTGTATTATCATCATTTTTTTTACTTTTAGGACTTGTGCTTGCAGAAGCGATAGAACTGTCATTTTGAAGCTTATCATCTTTTGAGGTTGTGATAAATGATGATAGTGTTATTGTAGTGTGGATGGTGCTCAGTCTTTTGACCTTGTTGTTTTTACAGTTGAATGGATAAGATTCAATCAAGCATCAATTATGAGGAGTTATAAATTTATTAGTCAATAGTGATTCTAATTATAACACCTTTAGGTGTTCAGGCTCAAATTTCAACAATGTTCCTGCCCAAATTTAGGGAGCATTGTATTTGATTGGAAACTGGCTACTTTTATGGCCTTTAACTTCCTGTAAATTGGCTTCAATTTATTCGTGTTATAAAAAACATAAGGACAACTGTGACATGTAATTAACTCTGACAACTTCTTGCTCTCACTTACCTAGTAGATCAAAAGGTTAAGAACAAAGTTTTCAACATATGTTTGCAAGATTATGGTTCATTTTTCACAATCATATAAAATAATGTTGGCTGTGTTATTTCTTTGAGATCTTTGTTTTTGTGCCATGAATATAAGTGTAATTCCATTGTTATTTATTTGTGATTTGCAAGAAGAAATGAGAGCAAATGTTAGTGATGAACTCAGAGATGAAATTAGAAAAAGTGTGGAAGACGACCTCAGGAATGATCTTACGGTGCAAATTCAAAGTCAATTTAATGCCATGTTCCAAGCACGAATGACTGCCTTTTTAGGCTGTTCATCTGCAGATATTTCAGTTCCTACAAATACAACAGCTACAAACTCCGGTAAGTGTTCGAAAACAAGATACCTCATAAAGTTTTATCTACGTGGTGGTGCATGACATGAATGATCAAGTTTTATTGACAACTTTTTTCTTGTATATTACTTGTGTAATATTCTAAACTCTTTATTAATTTATGCAGGTCATTAAAGATTCATCATCACCAAGACAGGAGCCGCATATGCAACTGATCATCAGTTTATATTTATAGATTACTCTAGGTTTTATGTACCAGCTAGTTTGGATACTTTTTATTTTGTAAGTACTGAATATTACTCCTTTTCATGTTATAAGTACTGAATTTTGAGGATCAATATAATTACCTTTTGAGTTACTTTTTGATTTACATTAGAAAGTCTATGGGGGTGTTCTTGGAAGATGAGCATAATCATACATACCCTCTTCTACAAGAATTGTGTGATTTTGTATTGTGTGTTCTTGTGTTTCAATGTACAATGACAATAACAAAAAAAATCGTGACAATATTTATTTGTCACTAAATATATAAAGTGTACATTACGGTGACAATAAGTACACACTACGGTGACGACATTTACTGGTCACTAAACATATTTGTTTACAGCGACGACAATACGAGCGTAACTATAAGTGTTTACAGTGGCGACATATACTTGTCACAAAACATATACGTTTATAGTTACAACAATAAAATCTTTACTAAAATTATTTTGTGATATCAAATGTCGTCACAGAAATAATTTTTATTTTTTTGTCAAAAAATATATATTTATTTTTAGTTACAGTTAAAAATGCTATTTGTGACAATATTGTTCGTCACTTATAATATGTTTAGTGACGAGTTTTATTGTCACAAAAAATATACTATAAGTGACGACATATGCTTGTCACAGTAGAGAACTTTCTGTGACAATGTCTTTTAGTCGTCACTATTTCTTTTAGCTACGGAGGTATATGCTACGACAGTAAGTCGTCACTGGACTCGTCACAGAATATGTGCTGTGACGAGTTTTACAACTTCTGTGACAACTTTACTTGTCACTGAAACCATGTTTTCTTGTAGTGGGCGGGTTGCCCCAGAGCAGCTCCATTCGTCGCCCGAGGGGGGGAAGGGAACAGGAGGTAGAGCATTCAGGCCCGAGGAACGTGGAGGGCGTGGCCGCTGGGACGACAGTGCCCCCCATGACCGAAGATGTGACCGGCGGCGAGATGGTGAGGGCAGGGAAGCTCTAGTCCACGTATACTGCGCCAGGAGATACTGACAAGAGGAGAGGGTCTGAGCAAAATGCAGGTTGTGCCAGGAGCGCGGAAGGGGGATGGAGGGCTGCCCAGGTCGTGAAAGGCGCAGGAAAGGGCGGATGGCCCCCGAGGGAGGCAGACGCGCTGGGGCAGATGATCCTCGAGGGCTGCGTCGTGCAGCCAGGGGGGGTGTCCACAGCCGATACAGAAGGGGCGTCGACCGGAGCTCCCAAAGCGCTGGAGTGCGCGCGGCTCGCCCCAGGCGCCAAAGTGCGCATAGGAAAACGTACGGAGATGACATATATATATATATATATATATATATATATATATATATATATATATATATATATATATATATATATATATATATAAATAGGCAGACGTGCTGGGGTCAGGGCAGATGATCCTCGAGGGCTGCGTCGCGCAGCCCAGGGGGGTGTCCACAACCGATACAGAAGGGGCACCAACCGGAGCTCCCAAAGCGCTGGAGTGCGCGCGGCTCACCCCAGGCGCCAAAGTGTGCGTAGGAAAACGTACGGAGATGACATATATATATATATATATATATATATATGTATATATATATATATATATATATATATATATATATATCTCCGTGCGGAGATGACATGTACATATATATATTGTTGATGTTTGATTTTATAGACGACCTATACAGCGTTCTACCTCCGATGCTGCGGCGTAGACTGGACGTAACTACGTGCTCGTATCCCTAAATAGGGTACGGGTCGTGACACATTTTTGTGGTGGCCCATGCAGGTCTCTGTGTCGCAACTAGTGCGATATCGTAATGGTACTCGACTTAGAGTACTAATTATGAGCCTACAAATAGGATATAGGATCTAGGTTATGATAGGAGTTAGTCAATCACATTTTAGGAAAATTTTCGATCTTTTGATTATCATGACAACTCTTCTTGCATTTCAATTTGATTGTTCTTCTTTGAAAATATCTTATCTTGTGCCATATTGATCTTTTGCTCTTAGGCACAATATTATTGCTGAATCCTTGGGTAGGACTTGCAAGATTATGACTGGGGGAGCATTATCCTAGTCAATAATGTTTACGAGGGACAGAGTGTTACACTGGGAGGCCGGGAATTGAGTGCGTGTTTGCTCGTAATGCCGCTTTTGTGCTACGATATAGTACTCGGTATGGATTAGTTGAGCAGGCACCATGCTAGTATAGACTGTAGAGGAGGCAGGGTTTTGTTTAGGCCGCCCGGAGAGCAAGAGTTTGAGTTCACCTGGGGAGCAGCTGAGCCGGAAGATGGTTTCTGTGGAGCCTTGTTGGCAGGGCAGGATTTGCCACATCCATTGATAGCAGAGTTCTTGGATATTTTCCCCAAGGAGTTGCCTGGGATGCTGTTCGACAGAGATGTTGAGTTCTCTATAGACTTAGTGCCAGGCGCTGAGCCTATCTCACAGAACGTCTATAGGGTCAACAACAGCGAGTTGACAGAGCTGAAGAAGCAGGTCGACGAGCTGTAGGACAAAGGTTTCATCAGATCTAGTTCTTCACCTTGGGACGCACCTATTCTGTTTGTACCAAAGAAGGATGGTATGATATGCATGTATATCGATTACAGAGTGCTCAACAACCTCACTATTAAGAACAAGTACCCGTTGCCGAGGATTGATGACTTGTTCGATCAGTTGAGCGGCGCGAAGGTGTTTTCAAAGATAGACTTGAGGTCCGGTTACAATCAGCTGAAGGTTAAGCGGGAAGACATTCCGATGACAGCTTTTCGGACTCGGTACGACCAGTACGAGTTCACTATTATGCCATTTGGGTTTACCAACGTTCCAGCAGTGTTCATGAACTTGATAAATAAGGTATTCCATCAATACCTTGACAGGTTTGTGGTGGTCTTCATAGATGACATCTTGGTCTACTCGAAGACGTCAGAGGAGCATGAGGAGCACCTGTAGATTATTTTAAAGACCCTCAGGAAGGAGCAACTCTATGGAAAGCTGTCGAAGTGTGAGTTCTTCCTGGAGAAGGTAGAGTTCTTGGGTCATGTTGTGACCGAGCACGGGATCTCAGTGGACCAGAAGAAGATTCAGCAGTGGAGTCTTGGTCTATACCCAGTTCTGTCGCCGAGATTCGGAGCTTTCTGGATCTAGCAGGCTATTACAGGAAGTTCATCCAGGACTTCTCTCGGATTGTAGAGCCGATGACTAGACTTACCAGGAAGGACGTGGAGTTCGTCTGGACTGAGGAGTGTTAGGCTGCCTTCCATGAGCTGAAGAAGAGGTTGACCTCAGCTCCTATCTTGACGTTGCCTTCTGGGACTGGTGGTTTCACGATCCACAGTGACACTTGTAGGAAGGGCTTGGGTTGCGTTCTTCAGCAGCACGAAAAATGTGATTGCCTATGCATCTAGGCAGTTATATCCTCATAAGAAGAACTACCCTACCCACGATCTGGAGTTGACAGCTATTATTTTTGCCTTGAAGTTATGGAAGTATTACTTGTACGGAGAGCAAGTTGAGATCTTCATGGATCACAAGAGCTTGAAGTACGTGTTCACCTAGAAGGAGTTGAACATGCGGCATAGACGGTGGCTCGAGCTGATGAAAGACTTCGTTATCTCGTTGCAGTACATTCCAGGCAAGGCCAACATAGTTGCAGATGCCTTGAACAGGTATCCAGTTGCTATGTATTTGACGATAGATTGTCATCTTTTGGCTAATCTGGATAGTTTGGGTATCGAGGTGATTGTTTCGGGCATGCAAATTCAGATATGGGGCTTACAGATTTAGTCTGAGTTGATGGACAGAGTCAGATTAGCACAATATGATGATGTTGCCCTGAGGAGCATCAGCGAGCAGGTGCAGGCAGGTTTGTTCGACGATTTCTCTATAGCCGAAGATGGGTCGCTGAGGCACGGTGCTAGTCTATGCGTTCTGAGTGGAGAGCTTCGGGAGGAGGTTCTTCAGGAAGCGCATCGCTCTCAGTACTCTATGCATCCTGGAGCCAACAAGATGTATAGAGACCTGATAGAGCCCGTATGGTGGTATGGCATGAAGTGAGAGGTAGCTCAGTTTGTATCTCGCTATTTGGTGTGTCAGCAGGTGAAAGACGAGAGACAGAGGCCAGGTGGATTGCTACAGCCAGAGTGGAAGTGGGAGCACATCACCATGGACTTTGTGTCCGGACTTTCACGATCTCCTGAAGGAAAAGACGCGATATGGGTCATCGTTGATAGATTGACCAAATCGGTCCACTTCTTGCCTTTCAAAGTGGGGTTGTCTACGGAGAAGCTGGCAGAGCTGTACGTGCGTCAGATAGTCAGATTGTATGGAGTTCCGGTTAGCAAAGTCTCGGATCGGGAGAGTCATTTCACTTCCCATTTCTGGAGGAGTTTGTATACTAGTTTGGGTACCCAGCTCAAATTCAGTACCGCTTATCATCCCCAGACAGACGGACAGTCAGAGAGGACCATCCAGACTCTTGAGGATATGCTTCGTACGTGTGTGCTAGACTTCGGGGGTTCTTGGGAGGATCATCTTCACCTGGTAGAGTTTACTTACAACAACAGCTACCAGGCCAGTATAGAGATGTCACCATTTGAGGCTCTATATGGACGAAAATGTCGAACTCCTTTATCATGGGACAATTTTGGAGAGGGGTGTTGCTTGGCCCGAAGATGGTGGTAGATTCAGCGGAGAAGGTTAGACTGATCAGAGATAGACTTCGGCTGGCTCAGGATAGGTAGCGGCATTGGGCCGATAGCCACCGAAGACCGTTAAAGTTCGAGGTTAGTTTCAGTTTCAGTTTGTGCTTGCTTGTGATTGGTATTGAGTCTTGCTGTAACATCCAGTTTTCTAAAATGAGGGTAATTTTGAAATTTTATATTTTTAATTATTTAATTATGATATTTAAATAATAATATGATTTTTGGTGATTTTTAATCAATTTAAAACTATTTAAAATTATGACTTGTAATTTTGGTATTTTGCTAGTGTAACCCTAGAGACAGCTTGACCTAGAGCCTAGCCATGTGATTAGGGTGTTTTATTTATCATTTTTAGTTTGAGGATATTTTGGTCATTTTTAATTTATTTGAATTTAATAGGATTTATTATAATTTATTGGAATGTATGTGAATTTATTATTAATTAAATAATTGCTTGGTGTCTTGTTAGTCCTTAACCTAGAATGGACCTAACCTAGAAGCTTAGACTTAACCCATAGGCTAAGTTAGAATGGTTAACTTAAGTTGTGGCTAGAAATTATCTAGTTAGGATCCAAATAGGGGTTTTAGTTAGTGAGACTTGATTTAGTGAAATGGGCCTATCAAATGTTGAACTTGATTAGCCTAGAGAAGGCCCATAGCCCATTAGACTCAACCCTAACCCTAATTTCATTCATTATGACCAGCCATAGGGCTTCCCCTCCCTATAAATAATCCTCTCATTGATTGTTCTTGACTTTTTGTAATATTTCAACAAATTGAAGAAAGAGGTAAAGAGCCATCTTCCCCAATCCATAACTTTTTTATTTCAAGTCCTTTTTGGCTCAAATCTTTTGTATTAGGTTCTAATTAACCTCTTCTTGCTGTTCATGGAGAGTAATCTCAGCCTTGGATCAATTTGGAGCATTTGGCCATCAAGGAGAACACCCCCCCATTTGAAGCTTCTCTTAAGATTGACACCTATAGGTAAAACCCCTTAAATTGTATTTTAATTCCGATTTCTTTGCATTTAGGGCTAGATCTAGGAGCCCCCTAGTTGTCCCCAAAATTTGGGCACAATTCGTGTCCATTTCGTGTTCGTATCGGACACGTATCATAGTGTATGTATAAGTGTTTGTTAAAATGTCACATAGGACATTATTTTTGATTTTTGAAAAACTAATTACATGAATTTGTAGATCTAGATATGTATATTAACTTTTTTGAAGACTGATGTGAATTTCGTGTCAATTTCATATCGAAATGGGGTACGGACACGCTGCACGACACGCGTGTGCGCTGTCCTGCTACCTGTGTCCTATTTTTCATTGGACAAAGCATTTCGACACGCAAAACTTGGCGTGGAGGTTGGGGCAGTGACTGACAAGACACTCCCCAAGTTTCACGACACCTCGTTTCGTGTCGGACACGAAAACGAGGCCGCACTGGTCATATACAAGGGCTGTACGCGTGCAAAAATGCGTCTGATACGCATATCGTATCATGCGTATGCGTGTCCGTCGTGTCTCGGGTTGTGTTGCATGTATAGGCCTATATGTGGGCTACACGTGGACACGAACACGAGATGTGTCGTGCCTCATGTCGCGTCCATGGGAGCGTGGACTCGCTGTACGAGATAGTATAGTCTGTGCATATGTTGCACGTTTTCAAGCACTTGGACACCTCGTGTCCTATTTTCTGGACACGAATGCATCCCTATGACACGTACACGTGTGTACTTCAAGTTGACACAATCAATTTGACAAATTATTGGGTTTTTGTTTGAAAATTGGTTTTGAAGATCGGGTTCAATTGGAAATACTGATACATGTTAAGGCTCACTATTTCATGAGATTGAGATGCTAATTTTAATGTTTGTGCATGTATATATATATTTCAGGGATGTATACCTACATGTCTGATATGTATTCCTACTTGATGTAAGTTATTTCCTCAACTGATTTCGAAATCTACATACTAAATTGGTTTGGATTTCCCTATTCTCTGATACATTGAAGGGTTCACTGTTATGTGATTTTCGAATTGGGTTGCACTGTCATATGTAAACTGACACTTACACACACTGATCCTCCCACATTTGTTTCTAAGTACTGTACACTATATGTTCAACTGTCATTTTGCCAACCTGAGAAACATTCTAAAAACCTGAGTTCTTTTATTAAACATGAGATTTAAAACATGAAAACTGAGCTTAATAGTTTTTTTTTTGAATGTTACATGTTTGCCTTGATTCAATTTTGACTTGGTGGAATGTTCAGATCCCTTACCTTTACCTATCAGTTCCAATGCTGATGTTGCACTCATCTATCATCCTGCACATCACCTCTTGTATATTCCCTTGCATCTTCATCAATTGCACATACACACTATTCCCCATATGATTTTAATATTTTCACACACATCTACACTATGCCACTGTCATACACACCACACACAGGACACTGAGTTGACACTGAAATTCTGAGTTTATGTTACACATCAATTCCTGAGTTTAAATTATTTCCTTGCTGAAATCTAAATGGTTTTGCAAAGTATTCACCTACGTTGTAATTTATGCATGTTTAGGTTTGATGATAACATAGGAATTTAGGGTAATAGGATTTCGAATGGCTTTGGGCTAAATGTGTAGACTGCATATGAGAACTGTTATATGAAATTGAATTCCTATGTCTAACTGAGTAGTGATTGGTTTCAATTTCAGTTGGGCCTTTGTTTTGACATATGGCTGATGCGTTGTCCCTGTTAACCTGGGACTGAGAACCACATTGAATAACACTACACATATGGGCACCTAGTAGCTAACACCCTATTGATTCCTGAGTTTAGCACCCCATTTAACTAACTGTCATATGTCTCCCTGTTTTATGTTGTATCATGCACACTGTTAATATTAACTGTCATGACACATTGTCACATAGATACACACTCTACTAAAATCCTGAACACACATTGATTGATTGTACACACACACACACCTGTTCTCCTCGACATTTCATTATGTTTTGACACTCTCACATCTCCACACACAAGCTGCCATATCTCACACACACATGGATCTCCCCTTTCCCTTACCTCTCTCTATATATAGATATCAAAATATATGATATATGATGTAGCCTATATACATGTTAAATCACCCTTGCTAATCCCCTCCTTTCCCCCTATATATGAGATGATAGTATATAGGGCTATGCACATGAATGCATGATTGTATGGTATATATGCAAGTAAGATAGGAAATCCTTGTATGAATGCATCTAGGCAATGTAAGACATGAATACATGAATGTATGAATAATGTGATTATGGAAACATGTATGTCAGGAAGGGTAATGCATGATAAATGAGATAATGAATGCATGTATGTACATAAATGTTATGTACTATATATAGTTGATGAATGCCGAATATTGTAGGCCTAATATAGAGTCCCTATATTGAATGCCTATATATACATTATATATACAACTTGTTGTGTTGGCTTGTATAGCCTTAAGATTGTGTGGGAGTGCTAGCCTAGTCTTGGTTAGGCCTAGTGAGACTTATTAGACTTGTTTGGGTTAAGTTCAACCTAGTTGACCTAGCCTTGACTAGTATAGTTGACTGGAGTTGACCAAGTGTTGACTTTAGTCTAGTTTGACCTAGACAGCATGCAGATGCATTGTAGATTACATTTAACATTTCATGTATACATCTTGACTTGTGTTGCTCTAACTAGGAGTCAGGTACTTCATCTCGGACAGTACATTTACTACAGCTATTCAGGATATCAGGCGAGTACATTCTCTGTCCGTTTCATACTTGCTAGGATTTATATTCTTGCTCTAGATTACTTTACTTGATGCTGACACATCGGTAGCACGGATTGGTACTATATGGATCTTTTCATGAGATGTTATCCCCCTCGGGAGCATCGAATATTGTATGTTTTGTGCGTTTCCCGAATCATCACGTATCTCTATGCTTTTACTGAATCACGAATCGCTTGTGACACATGTACTCTCATGTTCACAGAACCATCATGAATCACCTTCACGTATCACTCATTTTATGAGCTATATGAAGTTTCACGAATCTTAACATAACTTGAACAGATCCTTGTGTATTGATTGGGGATGGGGGAGTAGAAATAGGCATATGAATAATATCCAAGTAGCTGTAGTCATGAATCACTCTTAGCTGTAGTCATGAATCTTCCTATGCCATTCACATGTCTATATTTTACTCTGACTCACGAGTCACTGCTAGTTCTCTATTTATAGTTGATAGTTCCTTACAGTTATCTCCTTTACTTCATATATTATCTTTTCAGCATTTCATGTATCTTACTCTATTGCATGCTTTATTTTTTCTAACTTGATATGAACTGCGTGAGATGTATTGTGCTCGCTCCTGTCCTGACTGGACCTGTTGAAAATATTACAGAGGATGAGGATGAGGCCCTATGCACCTCCTATTACGGAGCAGGCTTAGACGACACCTGCGACCTGGTTCCTCTGGAGGACCCAACTGTAATACAGGATGCTACTCCCATAGTCTAGGCTAGATAGCTAGGCTTTATCTTTTTTAGCATTATTTATTCGACTTTCAGTTGTTGTTCTGAGATGTTGTATATATTTAGAGACTTGTATTGAGCTGGATGTTTTTTGAGTTGTTATCTTAGACACTTAGATTCTCTCTCTTATTTGTATGACATTGTGGTTTTAATCTATCTATCTACCTTTGCTATTCTGTATCTGCCTTAGATGTGATTGAGACTGTTCTGTTATGTCACCTCCATTCGGAGTGTATATACTGTTCAGGTACCTTATATTGTTAGATGTTACGACCTAGAACAGCGTTCTACCATCGACACTGTGGCGTAGGCTGGGCGTTGTTACGTTCTCAACCCTCACAGTGGGTGCGGGTCGTGATACATTTTTAGTGGTGGCCCATGCAGGTCGAGTTTATGTAGTGGTATTCGAACTAGAGTATCACTACAGTCTGCAGTAGGATTAGGATATATTTTTGAAGGTACTCAATCACAGTTAGGATTCCTTGAGAGATTCCTGGGACGACCCTTGAGAATCTTATTTAAACTTCAATTTGAAATCCTTTTCCTTGTTTTGTTCGCTCTCACTCCTTGATTATTGAATTTGATTTTGATAGATCGTTGTTGATTTGACTTTCCTATCGAGATGAATTTTATGACCTGAGTTACGATATTTTCTGATAACATATGTTGACGGGAATAATATGGATGGTAAAACGTCTACTTGATTATGGAACCTATAGTTTATCGTAGCCATATTAGCTGGCGTGGCGGAAACATAGAGACCTGACTTCGGATGTACGTATCTTGGTTATGAGATTTGAAATTTCTCGCAGCTATACTAGTCGGTATTGCGAGAATTCTAGACAACATGATTATAGAGGTGCATGCCCCAGTTATGGAATTTATCGTTTATCGCAGCCTTGCTTACTGGCATGGCAAGGGCTCTGAGTAATATAATTTTGGACAGACGCATATGATTATCAGACTGTACCTTGAGAAGGTTTTTAAACATATCATCTCTATCGTACCCTTCTGTTATAAATTGTACTCCATCATCAAATAACTTAGGAGTAGGAATATTTTAGTTTTATAGAGCTTATTCATATGTAGTTCTTTCATAGTGTAATGATATGATGACTTGTAGCGTGGTTGTACCCTAGAGATGATAGTTAGCATTGGTATTAGAATAGTAACCCATTGTAGCTGATTCTCCTGTTATTATAATACCTACCAGTTTTCATAAAGGATGTTAGTCTGCTTTGCAGCCTTGATGATTATTATTATTTTCCCTTGTCCTTCCCAGTAAGGCACCTATGACCAGAGCCTGTCCTTGAGTATAGTTGTAGTTCACCTAAGACTGAGAGGTCTATATATATAGATAGATTGCAGATGATATTGGCAAATGGGATATGGGTTGGTTGGTATCTATAGGCCATTATTGTATAGGATTATAGACATGTTGTTTAGCCTATATTTGGTTCAGTTTCCTATTTTAGTTAAGTTCTCCTTGTGATGAGTTCAGGCATGATAGATCAACCTTTATAGGCAGTGTACAGTTCCTTCACTAGATGTCCTGACCTTTGTTTATAAATTCAGTCTCCTGAGCATCATTTCCTTTTGCCTACATTGATGTTTCAGACCATTCATCCTTAGCATAATTTCTGAGCATTTGTTCAGTTCCTTATAAGTTTAGTCTACTTTAACCCTTGATGATCAGTTATATATGTATGGATATATAGACGATATACTTAGGTTATATGTAATGGGTTGTTGTTCTTGAGCTTATGTATATATGGTATTTGGGATTTGTGTGCTTAGATTATGGGTATTTAGTTATAGGTGACTTGATAAGATTGGAAAGTTATGAGTTAGTCTATTATAGAGTTTTTCTTTTGCTAATCTCTAGTTGTCAACACCTAGATAGCTAGCATAGGTAAAACTCTAAGAAGTTGACCAGTTGATGACCAAGTACTTGGATGTTAAGAAATTGACTAGTGGTTGACCCTTGACTATGTTGACCTAGAAGGAGTACTACCATCTTAAATTTCGAGGACGAAATTTTTCTAAGGTGGGTAGACTTGTAACATCCAGTTTTCTAAAATGAGAATAATTTTAAAATTTTATGTTTTTAATTATTTAATTATGATATTTAAATAATAATATAATTTTTGATAATTTTTAATCAATTTAAAACTATTTAAAATCATGACTTGTAATTTTAGTATTTTGCTAGTGTAACTCTAGAGATAGCTTGACCTAGAGCCTAGCCATGTGATTAGGGTATTTTATTTATCTTTTTTAGCTTGAGGGTATTTTGGTCATTTTGAATTTATTTGAATTTTATAGGATTTATTAGAATTTATTGGAATGTATGTGAATTTATTATTAATTAAATAATTGCTTGGTGTCTTGTTAGTCCTTAACCTAGAATGGACCTAACCTAGAAGCTTAGACTTAACCCATGGGCTAAGTTAGAATGGTTAAGTTGTGGCTAGAAAATATCTAGTTAGGATCTAAATAGGGGTTTTAGTTAATGAGACTTTATTTAGTGAAATGGGCCTATCAAATGTTGAACTTGATTAGCCTAGAGAAGGCCCATAGCCCATTAGACTCAACCCTAACCCTAATTTCATTCATTATGACCAGCCATAGGGCTTCCCCTCCCTATAAATAATCTCCTCATAGATTATTCTTGCCTCTTTGTAATATTTCAACAAATTGAAGAAAGAGGTAAAGAGCCATCTTCCCCAATCCATAACTTTTTCATTTCAAGTCCTTTTTGGCTCAAATCTTTTGTATTAGGTTCTAATTAACCTCTTCTTGCTGTTCATGGAGAGTAATCTCAGCCTTAGATCAATTTGGAGCATTTGGCCATCAAGGAGAATACCCCCCTCATTTGAAGCTTCTCTTGAGATTGACACCTATAGGTAAAATCCCTTAAATTGTATTTTAATTCCAATTTCTTTGCATTTAGGGCTAGATCTAGGAGCCCCCTAGTTGTCCCCGAAATTTGGGCACAATTCGTGTCCATTTCGTGTCCGTATCGGACACGTATCATAGTGTATGTATAGGTGTTTGTTAAAATGTCACATAGGATTTTATTCTTGATTTTTGAAAAACTAATTACATGAATTTGTAGATCTATATATGTATATTAACTTTTGTGAAGATTGATGTGAATTTTGTATCGATTTTGTATCGAAATGGGGTACGGACACGCTGCACGACACGCGTGTGCACTGTCCTGCTACCTGTGTCCTATTTCTCACTGGACAAGGCATTTCGACATGCGAAACTTGGCGTGGAGGTTAGGGCAGTGACTGACAAGACACTCCCCAAGTTTCATGACACCTCATTTTGTGTCGAACACGAAAACGAGGCCGTACTGGTCATATACAGGGGCTGTACGCGCGCAGAAACGCATTTGATACGCACGTCGTATCAGGTGTATGTGTGTCCGTCGTGTCTCGGGTTGTGTCGCATGTATAGGCCTATATGTGGGATACACATGGACACGAACACGAGATGTGTCGTGCCTCGTGTCGCATCCATGAGAGCGTGGACTCGCTGTACGAGACAGTGTAGTCTGTGCATATGTTGCGTGTTTTCAAGCACTTGGACACCTCGTGTCCTATTTTCTAGACACGAATGCATCGCTATGACACATACACGTGTGCACTTCAAGTTGGCACAATCAATTTGACAAATTATTGGGTTTTTGTTTGAAAATTGGTTTTGAAGGTCGGGTTCAATTGGAAATACTGATACATGTTAAGGCTCACTGTTTCATGAGATTGATATGCTAATTTTAATGTTTGTGCATATATATATATATATATATATCAGGGATGTATACCTACATGTCTGATATGTATTCCTACTTGATGTAAGTTATTTCCTCAACTGATTTCGAAATCTACATACTAAATTGGTTTGGATTTCCTTATTCTCTGATACATTGAAGGGTTCACTGTTATGTGATTTTTGAATTGGGTTGCACTGTCATATGTAAACTGACACTTACACACACTGATCCTCCCACATTTGTTTCTAAGTACTGTACACTATATGTTCAACTGTCATTTGGCCAACCTGAGAAACATTCTAAAAACCTGAGTTCTTTTATTAAACCTGAGATTTAAAACATGAAAACTGAGCTTAATAGTTTTCTTTTTTGAATGTTACATGTTTGCCTTGATTCGATTTTGGCTTGGTGGAATGTTCAGATCCCTTACCTTTACCTATCAGTTCCAATGTTGATGTTGCACTCATCCATCATCCTGCACATCACCTCTTGCATATTCCCTTGCATCTTCATCAATTGCATATATACACTATTCTCCACATGATTTTAATATTTTCACACACATCTACACTATGCCATTGTCATACACACCACACACAGGACACTGAGTTGACACTGAAATTCTGAGTTTATGTTACACATCAATTCCTGAGTTTAAATTGTTCCCTTACTGAAATCTAAACGGTTTTGCAAAGTATTCACCTACATTGTAATTTATGCATGTTTAGGTTTGATGATAACATAGGAATTTGGGGTGATAGGATTTCGAATGGCTTTGGGCTAAATGTGTAGACTGCATATGAGAACTGTCATATGAAATTGAATTCCTATATCTAACTGAGTAGTTGCTTAGGGATTTATGTTGGGATAGTGATTGGTTTCAATTTTAGTTGGGCCTTTGTTTTGACATACGGCTGATGCATTGTCCCTGTTAACCTGGGACTGAGAGCTACATTGAATGACACTACACACATGGGCACCTAGTAGCTAACACCCTATTGATTCCTGAGTTTAGCACCCCATTTAACTAACTGTCACATGTCTCCCTATTTTTTGTTGTATTATGCACACTATTAATATTAACTGTCATGACACATTGTCACATAGATACACATTCTACTAAAATCCTGAACACACATTGATTGATTGTACACACACACCTGTTCTCCTTGACACTACATTATGTTTTGACACTCTCACATCTCCACACACAAGCTGCCATATCTCAAACACACATAGATCTCCCTTTTCCTTACCTCTCTCTATATATAGATATCAAAATATATGATATATGATGTAGCCTATATACATGTTAAATCACCCTTGCTAATCCCTTCCTTTCCCCCTATATATGAGAAGCTAGTATATAGGGCTATGCACATGAATGCATGATTGTATGGTATGTATGCAAGTAAGATAGGAAATCCCTGTATGAATGCATCTAGGTAATGTAAGACATGAATACATGAATGTATGAATAATGTGATTATGGAAACGTGTATGTCAGGAAGGGTAATGCATGATAAATGAGATAATGAATGCATGTATGTACATAAATGTTATGTACTATATATAGTTGATGAATGCCTAATATTGTAAGCCTAATATAGAGTGCCTATATTGAATGCCTATATATACATTATATATATAACTTGTTGTGTTGGCTTGTATAGCCTTAAGATTGTGTGGGAGTGCTAGCCTAGTCTTGGTTAGGCCTAGTGAGACTTATTAGACTTGTTTGGGTTAAGTTCAACCTAGTTGACCTAGCCTTGACTAGTATAGTTGACTGGAGTTGACCAAGTGTTGACTTTAGTCTAGTTTGACCTAGACAGCATGCAGATGCATTGTAGATTACATTTAACATTTCATGTATACATCTTGACTTGTGTTGCTCTAACTAGGAGTCAGGTACTTCATCTCGGACAGTACATTTACTACAGCTATTCAGGATATCAGGCGAGTACATTCTCTGTCCGTTTCATACTTGCTAGGATTTATATTCTTGCTCTAGATTACTTTACTTGATGCTGACACATCGGTAGCACGGATTGGTACTATATGGATCTTTTCATGAGATGTTATCCCCCTCGGTAGCATCGAATATTGTATGTTTTGTGCGTTTTACGAATCATCACGTATCTCTATGCTTTTACTGATTCACGAATCGCTTGTGACACATGTACTCTTATGTTCACAGAGCCATCATGAATCACCTTCACGTATCACTCATTTTATGAGTCATGTGAAGTTTCACGAATCTTAACATAACTTGAACAGATCCTTGTGTATTAATTGGGGATAGAGGAGTAGAAATAGGCATGTGAATAATATCCAAGTAGCTGTAGTCATGAATCACCCTTAGCTGTAGTCATAAATCTTTCTATGCCATTCACATGTCTATATTTTACTCTGACTCACTAGTCACTGCTAGTTCTCTATTTATAGTAGATAGTTCCTTACAGTTATCTCCTTTACTTCATATATTCTCTTTTCAACGTTTCATGTATCTTACTCTATCGCATGCTTTATTTTTCCTAACTTGATATGAACTGCGTGAGATGTATTGTGCTCGCTCCTGTCCTGACTAGACCTGTTGAAAATGTTACAGAGGATGAGGATGAGGCCCTATGCACCACCTATTACAGAGCAGGCTTAGACGACACCTGCGAACTGGTTCCTCTGGAGGACCCAGCTGCAGTACAGGATGCTACTCCCATAGTCTAGGCTAGATAGCTAGGCTTTATCTTTTTTCAGCATTGTTTATTCGACTTTCAGTTGTTGTTCTGAGATGTTGTATATATTTAGAGACTTGTATTGAGCTGGATGTTTCTTGAGTTATTATCTTAGACACTTAGATTCTCTCTCTTATTTGTATGACATTGTGGTTTTGATCTATCTATCTACCTTTACTATTTTGTATCTGCCTTAGATGTGATTGAGACTGTTCTGTTATGTCACCTCCATTTGGAGTGTATATACTGTTCAGGTACCTTATATTGTTAGATGTTGCGACCTAGGACAACGTTCTATCGCCGACACTGCGGCGTAGGCTCGTCGTTGTTACGTTCTCGTACCCTCACAGTGGGTGCGGGCCGTGACACTTGCTTTGTGTCTAGTTTGACGATATAGTATTCTTGAAGATTTCTCCGACACGGGGCACACTTCGCTTTGGCCGGGACGGGAAGCTTAGCCCACGCTACATCGGGCCTTTCACTATTCTTGGGAGGGTCGGTGCAGAAGCCTATCAACTAGATCTGCCGTCTACACTCGAGGGAGTGCACAACGTGTTCCATGTGTCGCAACTGAGGCGGTACATGGCAGATCCTAGCTATGTATTGGATCATTCCGCGATCGAGGTGGGGCCTACTCTCAACTATCCGGAACAGCCTGTGGAGATTCTGGATCGTCGAAAGAAGGTGCTACGGAACCAGGTTATACCCTTGGTTCGAGTTGCATGGAGGCTCCACTCTCAAGGTGAGTCTATGTCAGCCCCTGATTTTCAATTTTGATTTAATTAGTGTTAATTAATTTCTAATGACGATATAGTGTTCTTGAAGATTTCTCCGACACGGGGCACACTTCGCTTTGGCCGGGACGGGAAGCTTAGCCCACGCTACATCGGGCCTTTCACTATTCTTGGGAGGGTCAGTGTAGAAGCCTATCAACTAGACCTGCCGTCTATACTCGAGGGAGTGCACAACGTGTTCCATGTGTCGCAACTGAGGCGGTACGTGGCAGATCCTAGCTATGTATTGGATCATTCCACGATCGAGGTGGGGCCAACTCCCAACTATCCGGAACAGCCTGTGAAGATTCTGGATCGTCGAAAGAAGGTGCTACGGAACCAGGTTATACCCTTGGTCCGAGTTGCATGGAGGCTTCACTCTCAAGGTGAGTCTATGTCAGCCCCTGATTTTCAATTTTGATTTAATTAGTGTTAATTAATTTCTAATGACATATTTAGCCTTAAAATAATTTAATATGATTTTAGGATTTTTTCTACAAATTTTTAATAATTTTTAAATGAGTTTTAATAACTAAAATACCATTTTGCAATTTATTAAAATGTTTTAATATAGTTTTATAATTTATTAAAATGTTTTAATAGCAGTTTGTAAATACTTAAATTATTTCAGTGGTAGTTTGTAATTAATTAATTATTTTAAGTGCTGGATGCAAATTATTATTTGCATTCAGACATAGTTAGGGACCTATTTGTAAAATCCTAATTCCTAGGGACCTAACTGCTAAAACCCCTTTTCACCCACTCCCCGACGACCCGGCCAGCTGCCGATGACCAGCCAGCTGCCCCGCGTTTCCCGGCCGACTTCGAACCCCTAACCCTAGCTCACCGTCGACAACCCCCACAGACCCTTTCTTCCCCGACGAGCCTAAAACCTAACCCTAACTCCGGCGAGCCCCAACGCCACCTCCCCAGCAACCAACAGTCGTATCCACCACCACCATTCGACGCGCCACGGCGAGCTGAATCGATCGCCACCCGAGCGCCACCCCGACGACGCCCCTAGCCGCCGTCAACACGTTCGAAACCCCCCCGACGCCGGACACGTGAGTAACACTTCTAAAACTGTGTCGTGCGTATCTCGTGCTCACGTATGTGATTCGCCGTATCCTGAAGAGCATGATGGTAAGACTGGATACGAAAGACTAGACCCGTACATGTCGTGCTTAGCACGGACACGCGACTCATGTGTCCTTAACTGTCAGGACACAGAGTTTGTTTTATCGGGTTTAAAGCATATTAACTTAAACCTAAATAAATCTAACCCGAACCCTACCCCTAACACAAAGCTCGGGCTGACCCCCTGGCCAGCCCGACCGCACCCAAGAACCCGACCCCCCTGGGCCAAGTTCGAACCCCCCATGTTGTTTGTTTTGTTTTGTTTTATTAAGTTATTATTATTATTATTATTATTATATATATATATATATATATATATGCACATATATGTATGTATATATGTATATGTATTTCTTTATGTATATGTATACTATTATATATATTATATTTACTGTTATATATATATATATATATATATATATATATATATATATATATATATATATATATATATATATATATATATATATATATATATATATATATATATATATATATATATATATATATATATATATATATATATATATTATGTATATATATATGTGTATATATTATATATTTATTTCTTTATATGTATATTTCCTTATATATATATATATATATATATATATATATATATATATATATATATATATATATATATATATATATATATATATATATATATATATATATATATATATATATATTTTAATATATATATATATATATATATATATATATATATATATATATATATATATATATATATATATATATTTATTTATTTTTTTTATTTTTTTATATATATATATGTATACATAACTATTTAGCCTCTATAATTTACGTAATGTTGTACATATGTTATACTTTGATATATGTAAATACACTTGTCATATTTATATGACTACTATGTATAATTTTACCTTGTTAAAATATTAATATTTATTATGTACTTTTACCTCTTTGTATTTTTTGTGTATTTTTATTACTGCAACCATTTGGGGTCCAAGCCTAGCATGGGTTTTTGGGCTCAAATATGTTTTCACACATTCAAGACCTGTACAAGTCATATTGGACTTGATTCATGGCCTTGGGTCCTGGTTTTGAACTCTGGTTCAAATTATGTACATGGACAAAATACGCAGATAATTAATTATTTAATTTCAAATTGTGTACCATGCTGTTTTTGAATTTCTAAAAATACTTTAATTGCTGTTAAAATTCTGGAAAAAATAGTATTTAGATACTATGTTAATTTAGCTAATTTAGCATAATTTTTACAGTATTTAATTTACAGTTTTGCTACTGTTTTGGCATATGAAACCAGAACTCATTTTCTGTGTACTTATGAAAACTGATTTTTATAAAATACATGTACTGGTTAATAAATTCCAAAAAAATTATAATAAATTTCTATAATTAACAAGGATCATTTTGGTACTTTAATTTATATGAAATTGAGCTTTTTGTCTATCTCAAAAATTGTTGGAACATAGTGTACAGTTGATTTAATTATTGAATAATTATGACTGACAACTTTTTGTGCTATTTTGAGTTATAGCTGTATTGAACCTCACCCCACACTAGTGTAAAGGCTCTAGAAAGTTAGTTTGAGTATTGTGTCACCCCATATTGGTCTCTTATGCTAAAGTCACCATTTGGCTAGGTGTCCGGTCAAAAAGTCGTATTGCACCACTAGTGTCGTAGTATTTAACTTAGTATGAAAACTAAGTTTATGTATTATTTCTATAGTGACAAGTTACCAGGCATTTATAGTATTTTAATCGCTGCTTTACTTTGCTAGAGGCAAGTACTTTCTACAAACTTTACATACGATTACAATAATGATCTGCAAATCCAACCATGTTAAATGCTGATCCTTGGGGTAGTAAGTTAAATCTTCACATATTGTACTTTCAGTCACTACCATGCTTAGACCAGTCTTTATGTATCTCTCACATGATTAGAATATGGGTTATGGGTAAACTGTTAGTAGTGTACGTGATCATGCCCCCCCTTCTCCGTACGTATGTACCGAGCAAGGTTTCATTTTATATGAATACTACGCCGTAGGCTTTATCTCAAAGCGAATTTGTACGTATGTACATCTATCGCCTTATCACTTGTACGGAAGTACATTTTATTATGTGCCCCTGCACATTGTACACCTATTGACGATCATGTACTTGCTACAGTTTTAAACATTACATATACATCTGTCTCTATGACATATGTGTCCTTGCCATGATAGATTATGTGATGCCATGTTTCCAGTTTATTCCTCTTATGTTCATTTTCATGTTTCATATGCTAGTTTGTTAGAATCAGTACTTGCTCCCGTCTTGACAGGATAACGTTGTAGGTATTCTTACTGAGGAGGAGTTGCTCTGTGACTCATATTATGGAGTCACTGTCGAGGACCAGGCTTTGCCTTACGAGGATGTACCTGCGGGAAAACTCGTCTAGTTTGCGTAGTTGCTTGGGATATTTAGTGTAGTCATGTACTAGACTACGTATTTTGTAACTGGACTTGTATCCAGTTTTACATTTCAGACTTGTACTTGGACTTATTACTATATGAGATAACTTTTGTGTTTGGAGCATTTATGACTCTTATTTACTTATAGAACTGTTAGCACATTTAGTCTTATCTTGTTATCTCTAGAACAGCTTACTGCGTTTTATCTCAAGCGTAGGCTGGACATGACTGTTTCACTTAACAAAATGCCAAAAAAAGAAATTGGCCTTTGAAAATAAAACGAGAAAAAGTACAAGAAGTACAAATTTGATTCTGGGAAGGTATTGCTATGGAAGTCTGATTCGTAAATGATCACTTTGTTCCTTGGACCATATGATGATGATGAAGATCACTACTTGAAGTAGAACAACTGGAAGAACTAAGTCACCAGAAAGGTATCGACGCACTTGGGCACTGATGGCGAGGCCGAATGCTTTCCTGCTTTGCTTCACTCTGTTCTGAAAGAAAGGTTAAAGAAGAATGCTCTGGAGAATCAAAATCTCTAAGTTCTGATCTCTGTATTCTCTCATGTCTCTGTGTGTGTTATGAGAAAAATATTTATAGACTTGGGCTTTTGTGCGTAAAAACTCAGCAAAAGTTCCATCTTTACGATAACAACTGCCACCCACGACTGAAGCCATCCTCTGTATATGTTGACACGTGTCCCATCATTTCAGTAAGAATAGGATGTATGTACACACGTTCTTCGAGAAGAATGGCATGAAAGCCACGTAACCAAACCACGTTCCAAACTGGTGGAGGAGAATAGGGCATAAAAATAGCCCCAATGTACTCTGAGCGTAAAGCAGTAGATTAGGCGTAAAATAGCCCTGACATAGACTTTCCGCGTAAAGTGGTTGTTAAATAACCTTGAGCGTAAAAGCTGCTCAAATAGACTTTACGTACACGTCGACTGTTGAGCGTAAAGGCTCGTATAATCTTCGTGCGTAAAAGAAGCCATAGTGTGAGCGTAAAGTAGCTCAATCCACACACTAAACGACAACATTGGTCTCTGTGTAAAAACAAATCCCTTTGAATTCTGTGATATATGCCATCATTAATATCTCCAGGTCAGAGTTTGCATTAAATACGAGATTTGACAGCTTTGTCCAGCGTAAAAGTGGCTGATCTGTCCTTGGCGTAAAACCATGGATATAGACCCGAGCGTAAAATGATCTGCCTGCTTTAGGCATAAAGTGATTAGCCTTGTCTTGGGCGTAAAGTATTTAGCCTCTCTGCGGCGTAAAGTGGCTCAATTGGAGTAAATGATCTATCACTTTCACTCTTTCTTTGAAGCACTTTTTACGCTCCTACAAGACCCCCTTCAAAGTTTTCAAATATCTCCAAAATTTGAAACACTTTGAACAGAAGCGTAAAAGTTAAAATTTGATCAGTCAGCATAAAATTCGGGATACGCAACCGTCATCCGCGTAAAAGCGGGAATATCCAACAGTCGGTACAATTTTCAATAGTGTCGGTCAACACTTAACCGTCATAATGAATTTCTTTCTCGAGACTTTCGAATGCCTTTTCGTTTCCCCGAGTTTACATTAATAATGAGCAGTTTCCAACGAGGAATATGAAGAGTTGATTTAATTGTATAAATAAGAAGAAATTCTTCACTCTTGTCATTCATCCTCATAGTGACAAGGCGCCAAAGAACGAGATTACTAACAAAGAGGCTTCGAGCTCCAGGCTTGATTTTGAGCGAGCATGCAACCTTTTAGAGTGCTTTGGACTGACTCCTGCAGTCTTTAGTCGCATCGATGGTGGTCCCCTAACTGCGTACAAAGGGCCAGGAGATGCAGAAGCATTTCTTAATCTGATGCGTCGCTCCGGGATTCGCAATATGCACGAACTAGGTACCTCCCTTCGTCAGCCCGACGAGGGAGAGAAAAAATGATGTTTTTATGTATTGCGAATCTTTTATCTGTAGGGGGCCACTCTCCCCTTTTTATAAATAAAGTCTGATGTTAATCTCATCTGTTGGTACATAGAACTGTTCAACACTTATTTTGACTGCTTCTATGGTTGTTCATTCCCAAAAAACAAACCGACACGTGGCGTCTGTCTTGTGGTCACGAGATCTTTTTAATAGGATCTTTTCCCGAAATAGACTCCCAACAGTTTCTTCAGTCTTTATAAATAGCCGAGAATGTTTCATATATTCTCATTCTTATTCCTCTGAAGATAACTTTTTGCAATATTGTTCTCCAACAAATGACAATGGCGATTCTTTCCAATAGCGTTCCTTTGTACGCCCAATCATCAGACGTCGATTCATCCACTATTAGAGCCAAACCATTTGACTTAAGTGGTAAGTCCGATCGTAAGCAAATATCTGTCTTTGAATTTTTTGTTGAAAACAGCTATTCATGAGCGTAAATGCTTGACGAGCGTAAAAATCCTTACTGAAGCACTGGCGTAAAAGCCTTGCTGAATCACTGGCGTAAAAGCCTTGCTGAAGCACTGGCGTAAAAGCCTTGCTGAATCACTGGCGTAAAAGCCTTGCTGAAGCACTGGCGTAAAAGCCTTGTTGAATCACTGGCGTAAAAGCCTTGTTGAATTACTGGCGTAAAAAGCCTCGCTGAATAGTGATACACCTGAAGCACTGGCGTAAAAAGCCTTGTCATCTATTTTTAGTTAGCGTTTAATACGCATCTGATGATACTTCTGTTTAAAACACTTCTTCTTTGTTGTTTTCTGCAGAAGTTTGGCTGAACAGTTTTTCCAGGACCGGCATTGGTGACTTTGACGTTGTGAAGAGCGTTCTTCTGACATCAACATCAGGGAGCTCATGCGCTTTTGACGCACAAATCAGACAACTCAGAACTCTTCGTGGGATAGAAGGGTCTTCCTTTGTTGGTAGGAAGAGCCTTTATACATGGAGAGTTGGATGGTGGAGTCAACTCTACCCCGAGAAATCGGGTAGTAGAGTTCCTTTCACGGCAGAACTAGGAATCGTATCCCAATGCTAGATACATTCCTATCTTCTCTGGAAGGCCGCCCCTAATCCACCAGTTGTATTGGCAGCAACACGCCTTCGGGCTGCCATACCCTGGGGTTCTCCTCTCGTCTGAGAGAGAAGACCAGAGTTTGATTCCTACTGTTCTGGTCGCCACTGAGGCTCAGACAGCAAGGAATTGACACCAACAACGAATCCGACGAAGAAGATCCGAAGAAGAAATAAATCTCCATTAGGTTATCGTTGTGTGTATAGAATGAAAATCCAAGATGTAATAGATTTCCATTATGATTTATAAGAAAGTCTAAGAAATGTAATAGACTTTTATGATATGAGAATGGAAATGATAATTCTTCTATGCTCAATGATTTGTATCTATCTAGATGAAATATGGACATGATAGATAATAAAATCTTGCTTTCTGTTTCTAGAGTATACAATACTATCAGAGGTAATATGGACATGATAGTATGTAAGAACTCAAAAGAAAATTAGATTAATATCTATGCAGAGGTCAAAAATGGAAATGATAGATAGGAAAAGTAGGTGGATTTAGTATTTATCCAGAGGTTATGAAAACATGATAAATAATGAATCCCACTTTTTAATCAATTGATAAAATAGAAGATTTAAAATCCCTCTCCCAGGAGATAAGAAATCAGCTTAACCAAACCTTGGTAGCTGGGGAATAAGGAGACAGATGTCATGAGCATATAAGTCCATCTTAAAGTATGAATGAATCATAATTTTCGGGAAAAGAAAACATTGATTCGATTCCATAATTAAATGAATGAACCCGATAGAACGAACGGACAGGTCTTTTCAGGAATGAAAAGTTGTTCTCAATCTCAAAGATCGGTTCATCAACAGTCCTCTTCTATAAATAGGCGAGAACTCTCTGTAATCATTTCATTCTTATTTCTACTCCTCAATTGAAAATATCTTCCGAGGATATACAACAAAAGAATGAAGTCTCCAGGAAAATTGAGGACGTCACTGAGATGTGTCCCGTTGAGCCACCAGTGGCAGGCCCGACTCAAGTAGGCAACAGCTCTTCTACGCCCAAGCCACCACAAGATATCCTTGCGTTCTTAGTAGAGTCAGGAAAAACTCCTGAAGAAGAAGCGCTGAGGATGGCCGCCTGCAAGTTTTTTATGAACTCAGGCGACAATGCCTTCGAGACATTAACTGACTATGTATTCAATAAGGGAGGCAGTGGTCTTCGTCCTTGACCTTTTGTTTTGAACAAAGATAGTAATAAAAGAAACTTTATTTTCATTCTGTCTCCCCTTTTTTTTATACATAGTATTTCTTAAGAAATTTGCCATTGATTGGCATCATGAGTAGATCTCCATTGGGCTTTGATAACCGATAGGCGCCATTGGAAAATACGGACTCAATTACATAAGGGCCTTCCCATTTTGCTTGGAATTTCCCTTTACTTTTATGAGTCATCACCATCGGTCTCCGAACGGCTAATATAAGTTCGCCAACCTTGAATACCCTCTCTTTAACTTTACGATTGAAAGTTCAAATATGCGGGCTTGATATAGTTCAATATGCTGTTGTGCTTGAAGACGCTTCTCATCCAATCCTTCAAGTTCTTGGAGTCGTAAGCGATCATTATTCTCTGTAGTTAGCTCATTAGCAATGGCTATTCGTAGAGACGGGATCTGGATTTCCAATGGGAGGACAGCTTCACATCCATAAACCAATGAGAATGGTGTAAAACCAGTAGGAGTCCGGACTGTTGTTCGATAAGCCCATAAACACTCTCCAAGTTTCTCATTCCAATCACGTTTATTAGAAGAAACAAACTTTTTGAGAAGTTTAATGATCGTCTTATTGAAAGCTTCGGCTAAACCATTAGCAGCTGGATTATAAGCCGTAGAAGCCAAATTCTGAATTTGGTTCTTATCACAGAATCGATAAAATGCCTGACTGGCAAATTGTGGGCCATTGTCATGAATTATCCGTCGAGGAATCCCGAAGCGGTAAATGATATGGTGCTTGATGAAGTTGATCACATTAGATGTTTTCACTTCCGCAAGGGGAACTGCTTCTGCCCACTTAGAAAAGTAATCTGTTATAGCTAATATGAACCGATGTCCTTTAACAGAAGGAGGATTAATAGGACCAATGACATCCATACCCCAAGCTTCGAAGGGCCAAGAGGCTGCTGTAGGGTGTAGAAATTCAGATGGTTGATGAATAAAATCAGCATGAATCTGACATGCTTTACATCTTCTGGCATAGTCTACAGCATCTGCAATCATAGAAGGCCAATAATACCCCATTCTTCGAATGCGGTCTTGTAATTTAGGACCCGGTTGATAAGCACCACAAATACCATTATGAGCTTCTTGCAGTATTTGTTTAGCTTCACTTTCTGAGAGACAACGCAGCAAGAGTCCATCATAAGAACGACGGTATAGCATATGTAAAGACGAATCATAATAAAATCGAAACGATCGTCTTTTGATTGATGCAGCCTCTTTTGGATCTTCAGGCAAAATCCCATGGACTGCATAATCAATAAATGGAGTTCTCCAATCCTTCTGCTGGGAATTTGACTCTGTAGTATAACTTTGGTCAATATACAAATTATTCTTGACACAGAACAAGTCTCGATCCAACAAAATAATTGTATTTTGCCTTCGGATTGGAACAGCCAGGTCTGCAGCTAAACTAGCAAGAGCATCAGCTTCCACATTCTGAGAGCATGGTATAAACTCAATGAAGAATCCTTTGAATGAAAGGACCAGTTCAACTACCACTTGATGATAAGGAATGAGATCAGGATTTCTGACCTCATAAGTCCCTCTAACTTGATTAACAATCAATTGAGAATCTCCATAAGCTTCTAGGAACTCAATATCCAGTTATTTTGCTACTTGGAGACCGATCAATAGAGCATTATATTCTGCTACATTGTTGGAGCATGGCTCATTGAGAGAATAGGCACGGTATATGACCATTTTGTTCGGAGAAACCAAGACGATTCCTACCCCAGAGACAATATTGCTTTAGGTCCTACTCGTGATGCCCCATCAAAATATAATTGCCATATGTCATTCTTCAAAGTCAGGTTACAATCCACGACTTCATCTGGAATGTCCTCATATAATTTTGATGTTTCAGGTATAGGGTGAGCAGCTAAGAAATCGGCTAATGCTTGACCCTTTATTGATTTCTGAGGTACATAAACCATGTCATAAGGAGTAAGCAACATCGTCCAGGTGGCCAACCTGGAGTTAAGAATGCTTGGTTTTCTCATCAATACCCGAATGGGATTTATTCTGGAGATGACATGAATAGTCTGTCCTGTCACATAATGTCTTGTCTTTTGAAGGGCAAAAACCAAAGCTAGACATTCCTTTTCCACAGGAGTATACCTGTGTTCAGCTCCGACCATCATTCTGCTCAGATAATATATTGCTTGCTCATGACCCATATCACTTTTTTGTGCAAGAAGAGCGCCAAGTGAATGATCCAAGGCTCGAACATATAGCAAAAATGGCCTTCCTACCACCGGAGGTACCAGAACAGGTGGGTTTGTAAGGTATTGCTTAATGTCATTGAAGGCTTTCTGACACGCTTCATCCCAAACAAAAGATACGCCTTTCTTTAATAGACGGGAGAAAGGTTGACATCTCCCAGAAAGATTAGATATAAATCTTCTAATATAAGTAATACGACCCTGAAAGCCACGGAGTTCTTTCAGATTATGAGGAGGACGCATTTCAAGAATTGCTTTAACCTTATCAGGATCGACGTGGATACCCTGAGAAGTAATGTCAAATCCTAAAAATTTGCCACTGGAAACCCCTAAGAAAGACTTAGTAGGGTTCATTTTCAATTGATGCTGGCACATCAACTCAAATACTGTCCTCAAGTCCTGAATGTGATCATCCTTTGATCGACTTTTAACAGCAATGTCATCTACATAGCATTCAACTATCTTTCGTAGATGTTCTTGAAAGATATTGCTCATAGCCCGTTGATACGTGGCACCGACGTTTTTAAGACCAAACGGCATAACCGTATAGCAGTAGACCCCAAGGGGTGTACGAAAAGCGGTATGCTTCTCATCTTCTGGATGCATCTTGATCTGATTGTACCCTGAGAATCCGTCCATGAAAGACATGCGTTCAAAATCACATGTATTGTCTATCATGACATCAGTAATTGGAAGTAGAAATTCGTCCTTTGGACAAGCTGCATTAAGATCTCGATAATCTATACAAACTCGGACTTTTTCGTTCTTCTTCATGACAGGAACAATATTGGCAACCCAATCTGGGTGTTGCTCTTCACGAACAAATCCACATGTGATCAACTTTTTGACTTCTGCTTCAATTGCATCCATCATATCTGGTCTAAAGCGCCGTTGTTGTTGTTTTACAGGCTTGACGTTAGGTAAAATATTGAGTTTATGAGTAGCAACTTTAGGATCTAGGCCTGGCATATCCTCATAACTCCATGCAAAAATGTTAATATATTCTTTGATAAGTTTTATCAACTGTTCCTTTTCATCTTCAGAAAGATTCTTACTGATGAATATTGGTTTGGACGTAGTTCTATCTCCAACATCAATCTGGATAACCTCATCCTCTGTAGGTGGCTGTCGCTGTTCAAAACGAAGTTCCCACTGAGTATCCATCTGTTGAGCCCAAGGATCATTCTCAAATAGTTTAGATTCATTATCAATTTGAACCATATTGACTGAAAATACTTGTCCAGATTCATCATATGAGGAATGAGACATATCAGTTTCAATGAATTGGACTTCTTCTAAATCCGATGATTGTGAAGAGCTAGAAGAGAATTCTTCTTGTATATCGTCATTAAACATGTGGGACTGATCATATCCCAACCCATGATGAGTCTTTTGGTAAAACGGATTACCACATAATGGTAGTCGTCTACCCTTGCCTTGATTGAGACCTTGCATAGTCTTCAAATCATATCCCATGTTCTGGATAATCTTGATAGATTGTTGACTATACTTGTCAATTCGGATTCTTCCCTTGTCTTTATCTTTCAGCTCATCTGCCTGAGCAACAGGGATATTTCTAGCCAGGCTAAACACAATTTGGCGCTTGTTTTTCTTATCAGACGGAACCACGAAATAAGATTCTTCGTGACGTCTAAAAGTTACGCAAGCTTGTGATGAAGCGGCCACATGTAGAAGATAAGGAAAAGATGTTAGGAACCTTTAAGCATAAGGTCCAACATCTACATGAGAAGGAAAAGAATTTTTCTTATGATCAATGTATAAAGTTTCTTCTGGCTCAATGTCGTCTTTATATTGATGACTTTGATTATCAGAAGATAAAGTCATTCTTTCGATAAACTTGACAGCCATATACTCGAAAAGGAAATCAATATTTACATCATTTACAATTTGACTGCTACGCTTCGGATTAATCATCAGTGGACCATTATCCGCCTTCTGCGTAGTTTTGCCAAGATTGACAATCAATGGTGGTTCTAGATCATTCGTACAAGAAGTACGCCCTTTGACCTTGATCATAAAAGGTTGAACTTGGCTCTTAGCAGGAATATTTGTTGATTCCTCAGATGAAGTTTGAGTTCTTCCTTTAACCTTGATTATCAGAGGTTGATCATTGACAGATTGGGATTGGATTCGTCCCTTGACTATGATCTTTAAAGGTTGCTCCTCTGGCGGATCTTCATTAATAGACTGATCCTCAGTAGGTGATTGATCTTCAGCTATGTCTGATATCTCTTTCACATGCTCTTGTTTATAAAGCCTTGAATCAGAAAAATAGGCTTTGACACCCTTGAAAGGATTGATATCAGCAAACTCAGTCTTCACAACTCCTTGGGAATCCACATACTTGAAGCATTGGTGGAGAGTTGAAGGCACAATATTGTGCTCATGAATCCACGGTCTCCCCAAAAGGATATTATAGGAGACGTCTGAGTTGATAACATAGAAAGTTACCATGGTTCGAAGATCACCAATCTGAATCTGCAGACGAATCTTTCCCAGTGGCTTGCTCTTGCCAGAGTTGAAACCGACTATTGTAGTACTAGTGTAAGTCAAATCACTAGTAGGAATCCTCAGAGGTCTTAGCATACTCTGAAGAATTATGCTAATTGAGGACCCAGAATCAATGTAAATCCTGTCAATTTCAGTAGATCCAATATACCCAGTGTAGCACAAAGGTCTGTCATGCTTGTTATGCTTCAACAGCATATCTTCTTGTGTAAAGGTGATGTTGGGAATTGCTTCCATCATACTATGACATTGTGGACATGACACTGGTATACTATCAGGAGTCTTGAGTTGAGCCAAGCATGAATCTGCTTGAAGTAAAGCTTCACTCAAAGTCTCTCTGCTTTCTCTGGAAAGGCGAAGCAACTCAAATATAGATAGTCTAGCCGGAGTATTGGCCAACTGAGCTAGAATATCAAACTTGTAAGGCTTCATCACCACCCCCTGACTGGAAGCAGACTTCAATTGGACGTCGAAGCGTACTGCTTTCTGTTTCCCCTTTTCAACCACAGAAGGTTTAGCAGGAACAGGAAAAGGTTGGGTTGGTAGTGTTTCCACTACATCTCCTGCTTCTTTGGAGGATCCCTCATAGTCTTTGTGGTACTCTTTTCCAGATCTTGTACCAGTGAAAGTTTCTTCTTCAGACTCAGGAGAAGGAAGTACCATATTACAGGATTTAGTCTTTCTTCCCTTAGCCTTCTTCTTGTGAGGGTTGTTATGAGGAACTTCAGAACCCAATCCAACAGTGGAGTTTTGATTTTGAATTTATAAAGGAAGTCGTATTCCTTTATCATAATTCAAACCTTCTGCCTTTTGAAAGTCATAACCCATCTTCTTCATGAGAAGGACAGATTGCTGACTATACAAGTGAGTGGGCAGTAGACTTTTGGCAGGTGTTTCAACAGAGGAAGAGGAAGAAATCTCTGTAACTATAGGAGAATAAAGCATAGATGTCTCTATAGCTACGGGAGGAGAAGTATTCGGAATACGAGGAAAAATCCCTGTCGGAGCTTTTTATAAGCAGCGAAGACTTGTTGTGCCCGGTATAAGGGAACACTATTCATGGCTAGCCACTGCTGAGGAGTAAGCTTGAGCTTGGTAGGAGGAGCTAGATTTGGAGGACAGATGTTCAGTCTTCTCAATCTATCTTCTAAAGGAAAGCCGTCCCATAGCCGATCCAAGTCATCAGGATCTGGAATAACATCGAAATCATGTTGTAGGTTTTGACTTTCTTACCCTTCTTGGATTTTGAAGTTTTATCTTTATTTTTTAACTCAGGCACTAAGTCAGGATGTACCCACATGATTTCACCATTCTTTAGTGTGAGCGGCAGCAATCCTGCATTTTCTTCTCTGGCAGGCTGGGATATTCACGATCTTCATCGTCGCCTTCGGAATTGGGATAATTCCATCTGGGACTTGCTGTGGAGGAAAATCTCCAAACTGAAGAGAAACCATATTGGTCGTAACCATATGGTCATCATTGGTTAAAGCAATAGCACCACCATTTATCAGCTCTTGGATTTTCTTTTTCAAGACATAGCAAGCACTGGTAGGATGATTAATGTATCTATAATAGATACAATATTTGGGATTGTCAGTCAGATTCACCTCATTAGGCCTCTTTGGCTCCGGAATCTGAAGTTTACCACTCTTCACCAGACATTAGAATATCCCTGGGATATCACTTTCGTCAAAGGAGTATTCTTCCTTTGGCCTGGAAGATTCTTGATTATTCGGCGTCAGTTTTGTTCTTAGAAAGATTGACCATAAGAGTATCTTTTCCCTTCACATTACGATTGCCAGGATTATTACTAGGATTACTTTTCTTTCCTTTATCTTCTGAAGCGAAAATCATCCCATGCTCTCGAGCCAACCTACCATTGGTCTCGGCAGAAACTGCTGCTATGATAAACGAAGCCCAATCTGAGAATTGGGAACCCGTGAAAACAGCGATGGATGGTCGCAGATTCATCTTGCATGTATCAATCAACGCTGAATCTGGCATACCAGGAGGCATCTTTAAAGTAGCCTGTCGGAAACGTTCGATGAATGTCCGAGTATCTTCTTTCTCCTTTTGTTTGATTTCTATCAAGGCGGACATGTTCATGTCCATACCTCCTTCATAGAAACGGGAGAGAAAACATTGCCTTGAATTTGTCAAAAGACGAAATAGAATTATCGGGTAAACTACGATACCAGTCGTAAGCTGAACCCGTCAGGCACCCGATGAACACTCGAGTGAGAAGAGCATCATTTTTCTGCAAGTGTACAGTCATAATATCAAAGTAATTGATATATTGACTGGGAGATGCTTTTCCATCGAACAAAACCATAGATTGTGGCTTGAATTTCGGTGGAAAGGGTACATCATTCCAATGAGGAGGATAAGGTTGCTTGATCCCTAACCTCTGGAGCTGATCTTTGTGCCTCAAAACTTCAAACTGTGCTTTGAGCTCACGCACATGCTTGAATGGCTTCACTGGTTTGGGGAAGCACATTTGATTGAATGGTTGTTGGATGTACCGTAACCCCCACTGGAGGTGGTACATCTTCAGGAATGATGGGATCTGGAGATGCAGAATTTTGATTAACAGCAGGCTCTTGAATATTCAAAGGTATTTCAGCCCCTTGACTATCTTGAGTTTGTGCTGTTACTGGTACCGGTGTTACTACTGCCGGCTGAGCAGTTTGCTGGTTCAAAATTATCTGATGCATGCTTTGCACTATGTTAAGCATGTCTTTCAGAGATTGCTCCACGGCAGTGAGACATTAGTTCCGTATTAGCAGATGACGTCTCTGGTTCATCTCCCACAGCGTATGATTCAACCTCTCTTGAAGATATAGAGGGATTAGTATAGAAGTATGAATCTACACTATCGGTGTCAGACTCAAAAGATTGAGTACCCCCAGCTTCTGAATCAGAAGTCTGCAATTGTCTTTGTCTTCTTGATCTAGTATTCTGATATACTCCTTCAAAGGAATCAAGAAGTCTGTTGAACTGTTGTTGACCTGGAGTTTGGGACATATTTCGTCTTGGATGTCATCCTCTGTTAGTATGAGATGCCATAGTTGACTGATGCATATGACAGCTCATGTTCTTGGTCTTCAGCTTGATGTTGAGGCGAATTAAAACTTAATCGATCAAAAACTGACCGTTTTGAAGTTGAACAACAACAGTTGATCACAACCTGGTGATATTCACAATGATGTTTTTCTTGGGGGAATGTCACCGGAGATTGTGTATTCTTACGCTTTTGCATTAGCAATTAACGTAAGTCAGAGGAGTGGAGGGAGTAGTCTTCTTTATTACATTAGGGGTAGAAAAACGTTTAGTACCCTGTGTATAAAGAAGATTACTGGCAGCATTCGCAGAACCAAATTGAACATTTCTACGCGTTTGGAGTTGTGTGCGTAAATCTTGAGATTTTTTAGCACAAAGGACTCCATTTTCATTGCGTGTAATTTATAGATTTGGTACTTTGCGTAGAGCAGTATAAGAAGGCTGTTGGTGTAAAACTGAAGTTGTACCAACATCATTTTTACGCTGCACACGTTTAGGTACATTCACATTAGATGTCAAAACATCATTGCGAATTTTATCTACACTGTCGAAGACAGAAGATTTACCTTTACGCGTAGAGCATAAAAATTGGTTATCTACCACGTCACAGACGGGAGATTTTGTTTTACGCGAGGAGCAGTATTTATTTGGGCCTACCACGTCACCGACGGGAGACTGATTCTTACCCTCAGAAGCATTAACATTAGAGTCTGCCGCATTACAAATGGGAGACTCATGCTTATACCTTGAGCGTAAAACTTGGTTCTTACACAATGGGCGTGAAACCTGATTATCTTCACCGTGACAGACGGAAGATAAATTACCACATGTAAAGTGCGACACTGAAGTAAGGACTGTCTCGTTACAAACGGAAGCCCCTACGACAGGAGTGGAAAGAATTCCCTTATCATCAGAAGCAACAGAGAGATCAGAAGTCACTTTGGATTTAGGAATCCAAACTTTTCGTGCTTTACAAGACTTTTGAACATTGGAGCAGCGAGAACCACCCCCAGTTCGGAGCATTTCTTCATAGGCAGTCTGGTCGAAGTGTACAGCCAGAGTCTTCTTGGTCGAACCGATCGAAACATCATCATATTGAGCAATTGTCTCCTCGTCAAAGGAGAAGGTCATCCCCAGCAGAGTCGCCATTTTTGTTTCACTTAACAAAATGCCAAAAAAAGGAAATTGGCCTTTGAAAATAAAACGAGAAAAGGTACAAGAAGTACAAATTTGATTCTGGGAAAGTATTGCTATGGAAGTCTGATTCGTAAATGATCACTTTGTTCCTTGGACCATATGATGATGATGAAGATCACTGCTTGAAGTAGAACAACTGGAAGAACTAAGTCACCAGAAAGGTATCGACGCACTTGGGCACTGATGGCGAGGCCGAATGCTTTCCTGCTTTGCTTCACTCTGTTCTGAAAGAAAGGTTGAAGAAGAATGCTCTGGAGAATCAAAATCTCTAAGTTCTGATCTCTGTATTCTCTCCTGTCTCTGTGTGCGTGTTATGAGAAAAATAAGTCTATTTATAGACTTGGGCTTTTGTGCGTAAAAACTCAGCAAAAGTTCCATCTTTATGGTAACAACTGCCACCCACGACTGAAGCCATCCTCTATATATGTTGACTACGTGTCCCATCATTTCAGTAAGAATAGGATGCATGTACATACGTTCTTCGAGAAGAATGGCATGAAAGCCACGTAAGCAAACTACGTTCCAAACTGGTGGAGGAGAATAGGGCGTAAAAATAGCCCCAATGTACTCTGAGCGTAAAGCAGTAGATTAGGCGTAAAATATCCCTGACATAGACTTCCCGCGTAAAGTGGTTGTTAAATAATCTTGAGCGTAAAAGCAGCTCAAATAGACTCTACGCACACGTCGACTGTTGAGCGTAAAGGCTCGTATAATCTTCGTGCGTAAAAGAAGCCATAGTAGTGAGCGTAAAGTAGCTCAATCCACACACTAAACGACAACATTGGTCTCTGTGTAAAAACAAATCCCTTTGAATTCTATGATATATGCCATCATTAATATCTCCATGTCAGAGTTTGCATTAAATGCGAGATTAGACAGCTTTGTCCAGCGTAAAAGTGGCTGATCTGTCCTTGGCGTAAAACCATGGGTATAGACCCGAGCGTAAAATGATCTGCCTGCTTTAGGCGTAAAGTGATTAGCCTTGTCTTGGGACGTAAAGTATTTAGCCTCTCTGCGGCGTAAAGTGGCTCAATTGGAGTGGAATGATCTATCACTTTGACTCTTTCTTTGAAGCACTTTTTACGCTCCTACAATGACACGGTCCGGCCCAACAATTTGGGTAGCGGGTCGTGACAGTCTATCTTGGAGAGGGAGGAAGACATGCGGGAGTGTTATCCTTATCTCTTCAAGCCTTGAGGTATTGTTTTGTTTGTTTCTTGCTTGTCTTTCCTGTAGTAGTTTCTTCTAATTTCGAGTACGAATTTTTTAGGAGGGTAGATTTGTCTCCTCCAGTTTTCAAAATTGAGGGAAAATTTTTCATTTTCAATTTTTAATATTTTTGTGGATATTTATTTATTAATATTTTGTTTTGGGATTTTATTTGATCGGGTTTGAGTTTTGTCTCATTTCGACTTGTGTTAGTGACCCAGGTCAGTTTTGGACCCAACTGGACCCGACCAACTTATCATGACCAAACCCAGATATTTATTTTTGACTAATCCCATTTAATTTTAGTGGGATTAGGGATTAGAATTAGATTTAGAACTTGGAATTAGGAGTTTTCAAGTTACCATTTTGACCCCAACTCAAAACCATTCTTTTCTTTGACTTGGAGGGCATTTTGGTAAATTTTCAAATGCCCCAACCCTCCAAAATGTGGCCGGCCAGCAGCACATACCCTCCCATGCTCTCATTTGCAAGAACACTCTCTCTCTCTCTCTCCTTCTTTTCTCTCATTTCACAAAAATCCTCTTTTTTTCCTCTTTGATTTCAAGCTCCAAGTAAGTCAAATCTCTTCCAATTCTCTAGATCTCTCTCTAATCTTGGTGCTAATCCTTTTTATCTCTCATTTGTGGTTTTGATCTAGGTAGATCTAGCTTGGTGGTGGTAGAAGTATAGATCTTGTGATTTGACCTAAAAAGAAGTGATTTTGGGACTTTTCCTTGGGATTCCAACTTCCAAGAGGTAAACTGTCACGCCCCAGAACCAGAATACTGGAGAGCGGGGGCAGACATAGCCAGCTACGTATAGTGGAATGGAATCCACTCCACTATACGGTCACGGCTGTCTAGATATATAAGGGTTTATCTACAAGCCATCAGTCTCTTAAGGTCAAGAACAAGCCTAGTGTCTCAATCACAAACAAGTAAGTAAAGGTCACAAGATATAAGATCACCAAATATACAATAGTAAGGCGTCCCAAATATTACATATTCAGCTGATCATGAAGCTAGTCGTTACAAAATATGAGGACTAGCAAGAGTTTTAGTCATACATGATCAACCCCAGGTTGCCAACCATGTTACAGCCCATAGGCAGACAGTAAGTAAAGGTGCAATACGAGCTAAACAGGGGCTCGTCGGCTAAACGCCTCAAGAGAATATTTTTACAATAAAGTGGGAGAGCCAAAAATAACCCACTCGTTGCCAGGATCCCTTCTAGTGGTCACCATCTGGCAGGAAAACCGGTAGATCCTCTGGAGCTGCTCCGGTATCTGGCCATACAAAACCAGCTGGGTCAGATCCCAGAAAGAGCAAGTGCCACAAAGGAGGCTTCACTTAGAAACTAAAACCAGCAATTAGCACAAGAATATAATTACATAATAAAAGATGCTAATTAAGGAAAAGCATGACCGATGATATACGATGAGATAACCGTGGGACTATTCAGATAACCAAGTTACAACCCGTAAACCAAACAAGGACCGGGGTTGTAACCCTTCGCCTGAACAAAACTGGTCCCCTGATCTTTATTGTTAAAGCAAGCACAAGTAATCATGCCATGTAATAATCTTGTACAGGATCGAGGCAAGAATAGACAGGGTTAGACTCCATTCAATCAATCACGGCCAAACAATAAGTACGGCTTAATACTTTAACTAACTAAGGTTATCACAGGCCTAGTTACTAGCAAGAGGGTTGAATTCAAGTGGGTACATCGTCCAGGAAACGCATATACCCTTAAGTGACTTAGAGGGTGCAACACATGATAGTGTGCTGGAAATGTGCCCTACTCGACGGCAGGCTACAGATCCCAAGAGCGCCCAGGTAATGGGATTGCCTGTTGCTGGGAAATCTCTTCATGACTATTGTGTTAATCTAGTTATTAGCCTTAGTCCATTTCAGTAGGTACCCCTGACCGTGGTACTCAGGGGTCCCATCCTAAGCATGATGCAAGACAAGACTGGTTCATTGCACAAGCACAATCGTCCACGGTGTCCAGGATGTTTATACTTATCAAGTCATGTCATGTCATGTTAGTCGTCGTAACAGCATATCAGGGTATATCATGTCAGGTTTTCTTGTCAGGAGTGCGCCACGGCGGGCCACTATCATGCATTATCATGTCCACTTGGTACTTGTCAAGAGTGCGCCTTAACAGGCCACTATCGTGTTCTATCCTTATATTATCATGAATGAGAGAAACTTGCATAAAATAACTAGTAGCATGTTCTTGAAGCCAAGGAAAAGATCTACAACTTTCATGTTTTGATTTTTTCAAGATTCTAGCTACAAAATAACTTAAACATGTAAAAATAGTGAAATAGAGCAATTCTGGCGCATGGGATTCCTGTACAATCGACGCATGTGATTCCTGCACAAATCGGCGCATGGGATTCCTGCACCATCGGCGCATGGGATTCCTGCACAAATCGACGCATAGGATTCCTGCACAAATCGGCGCATGGGATTCCTGCACAATCGGCGCATAGGGATTCCTGCACAATCGGTGCATGAGATTCCTGCACAAATTGGCGCATGAGATTCCTGCACCAATCGGCGCATGGGATTCCTGCACAATCGGCGCATGGGATTCCTGCGCAATCGGCGCATGGGATTCCTGTGCCAATTGGCGCATGGGATTCTTGCACAATCGGCGCATGGGATTCCTTCACCAATCGGTGCATAGGATTCCTGCACCAATCGGCGCATGGGATTCTCACGTTGCGTCTTCAGTACATGCGCGTAAGGAACCTACGCACATGACACGCTCGGAGTTAAGGAATGCGTTGTCGGGACTTCACAGCGTATGGCCTCCCGGCGCATGGCCTCCCGGCGCATGAGGTTCCCGGCGCATGGGGTTCATCGTCCCCAAACAGCAAGTTCAGCCATGAAAGTTCCGAAAACTTGTAATGGCCATAACTTCCTCATCCGGAGTCGAAATCAAGCGAAACAAAAGCCAAAACTGCATGAAATCGAATTCTCTACAACATAGAACAATTAGTTTTCGAAAATAGCTAATTTTTAGAGATCAAAACTAAGAAAAACCAAAAAGTTACAAACTTAGATCTACAAGAATCCATCCATCAAATCCAAAAATACCAAGTTCTAAGGAGGCTTAGAATCAAGTAAGGAAGAGAATGGAACAATAAAACTTGAGATCCATCATGAAGCAAGTTGTACTTGACTAAGCTCTCTCTCTCTCCCTCCTGGTGGTTGAAGAAGTAATGGTGGAGAGTAAATGAAGAAGGAAGGAAATAATGATGAGAGAGAAAAGGAAGGGGTTATAAATAAGGAGGGTGGTGGTAGGTAGGAGTGGTTTGGTTCACATAAAATCAAGCAAAACCGAACCAAGCCAAACAAATCGAACCAAGATAAACCAATCAATGAAATGTCAAAATAAATCAAGCAGGGAGACATGCAATACGGGTCAAAATACGTATACGTATACCAAGATACGCAATACGAACCACAGGCATTACAACTCTACCCACCTTAAAAGAATTCTGTCCTCGAATTTAATCAAGAGGCTAGAGATGCAAGGACAAGCTATACTAATCACAGGCAAGCTATAGCTAAGCAATCAATCATGCAATTATGTATGTAAGCAAGGAAATCGAAGGCACGAGAAAGAGAAAGATACCCTGCTAGGAACCTCTCTGCCGGTTTTGAATCTGAGCTTGGACCAGGGCATACTGTTGGGGTCCCTGCTGCTGGAATACTTGGGTCTGAGGCTGGCAATGGCCTCGGAGGCTGGTACTGCTGCTGCACTGGTGCTGGTGCTGGTGCTGGTCCCCTTACTGAGGGACCAGTCTGGGCCGATGAAGAACTGGCCCTATTCGGACAGGACCCTATCTTGTGGTCCGGTGCTCCACAAGCCAAACATAATCCCTGAGCTCTGCGACACTCCGAAACGACGTGTCCTGGCTTCCCACAATTAGTGCAGCCTATTGCGGAAGACTGCTTCTGCTTCTGTTGCTGAGAGGACGTGACCGACGTCACTGAGGCCGCCTGCCTCGGAGTTCCAATTGTCAAAGCCCTAGCTGCCGGGGCTGGTACTGAAGACTGGGTCATCTGGCCGTGAGATCGCTTCCGACCTCCGGTCCTGTCCACGATCCTGTGGGAGGTATACTCGTGCCTCCTAGCTGCTCTCAAAACTTACATCGAAGGTCTGATGCTCAAACTGCTCCACTGCCAACAAAATCTCGAGATGGAGCCCCTGCTGGAACTGCTGGGCTCTGTCGAACTCGGTTGCCACCAAAGTGGGAGCAAACCGACTAAGCCTGGAAAACTCGGCCGCATATCCGTCGATCCGTCCTGCCCATCTGCTTCAAATTGGTGAACTTGGCCTGTAGATCGTACCGAGCCACCGCATCGAAGTAATTGGTCTGGAATCTCTCACGGAATACTGCCCAAGTAATGGGTGCCACTAGTCCCACGGCCTGTGCCGCCCACCAGCTGCGGGCAAGATCCAATAACTGCAGGCACACTACGGCCACCTTCTCAGCTTCTGGAGTCCTGGCTGCTTCTAGAATCACCTCTGTGTCCTGAAGCCATGCATCTGCAGCGATCGCATCTTCACTGCCGTCGTAGAAGGGAGGGTTCAAGCGCTTAAAGCTGTTGGCCGCGCTATTACCCTGATGACCTTCTCTGGTCAAAGCATCTGCCACCGCCTGGTGCAAGGCATCTCCTCGTCGATCCTGGAAAGCTAATAGCATCCTGATGAGACCTATCAAAGTGCCATCATCAGGCTCTGCTGGCTGGACGGGCTGAACTGGTGGTTCTCCTTCGGTAGGTACGACTCTGGAGGCAACTCCTGAATGCTGGACTTGATCTCCAGGTTGCTGCTGGTCCGCGGGAGGTGCTCCGCCTTGCAGATCGGCAGGTCCAGGAACAATGCTGCTAAAGAAGACGACATAGGGAACAATAAGGAAGGACCAGGACAGATCAATGATACAAGCATGTGATGAGGTCAAGATTTTCAGGGATCAAGAGGATACGAGTAGAGATCAAAGGCGAGTACTGATTCAGACTATCTATTCGGTAAACCCTCACATATCTTGATTCACAAGACCTGCATGGGCCACCACTTAAACCATGTCACGCCCCAGAACCAGAATACTGGAGAGCGGGGGCAGACATAGCCAGCTACGTATAGTGGAATGGGATCCACTCCACTATACGGTCACGGCTGTCTAGATATATGACGGTTTATCTACAAGCCATCAGTCTCTTAAGGTCAAGAACAAGCCTAGTATCTCAATCACAAACAAGTAAGTAAAGGTCACAAGATGTAAGATCACCAAATATACAATAGTAAGGCGTCCCAAACATTACATATTCAGCTGATCATGAAGCTAGTCGTTACAAAATGTGAGGACTAGCAAGAGTTTTAGTCATACATAATCAACCCTAGGTTGCCAACCATGTTACAGCCCGTAGGCAGACAGTAAGTAAGGTGCAATACGAGCTAAACAGGGGCTCGTCGGCTAAACGCCTTAAAAGAATATTTTTATAATAAAGTGGGAGAGCAAAAAATAGCCCACTCGTTGCCAGGATTCCTTCTAGTGGTCACCATCTGGCAGGAAAACCGGTAGATCCTCTGGAGCTGCTCCGGTATCTGGCCATAGAAAACCAGCTGGGTCAGATCCCAGAAAGAGCAAGTGCCACAAAGGAGACTTCACTTAGAAACTAAAACCAAGCAATTAGCACAAGAATATAATTACATAATAAAAGACGGTAATTAAGGAAAAGCATGACCGGTGATATACGATGAGATAACCATGGGACTATTCAGATAATCAAGTTACAACCCGTAAACCAAACAAGGACCGGGGTTGTAATCCTTCGCCTGAACAAAACTGGTCCCCTGATCTTTATTGTTAAAGCAAGCACAAGTAATCATGCCATGTAATAATCTTTTACAGGATCGAGGCAAGAATAGACAGGGTTAGACTCCATTCAATCAATCACTGGCCAAGCAATAAGTACGGCTTGATACTTTAACTAACTAAGGTTATCACAGGCCTAGTTACTAGCAAGATGCAATGAGATATTCCACAGCCACAAGCCCTGCAGACCATCCAGGTTATCCAGGTCGAATATTAGGGGTTGAATTCAAGTGGGTACATCGTCCAGGAAATGCATGTACCCTTAAGTGACTTAGAGGGTGCAACACATGACAGTGTGCTGGAAATGTGCCCTACTCGACGGCAGGCTACAGATCCCAAGAGCGCCCAGGTAACGGGATTGCCTGTTGATGAAAAATCTCTTCATGACTACTGTGTTAATCTAGTTATTAGCCTTAGTCCATTTCAGTAGGTACCCCTGACCGTGGTACTCAGGGGTCCCATCCTAAGCATGATGTAAGACAAGACTAGTTCATTGCACAAGCACAATCGTCCATGGTGTCCAGGTTGTTTATACTTATCAAGTCATGTCATGTCATGTTAGCCGTTGCAACAGCATATCAGGGTTTATCATGTCAGGTTTTCTTGTCAGGAGTGCGCCACAGTGGACCACTATCATGCATTATCATGTCCACTTGGTACTTGTCAAGAGTGCGCCTTAACAGGCCACTATCGTGTTCTATCCTTACATTATCATGAATGAGAGAAACTTGCATAAAATAACTAGTAACATGTTCTTGAAGCCAAGGAAAAGATCTACAACTTTCATGTTTTAAGTTTTTCAAGATTCTAGCTACAAAACAACTTAAACAGGCAAAAACAGTGAAATAGAGCAATTCCGGCGCATGGGATTCCTGCACAATCGGCGCAAGGGATTCCTGCACAAATCGGCGCATGGGATTCCTGCACCATCGGCGCATGGGATTCCTGCACAAATCGGCGCATGGGATTCCTGCACAAATCGGCGCATGGGATTCCTGCACAATCGACGCATGGGATTCCTGCACAATCGGCGCATGAGATTCCTGCACAAATCGGCACATGAGATTCCTGTACCAATCAGCGCATGGGATTCCTGCACAATCGGCGCATGGGATTCCTGCGCAATCAGCGCATAGAATTCCTGCGCCAATCAGCGCATGGAATTCTTGCACAATCGGCGCATGGGATTCCTGCACCAATCGGCGCATGGGATTCCTGTACCAATCGGCGCATGGGATTCTCACATTGCGTTTTCAGTACATGCGCATAAGGAACCTACGCACATGACACACTCGGAGTTAAGGGATGCGTTGCCGGGACTTCACAGTGCATGGCCTCCCGGCGCATGGCCTCCCGGCGCATGAGGTTCTCGGCGCATGGGGTTCATCGTCCCCAAACAGCAAGTTCAGCCATGAAAGTTCCGAAAACTTGTAATGGCCATAACTTCCTCATCCGGAGTCGAAATCAAGCGAAACAAAAGCCAAAACTGTATGAAATCGAATTCTCTACAACATAGAACAATTAGTTTTCGAAAATAACCAAGTTTTAGAGATCAAAACCAAGAAAAACTAAAAAGTTACAAACTTAGATCTATAAGAATTCATCCATTAAATCCAAAAATGCCAAGTTCTAAGGAGACTTAGAATCAAGTAATGAAGAGAATGGAACAATAAAACTTGAGATCCATCATGAAGTAAGTTGCACTTGCCTAAGCTCTCTCTCTTTCTCCCTCTTGGTGGTTGAAGAAGTAATGGTGGAGAGTAAATGAAGAAGGAAGGAAATAATGATGAGAGAGAAAAGGAAGGGGTTATAAATAAGGAGGGTGGTGGTAGGTAGGAGTGGTTTGGTTCACATAAAATCAAGCAAAACCGAACCAAGCCAAACAAATCGAACCGAACCAAGATAAACCAATCAATAAAATGTCAAAATAAATCAAGCAGGAAGACATGCAATACGGGTCAAAATACGTATACGTATACCAAGATACGTAATACGAACCACAGGCATTACATAAACCCTCACTTTAACCTTTGTAATTACTTCTAATTAGTATTATTTGTAAATTAGAGGATGTCCAAGGTGTAGGATAACCCATTAGAAGAGGTTTGGAACCCATTGGACTCAATTTAAGACTTTTGGCCTAGGTTTAGTACCAAATTTGGGAAAACACTAAATTGACATGTTTGGGTGTTGCCCCTAGCCTAATTAGACCTAATTAGGTTAGTTCGGGTGAGATGAGGCTAGGTATGTGTCCATATTTGGATACGTGGGGTCGTTTTGCGAGAAATCATGAAAATATACTTTTTGGGGATTTTTGGATTCCAACACACGGATGACTTTTTGCACCAACACTAGAATCAGCAAGTTAGCACTTAGAATAGGTGCTAATCATTATTTAGAACTCGTGGGTAAATTTTGGATCGAATCCGGATAGGTTTGGTGTCCGTATCGCGCGGTATCGCGAATCGGACACCCCGTAGTCGCCAGAATGGCCATTTGGTCATTCGGGCCTCATTTCTCGTTTTCGCTCGCGTGCGCGAGTTAGATTGCTTGTGTAGGGTACGTGTCTAAACCCTAGAGGGTAGAATTGCAAGAATTTGGGTATTCAGATAGGTTTCAGGATATTTTGGATATATATAAATATTAGTGTTAGTGTATGTGTGTGTGTGTGTGTGTGTGTGTGTGTATATATATATATATATATATATATATATATATATATATATATGAGGAAAATGTACCTAAGGTCGACCTTAGGTAAGTTACCTAAGGTCGACCTCATTTTCCTCACTTTACAACATTTTTTTTTGAATATTTTTTATGGGATTGATCTACACCTTATTGATTGGCAACATACCAAATTTCAAGTGATTATAATATTGTTTAGCCCCCTATCTATCACTTGCAAAATCGACGGTCTAAAACTTTGCAGCTACACCGTCGATTTTGCAAGGGATAGATAGGGGGCTAAACAATATTATAATCCTTTGAAATTTGGTATGTTGCCAATCAATAAGGTGTAGATCAATCCCATAAAAAAACATTCAAGAAAAAAATATTGTAAAGTGAGGAAAATGAGGTCGACCTTAGGTAACTTACCTAAGGTCGACCTTAGGTACATTTTCCTCTCTCTCTCTCTCTCTCTCTCTCTCTCTCTCTCTATATATATATATATATATATATATATATATATATATATATATATATATATATATTTTATATATATATATATATATATATATATATATATATATATATATATATATATATATATATATATATATATATATACGTGTGTTAGTGTGTGTGTTATTGTGTTGTAAGGAGTATGTGTTGTGTGTGGATGTTAGAGAGCGTGAAGAGAGGAGGAGAAGGATGTATGTAAGTATGTATATATTTGTGTGTGTGTGTGTGTGTGGGTGTTTATGTATATTTTTGTTTGTGTGTGTTAGAGGTTGTAAGTTTGTTTGTGGATATATATATATATATATATTTAACCGAACATCATTTTATTGAATAGAAAAGGAGGCTCATAACGAGCAGTACAGGTGTCAGGGTCAAAACACACAAAAAAGCCCTGATAAGCAAAATAGAAAATACATAAGGGAAATTAACAAATTTTAAAAGATTTCGAAATTAGAAATCAAAAAGGGTTGGCGGGTGTGGGCGCTCGGCCCTAAGGGGTGTTGGGGACTGCTAGGATTTCTTTTTCTTTTTTTTTTTTTTTTAGGCGGAATTCAAATTTTGAAAGGGAAATTCAAAATTTGAAATTGGAAACCGTAGGGGTTACGTGGCTGTGCACTGCCCAAAGCGTGTAGAGCACGCAGCCCAAAGCGATGGACGCGCGTCCCGAAGCGGGCGCTGTCAACGAGGGGGGCCTCGGGCCCCATCCCAGCGCGCCTACCGAGACGCTCCGGCGAGTGGGGAGCCGGGGGGATACGTCGGCGATGGGGGGCAGCTCCGCCCAAGGGAGGAGGGGAGGAGCCAGCGCGGCGAGCGAAGGCAGGAGCTCCGGCGGGCTAACTCCTGCAAGGAGGGCGGAAGCACCGGGGAGGATCAGACGGGAGGGGGGGGGGCAGTCGACCCCCGGGGGAGGGAGAGGCTGACGGCCGGCGGAGGGAGAGCGCTGGCACGCATCTCGAGAGGGAGCAGGGGCGGGCGTGGGGCCCAAGGCACACGCGCTGACCGAGGTGGTGGCCTGCCCGAGGGGGGGGGCACTGGCGCGCATCTCGAGAGGGAGAGCCGTGAGGCGGATGGACCGGCGGGCCGAGAGAGGGACGGGCACACCAGCGAGACGAGAGAGGAGCTGGGGCTCCGGGCCGGGCGAGGCCGAGCGGCGCGGAGCGGAGACTGGGGGAGAGAAACCGGGGAGGGCGGACTGGAGGGGCCCGGGCGGGACGTCGAGCGGCGCGGGTGGGGATCCCGGCGAGCTCAGACGATGGGGAGGCTGAGAAACGAACGATGGAGAGGCTGAGAGACGGGGAGGGGGGTGTGTCGCCTGGAGGAGGAGAGGGCTCACAGGCGGCGGACGGCGATGCCTACCACCGGCGGTGGGGGGGCTCCTCCAGCATGAGACGGAGTGAGCGCCTGAGCCCACCGGAGCTGTAGCCGGACAGGGACGGCACCGCCGCCGTAGATGGACCGGCGACCGGCGCTGGGAAAGTGCGGGCAGTGGCCGGAGAGGGTCGTTGAGCCGCCACCAGCGCCCACGAGGGGGGGGCCGCCGACGAAGGGGTGGGAGGGGACGCCGACGAGGGAGAAGCGGCGGGGGCCGATCCGGTGCCGCCGGCGCACGTCGGCCACTAGATCGAGAGGAAAGCGGCGGCCGCAGCTGAAGGGGACGCCGCTGCAGCAGGAAGGGGCGCCGGCCACGAAAGGGGGGCGGCGAGAGGCGGGGGCGCCAGGACACGGGGAGGCCGGGACGCCTGGGCGGGGGGGCGCCGGGTGGACCGCTACTGCCGGGGAGGGAGGAAGAGCATCCGGCGCAGCGGCGAGCTGGACGACAGGGGGAGGCGTAACTGCGCCGCGCGGGGCAGCGGCCGGCGGGGGGCCGGGCTTAAGTCGGTGACGCCTACATCGCCGAGGATGGTGTCGGCGCCGGTGATGAAGGGGAGGGTGGGGAGGGGGAAAGGAGAGACGGGGGGACCGCCCGGCGAATAGCCGGCGAGGTGGGGGGGGGGGGAAGCCCCACGGTGGGGCGGGCCAGTCGAACCCCGGTCGGCCAGGGGTGGGGGGGCCGCCCAGAGGGACGAAGCATCCGATGGGGGCCGCCGGGCCGTGGAGGCCGACCGGCCACCCTAACCACCAGATCCCGGCGGGGGGCGGGGTGGCGAGGAGAGGGGCCCCCGCGAGCTGCCGCTTCCGCTCCATCTTATATATATATATATATATATATATATATATATATATATATATATATATATATATGTGTGTGTGTGTGTGTGTGTGTGTGTGTGTGTCTATAGGAGAGGTTAGATGAGAGGTTTTAGAGAGGGTAAATAGGATGTTGTATGTTAGTTGAGTGTTAGTATTATCCTATATATTAGGATATTGGTAGGTGGGTTGTTAGAAGTTAAGGTAATGTTAGAAGGATATGTTAAAGGTTAGTTTAGAGTTAGATAGTGGTAGGTAATGGTTAGATTGGTTAGTGTCTTGGTATCTTAGGATACCAAGAGTGGTATCTCAAGGTAAATGTGATTTACCTTGGTATGGACAAGGTAATGTGAATTACCTTGGTAATGGGTAATGTAAGGTATTTGTGATATCTTCAAGATAAGGTATTGAGATACCAAGTTAAAGTATTAAGATACAAGGGTATGGTATTGGGATACCATGGTATAGGTAGAAGGTTACCTAGATACTAAGGTAGAGGTAAGTTATAGGTTTACCTTATATGTAATGGTTTACCTAAGCTAAGATATTTATGCCTAAACCAAGATATTGGTATCGGGATACCAATAGGGCCAAGATATGTGGTATCTTGGTATATAAATGCTAAGAATAGGATACCTAGGCTAGTGTTGACCCCGTTTGACCATAGTTGACTGTTTTGACTCAAAGTCAACTAAAAGTCAATATTGGACCTACAATTAACTAGAACTTGACCAGAGTTGGCCAGTTGACCAAAAGTCAACTGTAAGTCAACCATTAGCCTAGTTTGACCTAGATTGGACTAGGAGTTGACCAGTTGACCAAACGTCAACTGTATGTCAACCTTTGACCTAGTTTGACTTTGTGTGACCTAGTTTGACTTAGTGTGACCTAGTTTGACTTAGTTTGACTTAGGTTGACTGAGCTTGACCTAAATTTGCGCATCTGACACTAGAAAGCATGCCAAACTCTATTAGACCCTAATTAACTCTTGTATATCTCATATTTAGGTCTGTGACTATCCTCTGAGCCTCGATTCCTATTGACTGTTCAGGATCGCAGGCGAGTACATTCTCTGATAGTTTTCTTTGTCATGGTATCTGCTATATTCGATTCAGTTGTAGTGTCTTACTTGATTCCCGACACGATGGTACACGGACTAGTATACGTTGGATCTTGTCGTGAGAGGTTATTCCTGGTTTACCTGGTATATGAGTACATTGTTCGATCTTGTTTTCTGTACTTATATAGACACCGATTTGGAGTGAGCTGGCCCCCTGCTCTTTAAATTTCGTGTCATGATGTGTCATGGTTGGATCTATTATACTACTCAAGGATGGGAAGTTATTATAGGTTATGTGATCAATATCCCTCCTGTATTTCTGTTACTACTTGCATCATAGCTTTACCCTCGTCTTACGTAGGGTAAAGCCTGACCTGTGTTACTATTTGCCTCATAGCTTTCCATTGTGGCCGACCTGATTCTTGTTTTCTTGTATTTTCTGACTCATAGTCGGTCAAATGGAAGAGCCTGATCATGTGTCCCAAGCCAATCATATAACGTTCTAATTTCTCAAGGCATCATTTATGTTTACATTATACATCAGTTATTACTGTACTGCTCTACATTTTCAGTATTTCATATCCTGACATGATATCCAGATTTACATATTCTGTTTATACTCCAGTATTGATATTCCATCTTGTATTTCATTATAACTGTCTCTTATAGAATTTGTCAATTCACATGGAACTGCTATTAGCGTTTGTACTTGCTCATATCCTGACAGGATAACTTCGTTGTATTTTTCAGAGGATTCAGATACAGACTGTCCTACCTTCTACGGGTTTGGCGTAGACGCAGTTTACCACTTGGATTCAGTGGAGCCGGTGCCTTTAGAGGACGCACCACCGGTAAGGATCTAGACTAGTAGGTTTGACTGGACTGCGTTTCAGCTTATCATTTTGGGTTGTAGTATATATATATATATATATATTTGGGATTATATAATATTTTAAACTCTCTACTTCTGGTTGTGACTCTGTGACTTGCATCTATTTCTAGTTTTTCCATTTCCATCAAATCTTTATCTTTCGTGCATATCTTCCTTAGATTCATGTGATTGAGTTTTATATATATATATATATATATATATATATATATATATATATATATATATATATATATATATTCCTCAGTGCGGAGATGACATGTATATATATATATATTGTTGATGTTAGATTTTATAGACGACCTATACAGCGTTCTACCGCCGATACTGCGACGTAGGCTGGACGTACCCACGTGCTCGTATCCCTAAACAGGATACGGGTCGTGACACTTTTGAACCCTAACTTGATAAACAAGCAAGTAATATAGGGTTATCTACTGAGGGCTCTATATTATCCCTTCTACATCTTCAGAAGTTATGCACTTTCTCTACCATAAAATCGTACCAAAATTTTCATTCCTTGTCAGTCTGACTTGAATGTCGAAGTGACATCTGAGTATTATTCCGCCCATCTCATGTGTGTTCGTCTGCACAGGTAAAAGAGGAGACAAACATGGATGGGTGAAATCAATGATATGATTCACAAACACACCCAAGATTCCTCTTGTTGATAAAACATCATGAATATAATTAATGTTTAATAATAATAATCGAATGATTGTCTAGTAGGTAAGTTAATTTGCTTTTAGCACAATTAAAGTTTAATATATTTAGTTGTTAATTATGATAGTTAATGATATCAAGTTGTTAGTTGTAATACGTAGTTTAGGATAATAACTTGCATATATATGAAAAAACTATATAGTATTTAGTTGCAAATTAGCCTTTCTAAAAATAAATATAATTATTGAAATTAAAAAAGAGTCCAAGTACTTGTGAATTAAAAAGGTCCCGTTTGATCCCAAAAATAAAAAAATAAAAAAAGAGGTCCCTATCCTGTTAATATCTTGTGACTTCTTCCTGAATTCTCGCATCAAGGTAACAACCATCTTTCTGGTCAGGTCTCTCGTGATATTTACCTACTTATTTGTATGATCATAGAGTCTATGGCTAATAGAGATCCATGCATCCATGGTCGAGGGAGCTACACTTCACCATGCAATCTCTGGACGTAAAGAAAAACATGCATGCATGGCTTCAATAGCATGACACGTGAAGAAGCTTGAGAATTTATCATCTCCATAATAATTAAGCTCAACTTGTTGCATGCCTTTTCTAATCCAACTTTTGCTTTTAATATCCATTTATATATCCCAATTGCATGTGCCAAGTCGCCATTCAGCCACAAATTCTTTGGCTACATACTGTCAATGGTGCAACACTTGGATCATGATCACATATATATATTTTTTCTTATGGGACACCACGAAGAAAAACACAGAGAGATTCATAATCATATATTAAAGGCAATAGGCTATATGTGGCTTCGTTATAATTTGGAACATATTCTAATTATTAATATCCCTAGGAACATTAAGGAGGCTGATAGTTATCTCATTGATTTATTTATTGTACAAGACTACCCGTTAATTAGAATATCCAATCAAGAATATTAAAAATTTTTTTTTCTTATTTTTTATTATTTTTGTATTCATATATGAATCTATCCATATTCCAGTTCGTCCTAATCTAATCCAGCCCACTCCAGTTAGAATTTTTGGTTGTGCATTTGTATAGTCACATAAAGGATAAAGGAAGAGTACTATAGTCACATAATTGATCGATCTTATCCAACATCAAATCAAGAATAACCTAATCAAGAACCTAGCATTACCAACATAAATTTGAGGCTACGGATAACCCTAGCAAGCTCATATATTCCTAGCCATCCGTAAAGAAAAATTTGGTGAAGTTCTACTAAAGAAGCAAGTTGCAGTGGTCTCTCTCATGACCTTCACGAAATATCCAGGGCATTCATGGCTTCTTTCTTTAGCTTCCAATCACAAGTTTGCGGATGGCTTGTGGTCCACATAATAGTAGCTTTCTGCCTTCATAAAGGACTCATGAACAAGTATAAAAGAGCAGGCATATTAACGTAACTAAACATCTCAAAAATCTGTCTCGCTAGCTAGTGTACTACTACCTACAACTTACTACTAAATTGTTCCCCTAAGAAACAATGGCTCCAAATGGAGAAATACTCGCGAAGCCCTTCTCCAAGAGCGGGTTCGTGATGCCTCCCCCGAGGCTCTCCACAGAAGGCCTCCAGCGGGCAATGTCCGACCTATCCTTCGCGCTGAGCAAAGAGGAGATCCTCGACGCAGCCGCCGCCGCCGCCGCCCTCCCTCCGATCTCCGAGGTGGAGGACGCCAAGTGCGAGTGCTGCGGCATGTCCGAGGAGTGCACGCCCGACTACATCCGCCGCGTCCGGGAGAAGTACTCGGGGAAGTGGATATGCGGGCTGTGCTCGGAGGCCGTCAAGGAGGAGGTGGAGAAGAACGGAGGGAGGAAGGAAGAGGCTCTCGACGCGCACATGAGCGCCTGCGTGAGGTTCAACAAGTTCGGGAGGACACACCCGGTTCTCTACCAGGCGGAGGCGATGAGAGAAATCTTGAGGAGGAACTCCAAGGGGGTGAGGGCCAAGTCTAGTAGCCCTAGAGATCACAAGGGGAGCGTGATCAAGAAGGGGGGTATCGCGAGGAGCTCCAGCTGCATTCCAGCGATCACCAAGGAAATTCAAGAACTAACAGCCCAAAAGTACTAATGCTACATTTAGTAGTAGTATCATGTATTTGCAAAGGAGAGGGAGAGGGATGTTTTTGTGTTCAAACCTCTCTTTGCTACTTACTATATATATAGGAAGGTTTAGAGAGGAGGTATATATAATTAACTTGAACTTCTCTTCATGCATGTCTTTTCCGCGAGCGTCTTTGGAGTTGGATTTTTCTTCTCCTACGGGAGATGGGTGTGTTTGTGTAATAGCTTTGTAAAACTAATTATGACCATCCTTTATTTTCTCCATTTTGGAGAATATTTTTTAGGGTGATCTTGTACTCCATCATCGATATATATATAACCTTTTTTATCCAGTTGTTTAGTAAATACCAACATCGGGCATTAATGTTTTCCTACACTTTGTGTAGGAAATCATGTTGTCAAAGAATGGAACATGGTCGCTTGTAACTATATACATTATTATATATTACGAGTAATTGATCAAACCTATAATTGGGAAGATCAAAACTGAACCTGTAATATTAATGGTTTATAGGGTTAATTGACAAAAGCTATAAATATGAGGATGATAAGTGAGCTTCTAATATTAGTGATTATATTAGAACATACAATCAAGAAGTATGTGCACACCTCCAAAACAAGATGGGGTTGCCCATTGGAGTACTAGCAAATAATTAAGTGTACCTCTAAGAATATATAAACTCTCTTTTTTCTAATAACGAAAGTATACATGATCGTTTGCATGGTTTATTACATCGTTTTCAAGACCATCAAGAAGAAGAAGAACATGAAGGCATTTGGCTATACATGGTTTCATTGTAACTATATACATTATTATATATTACGAGTAATTGATAAAACCTATAATTGGGAAGATCAAAACTGAACATGTAATATTAATGGTTATAGGGTCAATTGACAAAAGCTATAAATCGTGGCCGATGGGTGGAACTCTTACTCTCTTGTGTTTAGCCAGTTCAGACTCGTCGCCAAACTCAAGGAGGTTAAGACTAGGATTAAGAAGTGGCTGGGCAGGCTCCCTAAATCCTCCCTGGTCGATCTCAGCAAAGACTTGGAAACTATCCAAGTTTCGAACCAACATTCTTACTCCAGTGCAGATCTAATCAAGGAGAATAGGTTGAAGGCCCAGATGAACATGATGAGGATGATTGAGGAAACTAGACTTAAGCAAAAAGCCAAGTATGATTGGATGAGAGAGGGGGACAGTTGTACAAAGTTCTTCCACGGGATCGTCAAGGCCAGATAGAATCACAATAAGATTGCTTTCCTTATTGACGCTAGGGGTAACGTGGATAATCCTATCAATATAGGTCCTGAAGTAGTTAGTTTATTGTAGGAATTAATCCTGTTGCTTGGTCCTGCTAGCACCTAGTCTCTTGCGCATGTATGGTGGGGAGCAATTTGCTCCATACTTTTAGTTGTATTAGTTTCTTATTTGTAAGCTATAAAAGGCTCCTAAGGAGACCATCAATAACACAGCAAGTAACTAGCAAGTTACAATTTCCACAAGCTTTCTTTCTCCTCTCTAGCTCTCTCTGTGTGTATGCTTCATAGTCCCCTCTAAGTTCCAACTCCAATAATTGGTATTAGAGCCAATGGCGGAATCGAGTTCTTCCCACCCGTCGCCGCGTGCCAGGATCGGCAATGTCAGCGGAGGAAGCAGCAATGGCCGCATCATGGAGAGATGTGGCAAAGTCAAGTACCCGATGCTGACACGGACGAACTACGCAGACTGGGCTCTCTTAATGAGAGTCAACATGCAGGCGCAAGGCCAGTGGGAGGCAATCGAGCCCGGGATCGCCGAGTACCGAGATGACAGGATGGCCTTGTCCGCCATACTTCAAGCCGAACCACCGGAGATGCTGCGGACACTGGCAGTGAAAGACACTGCCAAGGAAGCGTGGGACGCTGTAAAGACCATGCAGATGGGGGTCGAACGCGTGCGTGAGGCCAAGCCGCAGAAACTACGCACCGACTTTGAGACGATCAAGTTCAAGGATGGCGAGTCCATCGAGGACTTTGCGATGCGGCTTACGGGACTCGTCAACGACCTGCATCTACTCGGCGACGAGCTGTCCGAAGAGAAGGTAGTGAAAAAATTTCTTCGTGTTGTTCCACCCAGGTACACACAAGTCGCCATCTCTATTGAGACCCTTGTGGATCTCAAGACGTTGTCCATTGAAGAGCTTACCGGTCGACTTCTAGCCGTCGAGGAGCAGTATGATTCGACGGCGACTCTGGAAGCACGGGTAGCCGCCTTCTCCACTCCGAAGAGGAGTGGCTCGCTCGCACGAAGCAGAGGAAGCAAGGCGAGGCCAACTTCGACGGCGGCAGAAGCAGCGGTCGCGGGCGCGGCAGACAAAGAGGTCGTGGTCACGACAACACAAACACTACCAAAATACAGTCAATTAGCGACGGATTGTTAGCGACGGAAAATTTCCGTCAGCGTTAGCGACGGATTTGCAGCAAATAGCCGACGGAGTACCGACGACATGCCGATACAATTTTTATTTCATTTTAAGGGGGAGAAAAGGTCGCCCATCCGTCGCTAGGTCGTCGGAGACATAGCGACGGATACACAGCCGTTGCTATGCAGTCGCTTATTTGGCGAGAATTGTTGGGAGAAGTGGCAGGACAATTCTTCGACTACGTAGCGACGGACAGTCCGTCGGCAAGTATCAAATTGAGCGGCGGATTAGCGACGGATAAAATCTGACGCTAGTCGGTCGCTAAATAAAGAGCCCAGACTTAAATTGAAACGAAGGAGGGGACTTTTCATTCCTCCCAAATTTCATTCTCTCTCCTCTCTCTCTCTCTCCCGCGGCGCTCGGCGACCTCACTCTCCTCTCTCTCTCTCCCACGGCGGTGATCGGCGACCTCTCCTCTCTCTCCCAAAGGTAATCTCTCTCTCTCTCTCTCGGTGGTCGTGGGTGTCGTGGGCTGCCGGGGGCGTCGTGGGGCAGCGTGCGCGGGGGGCAGCGCGGGGCTGCGGCGGGCGGTGGTGCGCGCGGGGCAGCGCGGGGCTGCGGCGGGTGGCGGGGGGCAGCGCGCTCCGGGGCAGCGGGGGGCGGCGGGGGTGGCGCACGCGGGGCAGCGCGGGGCTGTGACGGGCGGCGGGGGGCAGCGAGCTCCGGGGCAGCGGGGGGCGGCGTGGGTGGCGCTCCTCGATGAAGAGGCGAGATTTGACCACTTGGAGGAGATATCACTTTCTTTTATGTCTCGTTTGGTTCTTTTACAATCCAAAGAATAAATTGAGAAGAAAGGAAAGTGATTTCCAATGAAAAAATTAGGAAAAAAAATGGTTACATCCATTCAAGTAAAGATTCACTTTTCCAACTTTAAGTATTTATTTTCCCTTCCGTTTTTTTGGCATTTCCAATCACTAGAAAGCAAAATCGATAAGAATTATAATTTTCTAAAGAAATAAAATACCAAGAAATTGATTTCCTTTCCTTTCCGGAACCAAACGAGGCCTTATGGCCTATTGCTCGGAATGTTGTGGGAGTTTGGGTTATAGAAAAAGGATGACTTTTGCTTGCATTGTATCAAGGTCTTAAATAGTAAAAATCTCACATTCCATTATGCAAGATTTTCGAGGATAAAATCAAAATTTCACTCATATGAAAAACATATATATATATATATATATATATATATATATAAATATATATATATATATATATATATATATATATATATATATATATATATATATATCGAAAAGGAAAAAAATGCTCACCCCGAACTCTACATGGTTCCATCTCGAAGTATTAGGCAGAAAAGATTTCCGAGATAAAGCATTAACGATACAAGTCCCAAATTGAGAAGTAGATGACTAATAAGTGAATGGTGGTATCGGAATCGGTATCGGGCTTGTCTTTAATAGAATATTTTGTTCTCATTACTATCAAGTTAGCATTATGTTATTTAACTAGTAAATATTAGTTAATTATATATATATATATATATATATATATATATATATATATATATATATATATATATATCAAGGTTCAAAGTATCGGTATCGAAATCGGTATCAGACTTTTCCTATGAGTATTGGTATCGGCGATATCAGTAGTATCGGCAGTATCTGATCAATATCGGTATTGGAATCGGTATCGGGCTTGTCTTTAATATAATGTTTTGTTCTCATTACTATCAAGTTAGTATTATGCTATTTAACTAGTAAATGTTAGTTAGTTAATTTTAGCTATATATATATCAAGGTTCAAAGTATCGGTATCGGAATCGGTATCGGACTTTTCCTATGAGTATTGGTATCGGCGATATCGGTAGTATCAGCAGTTTCGGATCGGAGTATCGGATTTTTTGGTATTGGAAAACAAATAATTATCGGTAGTATCGGATTCTTTTACCTGCTTTTACAACCTTATTATGCTTTCAACCTAGGTTCACAATATCGGTATCGGAATCGGTATCGGACTATTCCTATGCTATTTAATTTTCTTTGCCGAATTGACCGGAACAAAGACCCCCAATGTCGACATCGGTCAATATTTGGTATCGGCCAGTATCGGATCGAAACATGCCAAACCGTATCGGTATCGGCCGTATCGGATCTGTATCGGCCGATACTTTAAACCATGAATTATATATATATATTTACTGACTCGTCAAGTTGAACCGTGTATAACATGTGTCACGTCCCGCTCCCGTTGGAGCTATCGTCCTCGCTAAGACGTGATGCCCCACGAGCCTAGATTGCGCTCGTGTAAGGCAGTTTCATAATGGCCGATTACATCGGCGGCGACGGGGTCGTCGCACAGAAGTCCCAAGTCTCAATCAGACTTACGTTCTATGCGACGCTATCGCCCAAGTCATATTTTATATGACGGGCCTTGGGATTGTGGGACTATTTAACTTGACAACCGCAGATAGGGCAGGACAGCACTTAGATTTACTTAGGTCGACCGACATAATTTTGCCTAGCATTACTCAAGCCTACAACTTAACCCGAGGGACGAGCAAAGGCTATGCCAAGCCTTGCGTTACAGAGGCGTGCATGCTTTATCGAGCATTTACGCGGGCGAGGCCTATGACTTAGGCAAGTTCGAGTGTCGGGACAAACGACGAGACCGTGCATGCTTTATCAAGCGTTTATGCAGACGATGCCTATGACTTGGGCTATTTCAAGTGTTGAGGCAACTTAGCATCTTTAGGCCAACGTCCTTCTCCTAAGCCACGGGACGAAGGATCGAGTGTCATTTGGAAACACGCTGAGCCGACTTCTAAGCAGACCGTGGGACCAATTTCCATGTTCTAAGACATTCCGACGGGTCAGGATTATTCCCTTAGCTATATGGATGCGTCTCTTTTATTATCAAGCCTAACTTGTGCAAGTTGAAAACATGCAAGTTATTAGGTGAAGGCAAAGACGAGACGAGTTCACCGAAACTACCCCACTTGAGCGAGCGGTCGCTTGAGCAATCAATATCTTCGAGTCACCGTTGTAAAGCTAAGTCCGAACGCCGTCAGCGTTTCGATTCCTCCAATTGACTTTGTGGGACGGGGCACTACAACATGCTCGACGCTTAAGAGGAATCATTTAGACTTAGTGGTATCGGTATCGAACTATCGTTATCGGTATCGAACTATCGGTATCGGTATCGAACTATTGGTATCGCTAGCGGACTATCGGACTATCAGTATCAGTATCAAACTATCGGTATCGATATCAAACTATCGGTATCGTACTATCGGTATCAGTATCGCACTATCGGTATCGGACTATCGGTATCGGTATCGCACTATCGGTATCGGTATCGAACTATCGGTATCGGTATTGGTATCGGTATCCGTATGTACTTAGTATCGATCGTAGTAGATTAGTATCGGTATATCGGTTTGGTATAGGTCGTATCGGATGGTATTGACCTTAGCGAATTGGTATCGTCCTATCCGATATGTATCGGTCGTATAGCTAGGATTTGTACCGGCCTTATCGATTCAGTATCGGCTATATCCGATAGGTATCGGCCGTATTGGATATGTATCGGTCGTATCAGATTAGCATGGTGGAAGGTTTAGTAACAACTGTACTTAGATTTTTCTCTTCTCGAACTAGAATACCATTGCAAGAGAGTCACTCGAGAGTAAAAAATCTCCTACATATTGATGTTTACGAGAGTGATTGGCCAATTACAGTAACACACATGCTGCATTTTCCATCAGGGAATGAGAGATTGAAGGCAATAACATATAGAGTTGTATTTCGGGAGAAGAACTCGTACAAACTCTTTGTGAACAAAGAGTTTATAGGAGTTCGTCTTCTTCCGAAATATAACTCTATATGTTATTGCCTTCAATCTCTCCTTCCCTGATGGAAAATACAGTATGTGTGTTACTGTAATTGGCCAATCACTCTCGTAAACATCAATATGTAGGAGATTTTTTACTCTCTCGTGACTCTCTTACAATGGTATTCTAGCTCGAGAAGAAAAAAATCTAAGTACAGTTGTTACTAAACCTTCCACCATGCTAATCTGATACGGCCGATACATATCGTCGCTACGGCCGATACCTATCGGATATGGCCGATACCGAATCGATAAGGCCGGTACGAATCCTAGCTATACGGCCGATACATATCGGATAGGACGATACCAATTCACTAAGGCCAATACCAATTTGATATGGTCTATACCAAACCTATAGACCGATACTAATCTGATGCGGTCGATACTAAGTACATCCGGCCTATATACCAGCGGATCCACCAGTTACATGATTATATACTAATTCTGTTTAGTTTGTCTTACTATACAGATTTTCACATCCAATCTGTGATGGATCATTATTTCGTTGATCGTACATGGATGTACAAACGACAACACGAGAGCAGAATAGGTATGAGTGACGATTTTTAGGAAGACGTGGAAGTATTTCTTAAGTATGCCATGAGCAAAGCTCAGTTTATGGACGGTAACAAAATCAATTGTCCATGTCGTAATTATCGCAATAGACGTTACGAAGAAGTGGTGAGTGTAAGAGATCATTTGACCCGTAAGGGTTTCGTACGTGATTACGGCCTGTGGTCATCGCAAGGTAAACTATATACGGAAAGATAGGTTACGAATGCTGCTACTAATACTTTTGATGATAATGCTGCAACGGATTTTGTCGTCAAAGATGACGAATGCTCTGTTGATTATGGAGACGTGCAGAACCTTGCACGAGATATGGTGTACGATGCGGCAGGGCCTAATTTTGATCCGGAGGATCCTAATCCCGAGGCGAAGGAGTTCTATGATATGTTTCAGGATGCTGAAACTTTTTTATATCATAGTAGTGAGCCACATTCCGTACTGTCAGTAACGATGCGGTTGTTGAACATAAAGTCCAATTTTAACTTGCCACAAACTTGCTATGATCGGATTATACAACTAATCAAGGAGGTGTTACCGAAGGAATCAAAAGAGCTTCCAAAAAACTTCTACAAGTCGAAGATGATGGTCCGACAACTGGGACTGGGGTACGAGAAGATAGATTATTGTCGCAACGGATGCATGTTGTACTACAAGGAGAACGAGGATATAGAAAGTTGCAGCTTCTGTAATGCGGATCATTACAAGCTAGTCAGGGGAAAAGGAAAGTCAACTAGAAAACGACATCCTTACAAGTATATGCATTACTTGTCGATCACGAAGCTCCTGCAGAGGATGTATATGTCTCAGAATACAGCAGAACACATGACGTGGCACAACGAAGAATGCACAAAGGACGATGGAGAATTGTCACATCCTTCGGAGAGGTATAGAAATATTTCGATTTTCGTCATCCAGATTTTGCTGCAGAGCCTAGAAATGTACGCATGGGGCTATGTTCTGATGGCTTCGCCCTTTTCAGGCAGTCGGGATCTCAATACTCTTGCTTGCCGGTCATTCTGACCCCTTACAATATGCCACCATGGATGTGTATGAAGACTCCTTATATGTTCTTGACAGCTATCATACCGGGTCCCAAAAATCCAACGAAGAATATTGATATATATTTACAGCCGTTGGTGGATGAGCTGGAACAGCTGTGGGAGATCGGCGTCGCGACCTATGATATTTCCAGGAAACAGAACTTTCAGATGAGAGCTTCACTGATGTGGACAATCAATAATTTTCCCGCATACGGTATGTTGTCGGGATGGAGTACTCACGACACCATGTCTTGTCCGATATGCATGCAAAATAGTAAGGCGTTCCGCCTTAAGCATGGAGGAAAAACTTCTTTCTTTGATTATCATCGTCAATTTCTGCCCGCGAGTCATCCTTGGAGAAAGAACAAGGACGCATTTAGAGCTGGAAAACAAGAATTTTTTCATCCGCCTACCAGATTGTCGGGATACGATATTTGAGAAGATGTAAAGGACTTATCCACTGTAATGGAAGATCCATCGAACAATCGTGCCGATGGGTTCGGACAAACCCATAACTGGACCAAACGGAGTATCTTCTGGGACTTGCCTTATTGGAAAGATAATCTTATAAGGCATAATCTTGATGTTATGCATATCGAAAAGAATGTTTTCGATAATGTCTTCAATACCGTCATGGATATTAAAGGAAAGACGAAGGACAATCCAAAAGCAAGACAAGACATTTTTGAGATATACAAGCGTCCTTATCTCAACTTGATACAAAGGGGAGCTGGTGGACAAATAACTAAGCCGATAGCACAATACACATTGAGCAAGAAGATAGATTAATAATCTGCAAATGAGTATCTACTTTAAGATTTCCCGACGGCTATGTGTCGAATTTGTCTAGATGTGTTGATCTCAATGAACGCAAGCTAACGGGAATGAAGAGTCATGACTGCCACGTGTTTATGGAAAGATTACTGCCCATTGCTTTGAAATAGTTGTTGCCTTCTGCTATATGGGTTCCGTTGGCCGAACTATCTATATTCTTTAGGGATATTTGTCCAACTAAGTTGACTGTGCAACACATGGTTGAACTTGAGGAGAAGATTATCTTAACAATTTACAAGTTGGAGAAAATATTTCCTCCTGGCTTCTTCGACAGTATGGAGCATCTACCGATTCATCTAGCATACGAAGCCCGTATCGGTGCATCTGTTTATTACCGATGGATGTACCCATTTGAAAGGTACATAAAAATCGATATAATTTAAGTTGAATTTCAGTGAGTTTTAAAATTTATTCTTAATTCTCAAGATAATTTGTCTCTCTAGATACCTACACCATCTAAAGAAGAAAGTTGGCAACAAGGCTCATATAGAGGCTTCGATATGCGAATCATATCTTATCGAAGAGGTGTCAAACTTCTACTCAATTTATTTCGATACTCATGTTAAGACAAATCGAAATAGACCTCAAAGGAATGACGAGAACGTTGAGGATGGAGGTATATTCAATGTAAGGGGCAAGCCTGTCGGGGCTAGTAAAAAATGGTGGTTGACTGACGACGAGTATGATGCCGCTCACCGATATGTCTTGTTAAACTATGACATACAAGAAGTGAGAGATTTGGAGAAGTAAGTCAGTACACTTGCACTCGTTATAATCTCGAATTTGATGAAGTAAGTGACTACACTTATATATTCTTATTTTCTATATAGTGTATTTAGAGATGAAGTCAAAATAAGGACACACGATATTACCGATGATGGACTTCAAAGAGAGGTTGATTGTACATTTTCGTCATGGTTTCGCAAATACGTAAGTAACTGAGATTATAATTGAGGTTGATTTTATATATTCTTATAAAATACGTAAGTAACTGAGATTAGAAATATATAATCTAAAAAATTTAAATTATAAATATTTATTTACAGGTTTTATTGCCTGAAACAACACTCACTAATGAGAGTGTTCATTATCTGGCATTGGGACCGAAGAGGCAAACAAAGACTTGGCCAGGCTATGTCGTTAATGGCTTCAGGTTTAAGGCAACTCAGAATGCTATAAATGTCGAATTTATCAATGACGGCATTAGTACCAAGGATTTCGGTGTTTGCATAAGAGGCACCATCTATGACGACGAACCGGACTTTGACTATTATGGAGTACTTCGGGATATTGTAGATTTACAATATACTGGCCCATATGATATGCATATTATGATGTTCAAATGTGAGTGGTTCGATATGAAACCAAATATCGGTTGGAGAATCGATAAACAATTTAGATTTGTCGATATAAATTATCGCAGGAGGTATAGAGGGTCCGATACATTTGCGATAGCAAATCAGGCTGTTCAAGTCTACTATACAAGCTACCCAAGGCGTCGTAGAGATCGATTTGACTGGTGGGCAGTATGCAAGATTAAATCTAGAAATACATTCAACGTTGGAGACCCAGCATACCAAGAGGACCAGATCGAAAAGTCCCAATACTTGGGATAACACTCGGATACAATGGATGTTGAAGATATTGTTAAAGAAAATAGAGGGGAGGAAGAGGTTGATACACAAGACTTAGCTGTCAACCAGGGGAGAAAGAGGGGTCTTGTCCCAAACATTGAGACAGAAGAAGAAGAAGAAGAAGAAGAAGAAGAAGAAGAAGAAGAAGAAGTAGAAGAAGAAGAAGAAGAGGAAGAAGAAGACGAATTTGATGGGAATGAGGATACAGATGAAATCGACGATGAAGATAAGGATGAGGATGAGGATGAGGAGGAGGATGATGATGAAGACGAGGCCGAGGATGAGAACGAAGATGATGATTAGGTTAAATATTGTTGTATATTAAAAATACTTCCAATTACGTGAATTAAGTTTGACCTCATAAAAGCAATTACATGAATTAATGTTTTTTTTCGTTCGATTATTTACTTATTGCAGATGGCACTCCTAGTCTTTTTCGTCGCGGCGGCACTCGTCTCCCTACTGGTAGTATGTATATTTTAGTTTAGAATTTTATATTCATTTACACTTTTATATTATTAATTATGTTTATGTGTTCTATTTACAGGTCATGATGGTTGGCCGTGGTCGTGGTGCTGGTGGTGGTCGTGGTGCTGGTGCTGGCGGTGGTAGTGGTCGTGGTCATGGTCGTAGTGGTGCTGGTGGTCCTGGTTGTATTCAATCTTCCCGGGATGTGACCCCATCCAGCGAGCCCGACCCGGAGAGTACCCCGGGCACAGACGCATCCCGCCATCGATCGACTACTTCATCGAGGCATGAGTCTGGATCTGCTAGCGGATCCGTTCCGCTATCGGACCCACCAGCGGACCTACCAGCGGATCCACCAGTTACTGTACAGTGGGCCCTAGAGTACCCCCATACTCGGTTCCATCCGGTTACTGGGGAGTACATGCGCGGACCCACGAATCCTTCGACGGCACCAAAGAGGCCGAGAGGCGAGTTCCGACGAGAGCTATGGCCCGCAGGGACCTCGTAAGTAAATTTAAGATAATTTATTAAATTTCTTTTATTTATTCAAGTTAATAATCCAATCGTTTCTTCTTTGTAGGTTTTTTCCGTTTAATGTTGCCAGGACTCTTGGAGAAATTATTAGGGCTAACTTCCATGGTCCCTACCTCAATTGGAGAAATTATCAGGGCTAACTTCCATGGTCCCTACCTCAACTTTTCGTCGGTGCCCCCAAACTTGAAGTACGTCTGGCTCGACGAGTTGAGGGTATATATCTATATCTTCTAGTTAATTATTAGTTACTATTTAATCAACCATTTTTTAAATTACGTGATAATTGAATTTGTATGTTAGACGACGTACTGGTGGCCCCCCCATCGCGAGGACGCGATCCGCAGGACCTATAAAAGTGCTGCCTCGAAGAAGATATGGTATATGATTCATGACGTAAAAATGGGGCAAACGAGGCCGAATTGGATCCGGCAGGACTATTATGAGGACCTCCTAGATATGATGAATACTCCTGCGTACAAGGAGAAATCGGAGAAGGCGAAGGCGAACCGACGGGCCGCGGGGCTTTAAACGGGGGGGATCTAGGCCCCACGCAGCGACGCTTGCAGATCTGGTGAGATACCGTAAATTTATTTCACTATCGAATTATGTATTATTAATATACGGAGTTAATTAAGTTCTACGGAAATTTCGTATGCAGACCCAACGGGCGGTGAAGGAGGGAAGGGCACCAGAATCGGTCACCATGCACGACGTCTTCCAGCATACGCACAAGAGACGGAAGGACGGGAGCTTCGTCGACGAGAGGGCCAAGGAGACTGATGTAAGTACTTATGTTTATCAGATTTACGTTATAATTAAAAGTATTTGGACTATAACTTAGGTAAACTTAGGATTCACACTTAGCTTAGTAAAACATAGGATTTAGATTAAACCTTAGGTAAATCTTATAATAAAAACACATTCATTTGATAGGCTGCGTATCGTGAGGCCCTTAGTCGGGCTCAGTTAACTAAGACCGAGGATATCGGTGAAACGACGCCCAACGGACGCCCTCTTCTTTGGCCGCTCGTAACGACTTGTTCGTAGATACCGTCGGCGGCTTTAAGAAAGGTCACCTGTACGGAGTCGGCTCCCTATGACCGTTGCACATGGCGACGCAGAGATTTCTACCGACACCGCCTCCTCTCGCAGCCCCAGCAGACGATGATGTTAGGTCGTAGCTTACGCAGCTGCACGAGGCGGTGTCGTCCTTACGGGAGCAAATTGCCATGTACTTTCTGCCTTCGTCTGCTACTGCCAGTCCGTCTGCTGCTGGTGTCGGTCCGTCTTCTACTGGTGCCGGTCCGTCGACTGTTGCGCCCGGTCCTTCTTCCGTCGGTCATCTTTCTTTCAACCCTGCTACCCCTCTGGTACTGCCTCCGACTGTGACGGCACTCCATGATCTCATGTCGCTAGAGCAGCTACGCCGACTACCGAGCAGTGTCTACGACGACTTGTCGTCGTACCTAGTGGAGCAGTATATTCGTCGGTCGCAGCAGGGATTACCACCACCGGGCAATCAAACTCCTTCTCCTCCTTAAAGTATTGTAATTAAGAAATTTTGGAATATTTGTGGGAATTTTGGAATATTTGTGGGAATTTTGGATTATTGGCGACGAATATTAGTTTATGATTTCAGAATATTTGTGATAATTTTATATTAGTGTGCACTATATATTTGGTCTATGTGATTGTTGGATAATTGGTGTGCATTTTTGTGATTGTTTGGTCTATGTGATTGTTTGGTTTATGCATATTTGTGTGAACAGGGAAAGCTCTGCTTTTTTTAAAAAAAAAATCTCAGTTAGCGACGGACTAGTGACCGCTTAGCGACGGATGTTTCCAGTTTTCGACTACTTTTCGACGGAATATCCGTCGCTACCTGGAGATTTGAAACTGTTTCCAGTTAGCAACGGGTGGTCGACAGATTCGCGTCGAAAAATCCGTCGCTAAGGTTCTGTAAATACATAGTTCGACGGAATAGCGACGGAACATCTGTCGCCAAGGTTCTGGAAATGCATGACATTTCCAGAACCATGGCGACGGACTATCCGTCACTAGTCCGTCGCTTAGTCGACGGATGAGCGACGGAATGGCGACGACTCATCCGTCGCCATGGTTCTGGAAATGCCAAGCATTTCCAGAACCTGGTCGACGAATTATCCGTCAGTATTCCGTCGCTAATCCGTTCTTTATTAGCGACGGCATTCGACGGAATAGCGACGGAACGATACCCTCTGATACGCTGTTACGACGGTTTACCGATGGATTATCCGTCGCTAGCTTCTACACAGTTCAGTATTTAATACTTGAAATCGACGAAAGACCGTCGGAAAGTCATCGCTAAAGCATCGTATTGTGACGACGAAAAGCCGTCGCTAATCCGTCGCTTGACGACTACTTAGCGACGGATCATTATTAGCGATGAGCTGATTGCCGACGGATTATTTTGACCAAGATCCGTCAGTGATCGGTCGCTAATACAAATTACCGACGGATGGGCGACAGATCTGGCCGTCGCAAAATCGACATATTTTGGTAGTGAAACAACGACAATGGCAACGCCTCCGGCGACACGCATGACAAGAAGGAAAAGTGCCATAATTGTGGCATCTACGGCCACTAGACAGAGGACTGTCGCAAGCCGAAGAACGATGAGCGGGCCCATCTGACGCAAGCAGATGACGATAAGCCCGCACTGCTGATGGCACATGAGTGCACACTCGTCGAGACCACCGTAGCCACGACCAACACCGTTGTACTCGACGAGGTGCATGCTCAGGTGCATCTGGGCCGCGAGAGCGACCACAAAGATGATGCCTTGTACCTCGACACCGGTGCCATCAATTACTGCCCGGACTGGAATAAAATCACAGAGGTGGTGTTCGACCACTCGGTCGACGACATGGTCTACCTAGAGTGTAGAATGGTGTTAGAGGCTCACTCCGTTGGCGAGACCTCGGAGTGGAGGACCTTCGATGGCTTGGATCCTCCAGAACCAGTACCTACTTTATAAGCTCAAGGTAGCAAACTCCAGAACATCCCGAAGGAGTCACCAGAGTCGAGAAGCCGGAGGGTGCAGAGGGAGCTCATGGCCGCTGCGGCAGAGAATCGGATGCGGGCGTCCTCCGTCTTCATGCCTAAAGTATTGCCTGCAGCAGTCGAGAAGGTTATTACGCCCATGGCCGAGAGGGTTGCTGCTATGCTGGCAGCGACGACAGTGGAGATTATTATCAAGAATTCGGATGCCTCCAAGGTTTCGGAGGTAAAAAAAGGAGCGGCCGCTGGAGGAGCATGCCAGGATGTACCAGCCCGACGTGCTCGAGCAGACGAAGAAGAAGCTCCTTCCGTACGTCCTTTCCATGACTCTTCTTGGCGACGGTCTCGACGTCGATGTAGCAGTCCTTGGAGACCCTAGCGCAGGTCTTGATGTCAACAACTTTGGAGACGGAGGTATGCTTGAGGATTCTTCTGGCGTCGTCGAGGCAGCCCTATATGACGCGCCACCGGGAGGACTCAGGCATGAAAAGGGCTACGACATTGTGGAATACGCAAAGGATTACACCGATACCGAACATGACATACCAGCCGAGCCACAGCGCGAGATGGGTGAAGGCAATTTTGTAGATGTAGCCGAGGAGGATGCCGCAGTTGATAAAGACCTCGGGGAAAGAGGTGAGGTACCTGTGGGTGGAGGCGGGGGCCACCTCAACGCTGTAGACGGGAACGATCACGAGGGGGTAGCCGACCCCGAAGCCCATAAGGACGAAGAGCCCGGACATCAGCAAGCCGTACTTGGGAGCGAAGCCCACCAGGAGGGACCCGAAGAAGAAGAAGACCGCCACGATGATGATGATGAGGCAGAATCCCAGCCAGTTAGAGGTACGTCCGGCCAGGATGGAGAAGGTTATGAAGTTGGGTCGCTGTCCGGACGAGTGCTCCATCTGGCGGAACCTCTTCTGATCAACGTCCGTGTGTCTGTGCTGTACGGATGCGATAACCGCGACGTTCCGAGCGTCGAGGTTTCTGAGGTGTCAGAGAAGATTGCCAAGGAATGCGCCAAACCAAATAAATGGTGAGAATCATCTCCTGGCTTTGATGTTCTTATGGATGAAGGAGTGGCAGTGGATCCGGCAGCCAAGCTTGAGGAGCGTGGAGAAGGTGCAGACCCGCAGGGCACAAGAATAGGTGAATTTGTTGACCCCCCACCCGACCACCGACTGATCGATTTAAAGTGGGTCTACAAGCTCAAGAAGGACGAGCACGGCGGCATCGTCAAGCACAAGACGTGCCAAATGGTGAAAGGTTATATGCAACAGGCTTAGGAGGTGAATTGTAGGAATTAATCATGTTGCTTGGTCCTGCTAGCACCTAGTCTCTTGCGCATGTATGGTGGGGAGCAATTTGCTCTATACTTTTAGTTGTATTAGTTTCTTATTTGTAAGCTATAAAAGGCTCCTAAGGAGACCATCAATAACACAGCAAGTAACTAGCAAGTTACAATTTCCACATGCTTTCTTTCTCCTCTCTAGCTCTCTGTGTGTGTGTGCTTCATAGTCCCCTCTAAGTTCCAACTACAACAGTTTTTTCACAAAGCTGTATAACCGCGAGGGGGAGCAGCCTGCTCTCCATCCTATTACTTGCAATAGGGTGGTCACTGACGAAGGCCTCTCCTTCCTCCACGTCCCCATCTCTTCTGCCAAAGTGGAGGAGATAGTCCTTAAGTCCAGCTCTAGCAAGTCCCCAGGGCCAGATGGGTTCTCGGCCAAATTCTTCATTCTCCATTGGGACTTGGTGAAGGTCCTTGTTCTTGAAGCTATCAGAGATTTTTTCAGAACTGGTAAGCTCTTGAAGCAACTTAACCACACTTTTATCACTCTGATTTCGAAGAAGATAGGTGCCTCTTCTTTGAACAATTTTAGACCGATATCCTGCTGTAATTTCATATACAAGGTCATTCCTCAGCTTATGTGTAGGAGAATGAAGAGGTTATTGCCAACCCTCATTTCCCTAAACCAGTCGACTTTCATAAAAGGGAGGAGTATATCAGAAAATTGTCTGCTTGCCAACGAGCTAGTGAAGGAGTTCAATAAGGTCGGAGGGAACAAAGCTCGTGTGAAGCTCGACCTAAGGAAAGCATATGACACTGTCAATAGGGAATTCGTGATTCACATGATGAAAGCGATGGGGTTTGATGAGTTGTGGATCTCCAGGGTCAACGAATGTATTTCAACGCCCACATTTTCCATTTTGATCAAAAGAAGACCTTACGGGTTTATTCAGAGTTCCAGAGGGTTGAGACAAAGCGATCCCCTTTCTGCATATTTGTTCCCGATGGTTATGGAGCAGTTTTCTTGTCTGATGGATATAGCAGAATTTTTGAAGAGGATCACTCATATTTTTAGATACGTCAAGCCAACAATTTCCCACCTAATTTATGTCGATGATCTCCTAGTGTTCATCAAACAGACAGACGAAGGAATTCAGAACCTTCTTGACATCCTTAGAGAGTTCGAGGCCGAGGCTGGGCTTAAACTCAATAAGGATAAGAGTTCGATTTTCTTCAACCGCACGTGCGGCGAGAAGACGAGGTGGTCCGAGCTCTTATAGGTCGATATCGGTTCATTGTGGTCAGGTACTTGGGTGTCCAATTGGCAAGCACTTATGCCAAGCATCTTGATTGTACTAGCCTCATTCGGATGATCGAAGGCAAATTGGAGGGATGGCAAGGCCAACTCCTATCTTTTGGAGGGAGAGTTGAACATGTCAGATCGATGATCCACTCTATGATAGCTTATTGGTTACATGTAATTTTACTTCCAAAGAAGACTATGAATAAAATCGATAGTATGTGTGCTAAGTTTGCTTGGAGGGGAGGGATTCAAACCATCGCGTGCAGCGATCTTTACGGGCCTAAAGATGAAGGGGGGTCGGTCTTTGGTCCATTGCCTCCCTTAGGGAGGTGGCTGCTCTCAAGCTCGCTTGGAGTCTGGTAAAAGGCAATTCCAACTAGGCCAAGTGGATGACCAACAGGTATGTCCGGAAGAAATTTTTTTGGACTATGCAAAGTAACAATAACTTCTCCGTTAGTTTCAAAAGCATTCTCCCTCAAAGGTCAAAGCTAAAGACCAATATTCGGAGGGTGTTAAGTGATGATTCCCTTACCAATCTTTGGCAAGATCCGTGGTTAGAGAACTTGAGCCTCATCGGCAGAGGGGAGCTGGATCTTCATAGTTTCAGGAACAAAAATGAGAGAGTCAGTTCTCTCATAAGGAATGGCATTTGGTCCATTCCTACTGGTTCGTGTATAAGCAAGTGGACCAGATTGATTCATAGCTTCCCTATCAAGTGGAACTCCGGGTTTGATCACTGGATCTGGAAAGATTTGCCTACTGGTATGTTTTCCCTCATGTACGCCTATGAGGATTTCAGAGTCAAGTATCCAAAGTCGAAATGGTCCAAGTTCATTTGGTTAAACGAGGTCCCTTCTAAGTTTCGCTACTGCATGTATAAAGCCTTGCAAAGAAGACTCCTCACTAAGGATAGATTGAATACTTTTCGGGTTCACACGGGAGATCCTCTTTGTCCTCTTTGTGAAGACGAACCAGAGTCGCATGACCATACCTACTTAAGTTGCGTTTTTAGTAAGGGAGTGTGGAAAGGCCAATGTAGTTTACTAGGTATCAGACTTTGGGATGCACATTCCCTGTCTGGAGTAGTCGAAGAGCTAGATAAGTTCAAGAGCATTAGTTCGAGATGGTTTTTGTTGGCGAGACTGAGGCTCCTAAGCGTGGTTTGGCAAATTTGGAGAGAGAGGAACATGAGAGTGTTCAAAGGCTTGGCGAAGTCGGTCGAAGGCTTGAAAGTCAGCATCGAAGAAGATATCTCCATCCTTGCTCCAGATATGTAGTAGTCTTGTGTCTTTAGTAGCAGTTTCGGTTTTCTTGTTCAGTTAGTAAGGATTCGGAGTGGAGAGATTGTATGGTTCCATTATTTCATTCTTTATAAAGTTGTTACCTTCCCCAATATATTGTTACCTTTTGAGCCATCGAATTTTCTGAAAGCTAAGCCTCAAACATATATATATATATATATATATTTGAGGCTTAGCTTTCAGAAAATCTGATAGCTCAAAAGGCTTCTTATGAGCCTGCTGTGGTTCAGCCACACCCATGGGCCCAATATCGGGAGTGCTAGTTGGATTGTTCGCTGCGGTGGTATCATTTTTGCCTACTAGTGAAGATACGAGTTTGGCCAAGGCATCCAGCTATCTCCGCTGGACCATGCTACGTTCCTCAGCTTCTTTCGGCTGAGTTTCCATTTAGGCCTGTGGCGTCAGGCTACGCTTCTCAGCTTCCTGGTATAGAATTTCCATCATTGCCAAATCCATTCCACTGGTTAGTCGAGCTCGATGCTCTAGGAGGGTTCTGACTACCTCATTTTGCTATTTTTTGACAAAAGGGTGTAACTTATTTTAGTCTCATAAAATATTATAGACTTATTATATGGAGCATTGGTTTCCATAACTAAAAATTGGGACTTTTGGAAGCCATCAAAATACTTTATATATTTTTGTTTGAAAATGATATTTGTAGAGGCCAAGGACGTAAAGCCGTGCTCTGATACCAACCTGTCACGCCCCGATCCCGCTATGGTCGTTCATCCTCGCTTTGATCCCTGCGGGATCGTTCGTCCTCGCTAAGGCGTGATGTCGTGCAAGTCTAAGTTGTACTTACACAAGGCCAATACCTGCACAATACAACTAGATAAAGCAAAACATACGCACACATCATTTTAATTGCAGAAAACCAAATATTGGACACAAAGAATTGAAATGGAAATACTTCTTTTATTGATAACTTGATAGGATTACAAAGTACAAATCTTGTGACTCAAAATATCATAGTTATACTTACATATCTCTCTTTCAAACTCTTTTCAAAATAGCCACAATGTCCATACGTCATATCCTTTTATTACATACTCAAAATTTAAAAACACCTTCAAAGGAAACTTGTAACTTGACTTGAAATGAAAATAGCTTCGAGGCAAACCACAAGCTCTACTGGGCTAGACGAGCTTTAGTGCCTCTTCGAAAGTCCCCATGTCCCCTTGCTATCTGAAATGATGCCCACATCATGGGATAGTACACTTCTTGTACCGGCGAGCGGCTTTTGGCTGAACTGACATAAATCTGCCCTAAGTCAACATGTGAAGCTAATATTTTTACTAGTGATCTTTCTACTAGTCTTGGGTCTTTTTAACAATTCATAAGAAATATAAACAATATAAAGCACTTATATAATCTTTCTTTTCCATCGCCAATAGTCATTCCTATACAAGACAGGTTAGCACAATTTGTATATGATATAAAGCATTCTATTTGGTCTCTGTATTTAGTGTTAGATTTGCAATACACACTGATTTCACAAATGCACCTAACTACATGTTGGTCCACGGGTCATTTTTCGTGATTAGCCGTTGTAACACATGGGTCCAGTTCGTCGCTTTTGGACGTGATACAACATCCCTTTGATAGCGAGGTTTCTTGTAGCTCAAGGTGTCTAGAAAGTCTCTCCTAGGCCGAACGATTCAAGACTGTCATGACCCATACCCATTTTTCGGATACGAGACGTGTCCGAACCCAACCTACGCCGCAGTACCGGTGGTAGTACGTTGTCTATGATAAGCATTATCCATACAAGTACACAGTCCACATATACCATCCACAACTAAGTTATAACAAAAGATTAAACTCAAGTCTCAATAAATAATTTAAAGAAAGATCCACTACAACTCAAAATTGTCTAGGAAATAAATCCGCTGAAATAAATATAAGACCACTGAAACTAAAGTTCACTAAGATCATGTAGCTCCCCTTTCCGGAATTTTTGGAATATTTTATTACTTTATTTATTTGATTAAAATGGTGAATTATGATTTTATAAATAATTATTTAGTTAATTATTACTGTAGATGACTTTAGCCATAGTGAAGTTTTTGGAGTACAAGACGACTAGGAACCATGGCACGGATAGTGCAGTGGCGTGCTTTGACTAGTGTATTAGCCCAGGTAGGGGAGACCGAGCCATAGTGACGTCCTAACTAAGAAAACCAGGCCAAGTTGTGAGTTAACCCCTATAATAGTTAAATTAGTTATTTATTAAGTATTTTAATATTTGGACTTTTAGGAAATTCGGTTATACCAAGTTAGTCCAGATAGGACCCGTAGCAAGCCCATGTAGTCATACGGTACGTCCAACGACATCCGTGTAGGTGTGTTTTGGTATGATTGTGTTGTACTTCGTTCTAATGATCTATTGAATATTTTCTAATTTTTAAATATTATAAATATCGTCATTACTGGATATTCAATAATAGTTGTATAAATAGATCCTTGCACATTTTATGATTATTGGACGGTGCATAATGGTATATACACCACTATTGGTTTGTTGAATCTCGTTATTATTATTGTCATTATTATAATTATCATTATTATATTATTGAGGTTATTATTAAATATTATTATAATTTGGTTATATGAGTGTGAATATATAGATATATATATAAGGCGTGTGTATATACATATATATGTGTATACATGTACTTGGATATTTATATATATAGATATATATGTAAATAAGAAATAAGAAAAGTATGTATTTGTATGTATATATCAAAATACTATATGGATATTAAATATATATATATATATAATGTGTGTATGTATATATAAATATTGTACATGTGTGTATATACATATATAAATATGTATATGATAATGTGTGTGAATATATATGTATATATGTACATAAGTATTTATGTATATATGTATATATACATATATAAATATATTTGTATAATAGATAAAGAGAAGGAAATAGAAAGAAAAAAAACCCAGCAGAGCCTAATCCCAAAGCAGCGCACAGAGCCCAGCTCGGTTGGCATAGGCCACAGGCCAGCACTTGGATGCTCTAAGTCCCAGCTCAGCCAAGCCTAACACCCGCGAGTTTAACCCCCACAGGCCGAGAGAAGTTCCAGTCACCAACCCGAAAATTTTTAACCGCATATATATATATATATATATATATATATATATATATATATATATATATAGCTCGGATAAGGGATCGAAGAATTGCTCATCATAAACCCTAATGCAAACCACCGATGCCACCACCCCAGCCCCGACGTGGCGCGCAACCCTGGACTGCCGCGCGCGGCGCACGGGCCGTCGGAGGCCGACCATGGCCGAGCGCGCGGACAGAGCAAGTAATAGCAGCCGCTGTCGGAGGCTGACTTCTCGGTCATCCTTCTCTCTCGAGGATTGATCGTTTTGCACACCGTTTGTTGAGGTACGAAGCCAACCTAACCCCCTCCGACATCAATCAAATAGTTTTAATTTACCTGCGCTAAATCGCAAGTAAATAACCTGTAAAAGTTGTGAAAAATCTCGATTTTCTGACAGTATTAACTAGATGGGGGCACTGTTTGGAAGGCGAATTGCTGCCAACCCCGAAAGAATTATTGAAATCCGTCTAAACAACGTTGTAGACAACCTATCAAAGTTTGAAAACCTTCTTTTAGTTTCTGTTTTTATTAAATATAGTTTAAGTTAATTGTATTTGAAAATCAGAAAAAATCCACGTTAAACAGTTTTGAAAAATAGAAAGATTCATCTACACGACGTGCGTCCTGCCAAACGGGGAGACGTGGTCACGCACAGTAGGCATCAAAAGCTACGTAACAGCTTCATGGTCGTGTGGGCTTTGACGGAATTTAAATTGGTCGCGTATGCGCGACAAATTTGATGCGTATCCGTCGAAATTTGCCATATCAGCCTCTATGCAAATTCTCTAATTACTTTGTGCATGCTTGTCAGATCGAGACAAAACTTGTACCAACAGGATCGTATCATTTTTTTGGTCCTGTATGCCAAGTTTGGTTCGATTCTGAGACAGTTGATAAAATCACCGTTTTGCGGACCCCACGGTCCAACTCAACGGGCGATTTTGTGCACGGTCCGCCGAAATCCAACTTTGGACATACGGTTGGGTTCGTATCAGAAAACCGAATCCGTAGACATATAGTTTGACGACTTTAGATACCGTTGACTCTGGTACGCTTTTCGGTGTAAAGCGGGTCCAACGGCGGATATTGTTTTTGCCCGAAATTTCCGTTTTGCCCCTGTATCAAGAATTGGACTCAAGGACAGACAATCCTAGCTAATTTGACTATTCTGAAAACATTGGTAATATTTATTTCAGCTTTCGGGGACTGTTGTACGGGTTTTGACTATTGTGGCACATTGAGTAGTTCAGACTGTCGGTTTCACCAGCAGAGGACCACAGGCGAGTACAGTTTATTGTCTGCATTTCGATATTGATTTTCACTATATTTCATTGGTTAGCCATTGGTTATGTGATTATTTTCTATTATAAATTGTTGAGTCGGAAATGAGAAGTACCAAGGATGTGTGATCTGACCTTAGACCGTGTAGACCGTGTAGACCGTATTTATTACTGCATTTATTTCTTGTAGACAGTGTAGACAATGATTTATTTATTGCAAAGTAGACAGTGTAGACAGTGATTTATTTATTGCAAAGTAGACAGTGTAGACAGTGATTTATTTATTGCAAAGTAGACAGTGTAGACCATGATTATTACTGCATTTAAACTGTGTAGTTCGTGATTATTATTTGTAGACAGTGTTTCTTTATTGCAATATTTTCTGTAGACCGTGTAACTGTAGACCGTGTAACTGTAGACCGTGTAACTGTAGACCGTGTAACTTTAGACCGTGTAGACCGTGTCGCATAATTGTCCCGAGACCGATCACATATCAAAGGTACTTCTAACAGTGGGGAAAGTGTATTTTTCTATTTATTTACTATTAATTTTTTGTCTTTTCTTACGGCTTTACTGTTTATTTTCAAAACTCATGATTGATGTCTAACCTTTGTTTTATAGTCATTTTTTTTATTTGAAATTGCATTCAGTGAATTGTGCTCGTTCCATTCCTGACTGGAAACCAATATTTTTCAGGTTAGTCGTGGATTTACTTAGCATGGGAGATACGGGGATACTCACAGCCAGAAGCCTATAGACTAGCTAGGTAGTTGAGTTGGAGTCATTCTGTAATTGTACAAGTTTATATTTTCTACAAATGTAAAACTTGTGATCATTATAAATTAAATTAATTTTATGAATGAGCATTATTTGTGATTTTGATCTTCATGGCCGTGAAAGCGTTCTACCGCCGACACTGCGGCGTAGGCTGGCTTGGACACGTCTCGTATCCGTTTAAAAAAATGGGTACGGGTCGTGACAAGTTTTTGTGGTGGCCCATGCAGGTCAGTCTTCGCAAATCACGCGAACTCGTGATAGTACTTAAGTTAGTTGTACTATTGCGAGCCTGCGACTAGAAAATGCTCATTCACAAGTTAGGATTAATTTAATTTAAGAGAATGACTAGGACTAGGAGTCCCTTATACAAAATTACCGATGGGTAGTCTAGGCCATACAATATAGATGAGGAATTATAAATTTTTGATAGTTGACAGATCCCATAGGTACAATATTACCTCTTGATATTACGATATGATTCAATAGATTATTCACTTGGCGAGACCGGGCTTCCTAGGATTAATGATCTAACCTTAATAAATTGTGCAATTCCTTTTCCTTGCCTCTTTAGATATCATCCTCACATCTTATTCCAAATTGCCTATTTAGTTCCTATTTTGCCCTAAGAATTATTATTTTGATTATATTACCCATATAGGAACCTCGAGTTAGGTTCGATTCAAGGTTTTTCCTCCATGGTTTGAATACACACGAAATAGATGCTAGAATGTTTGTATTCCTTTTTTTCTCTTCAGCTATTTCCAACATGTTCAATATTTTATTCTAAGGGTTGTGACTAATAGGACAAATACTTACGTTTATTTCGTGGACAACTTGTTTGAACCTCTAGAAGCTCATGAGTTTTTACATATATAGTTAAAGGAAGGTTAGTTAACTCATAATGGCAGGACAGCAGCGCACTGTCGCCATTTATTTAAATTATGGAGACTATGGACTCACTGCAGCCAGCAGAGCACTGGCGAGACACGACCCCTAGAGTTGGAAATTGTTTAAGAAATATAGGTTAATAGAATGTTATTAAAAAAAATTGGCTAGTAGTCCTCTTTGATCGTAGTTACCCTGGTGTCGAGATAAGGTAGAGTATCTGATAGCATATCACATCTGAATCACGGAACCAAGAGTTTACCATCGCCCGGGTATACGGACGAGGCAAAATTCTCGGTGAAATGACTTCAGACATGATTACAAGTTAGGATACTATAGAGGATAGGAAAATGCCCTGTGTGACCCATAAGATCCAAATCTAATACTAGTAGAAGTTATGTAAGTTGGGTAGCATATCTCCCAACCTAGCATTCCGCGGTCCTTGTGACCTATCGACGAGGTGATTGACTGACACTAATAGGTTTACCTGGAATATAGAATTTAGAAGTCCATAGCCCATTGGTTGACCAAGGCTTTATGGATAAGAAGATTGTAGGATGACTGTATAAGCAAGAACACCGGGTAAAGTTTTGATTCTCACAAAACTCTAACTACCTGTGCCTCCTTTCAAAAATCTGGTAAAATTGTATTTGACTATCTTAACCAACGCTTCTATTACAGCCTAGTTTTGCAAGCTCACTCTGTTCTCGGGCTTGATTCGAGGCATATGTTTAGTGGGGACGCCTGCTAACATATTGTCTAATCAGAATCGATGTATTATGGTCTGATCAACCGTAGTGCACTTGGTTCGCTCTCTCTTTGATTAACCTACGCGGATTAAGATATCAAGGTATCTATGATCTCATCCGCGACTGCTTGATAATTCCTCTTGAGTTATACGTTCGCCTTTTAATCACGTGATTGTATTCAGTGACATCTTTCTTGAACTCTTTATTGTTTTTCTCTTTCACTGATTTGGAAAGACAGAAGCTCATAATTGGTAGAAAGATATCGAGTATCCCCATGGCTATGGTAGTTGTATACACAAGTGTAGTTATCATCGGCCAACCATGTGATTGAGTTACTCGTTCTCCTCTTGATCCGAAACTGTTATCGGGACCTTCTAGCCATCTGAATTTGAGAATGATTAGGATTTCACCCTTAGTCAAATGCCAAACTAGGAGACTATCTATTCTCAAGAAACCAAATGTCGTGAGCCTCTAATTATTTGCTTGAAGCTTGCTTTGACTAGCAACCCTTAAGCCTTAACCCAACCCCTTCTCGACCAAAGCCCACAGTTTAGACCTGAGATAAATAGACAAGGGTAAGAACAATCAGTACCGTGACTATGGTAGACACTCATTCCGAGATTGGTTTCCAACAAGTATTGTCCTAGCTATGTAAATTTTATTATTAAGACCTAACTAGTGTTGGAACACCACCGTCACTAGTTTAGCCAATACCATAGCTTAAATGTCCTGTCATATTACGATCTACCAGTGGCCAACAACAATACATGATCACTACAGCTCTTGAGAAAATAGTCTGGCAGGCTTGAACCGTGTAGAGATTCACGACTCAGTTGTTAGAAATCTTTTCAAATAATGTGCCTTAGAGTTGGTTACCCCATCGATAACTCTTGAATATTGGAGACGAGTAGGTTATTCTATTTTGTCGACCTGTTGTCATTGTACACACTCGTTTTCCATTTATTGAGGAACGATCCTTGACTTGACTTATATCTACCGTATTCCGTTGCGCCGTACCTTATTATTTATTACCAAGAGTCGAGGTACGATATCGGACTTTAAAAATTCTTCTGACCTCATTATTCCTAAGACCATGACTTAGCTTCTAAGGTGGGTAGACTGTAAGCTTCCTAAAGTTTGGAATAAACAAGGATTACCTAGTGATTAAAATAATTTCCATTAGGATGACAATTAGTGTCCCATGGACTCCCACTTTCCATTTAGATCATTTTGTGTCCCCGGCCGTGTCATTAATATTCGGAGCACGAGACCAGCTGTTACCTTCCAACAAATTCTACATCTAAGATCTAGACGAGTCCACCTTCATCTAGGTATATCATGTCCCACTCAAACCCGTTCCCTTGTACTCTATTTTTATGGTACGACTTTTAGGTCAAAAGGACTAGCTATAACCCTTACCACAATACCGGTATACTTCCCGACTTCCACTAGAGCCTCAACCTTGACTCAATTCCTTCGACCCAATATATGGTGGTGATCTACTCGAAGCCCACTACGTACATACCACTAGTGTGCCACTCGATAGAGGCCTCTGGTGCTACTTAAACACAAAGGTCACCAAAGGCGCATTTTGGACTTTAGGGACTTAGCTAACTAACCCGAATGGCAATTAGCTCAACCATTTGGGAGAAAACCTATTCTAGGTTACCATAACCTGGTAGAAATAGTTTATGATTAGAATCTTGTCTAGTCAATATAGATTAAAATTCAAGGTTCTTCCAACCAACGATTGATGTCCAATCAAGGAACCCTTTAAAACCCAGTAAAACTCCTCTATATATACCACCATTTTTGGAATAAATAAAACCGAACTATTTGAGGTAGGTCCCTATACCGATCATGTAGCCTCCATCTCTTAGAATGTGGTGTCATTCGTAACCATTATTCCATCTACCTGGAAGTCGAGATAGATCTTGTATTGCAATTATAATCCTTACTCGTGTATTTAAATAACCACGAAAAGGATCACAATCTCGATTTCTCAAATTCTATTCTATTATGGAACCTTGTTTAGATTAATTTCGAGGACGGAACCCCGGCATTGCACGGATGGCAAGCTCCTATAAGAAATGAAGGGTTTTCGATTTAGCAAGTGACTGGACTAAAGTAGCCCAATCTAGCGAATAAGACTATAGGTTCGTAAAAAAAAAAATTCTACCTACATCAATGGATACACTCTACCGCCCTTGAAATTTTAGAATTGCTCTTGGTTATTCTTCCTTATCTTCTATTCCTTCCTATTTCGGAGAGACAAATGATGATGCTTATTAGAGTTTATCAATATTTCTTAGCTACTGGTGTAAATTGCTGCTTGTTAAATTTTGGGTTACTTGATAAATATAAGTGGTTTATAGACGTCATATGCAGTAGGTATCTGTTGGTAGGATTGCTAGCAACTAGTTAGAAGATTATATATTTTAGTTATGAGGAGTAGTGTGACCCAAGGTAGGTAGAAGCCCTCGAGGGTTCATAATTACGAAGTGACTAGGAGGAGGATATAAATTATTTCGAGGAATTAAATTTAAGAAGATTGTGGTAATAGTGGATTTATTCTTTCACTTTCATTTTTGAATTTTAGGCAGGTTTATGAGTTAGAATTTCGAGGACGAAATTATTTTTAAGGTGGGTAGATTTGTAGCTCCCCTTCCCAGAATTTTTAGAATATTTTATTATTTTATTTATTTGATTAAAATGATGAATTATGATTTTTTTAAATAATTATTTAGTTAATTATTACTGTAGATGACTTTAGCCATAGTGGAGTTTTTGGAGTACAAGACGACTAGGAACCATGGCACGGATAGTGTAGTGGCGTGCTTTGACTAGTGTATTAGCCCTGGTAGGGGGGACCGAGCCATAGTGACGTCCTAACTAAGAAAACCAGGCCAAGTTGTGAGTTAACTCCTATAATAGTTAAATTAGTTATTTATTAAGTATTTTAATATTTGGACTTTTAGGAAATTTGGTTATACCAAGTTAGTCCAGATAGGACCCGTAGCAAGCCCATGTAGTCATACGGTACGTCCAACGACATCCGTGTAGGTGTGTTTTGGTTTGATTGTGTTGTACTTCGTTCTAATGATCTATTGAATATTTTCTAATTTTTAAATATTATAAATATCATCATTATTGGATATTCAATAATAGTTGTATAAATAGATCCTTGCACATTTTGGGATTATTGGACGGTGCATAATGGTATATACACCACTATTGGTTTGTTGAATCTCGTTATTATTATTTTCATTATTATAATTATAATTATTATATTATTGAGGTTATTATTAAATATTATTATAATTTGGTTATATGAGTGTGAATATATAGATATATATATATAAGGCGTGTGTATATACATATATATGTGTATGTCACGACCCGCACCCGGATATACGGGTACGAATACGTGGGCCACGCCCAGCCTACGCCGCGGTATCGGCGGTAGAACGCTGTCAAGTATACTATACTAACTACAACATCTAAGAATCCATAACTAGAAATGTACTCATGTCACATCACGAAAACTAAGGAAGATAAGACAAGAAATAATAACAATATCACTAGAACAACTAGAATCTACTATGATCATAAGACAGGAAAATAAAGAAGGAACAACAGGACAAACTAAGGATAACTACCAGGCAACTCATAGAGAAGAATAGTGGGAACCACCTTAGTTAGCATCAACATCTGTAATATTTCATAACGTATCCAGTCAGGAGCGGAACGAGTACATATATCTCATAACAGATCTCAAGATAGAATAAAAGCTATAAGACTGTAAATAGAGCATATACAATAAAATCATGGAGTGTACATGTATGTATCATGGCATGGTAAGCTGTAAAGCTAGAGCTAGAACAAGAAAATAGAACGGGATCATGGCATGTACACGAATCAAGGTAAGCTATATATCCAATGTGTGTGAGTAGTAGTTTCAGCTTGTGATCGGCTTGGGTACCTGTCAAGAATCGGCCTGGCAAGTCATAAGTGCGGTATATGACTCACACTGTTCGGGAATCGGGATGGATCTGATCACAGGCATACGCTACTACTCCCCCTACCCCAACTGGTAGAATGGATCCAAACAGGACACGTCACTGCACGGGATTCTAATGAGAAGGTCGCGAACCTGCTCTAGAATCAGTGACCATATATCGAGCAAGAGCTACAAGGGTGCTTGCACAATACATCCCAACCTAAGAAGGAGAGACATCTCTCGTCGGGATCCAAGAATACCAATCCGTGAGAACCATGTGTCAGGGATAAGCATATCAACACTAATTACATGAATCATAACAGTTATCATAAATTGGGAATAAGTTATCAGAGAATGTACTCGCCTGGGGTCCTGCTGTCAATATGAATCAGGGTTCAGAGTAAAGCCACAGACCTAAAGATGAAATAATACAAGAGCTGATCAGGGTCAAAAGACATACTAAACATCTAGGTCAAACTAAGTCAAACTAAGACAAACTGGGTCAAGGTTGACGTACAGTTGACTTTGGTCAACTGGTCAACTCCGGTCAACTCTAAGTCTAATCTAGGTTAAATAGGTCAATGGTTGACCTACAATTGACTTTGGTCAAAAAGTCAACGTTGGTCAAGTCTGATCAAACCTAGGTCAACTTATGAATTTCAGTGATTTAGAAATCACTGAAATCGACGGGTCTCTAAAACAACCAAAAGGAGAAAAATATTATAATAATAGGATGACACAAAAAGGGAAGAAATCTACAAATATTGTCGGATGATAAAAATAACATCACCAACGTGTCCAGAATGGTCAAATCAGCTAGGATAGCCTGTCAAAAAGTCCAATTTGGACACAGGGGCAAAACGGTAATTTTGGGCCAAAATGATGTCCGCCGTTGGACACACTTTGCACCGAAAAGCGTGTCAGGATAGAAGTCTACAAAATCTAGCAAATTATATGTCCACGAATCCAGAATGATGATACGAACCCAACGGTATGTCCAAAATTGGATTCCGTTGACCCGATCTCAAATTGGTCCGTTGACGCGGATATTTGGAATCTGGTTTGCACGGAAATGCGTGCCTGAGCAAATGTCTTCAAAACTCAGCAAATTATATGTCAACGAGTCCAGAATGACGACACGAACTCAACGGTATATCCGGAATTGCATTCCGATGAGCCGGCGTCAAAAAGTTCCGTTGACTCAGAAAGTGGGACCCGCTTTGCACCGAAATACGTGCCAGGGCCCACGTTCTCCAAATCAGGCAAACTTTATATGAAAACATGCCAGAACGATGCCATGAGTCTACTGGTGTTGTCAGAATTTGAATTCGGAGTCCCGGGTTCGAAAATGGAATTCTACAAGTGCAACACTAAGAATTCGAACGGCCAACTTTGGCGTCGAATTCGACCGACCTAACAAGCTCAAACTGAAATGAAATCTAAAGGGGGCAGGAAGAGGGTTATACCAGCTGTGCACCGGAACTGACAACGCGCAAAACGAAGCTGCGACGGCGAAGATACGAACCCGCGAAGTTGGCGTCGCAAAACTGTCCAAAAATAACACAATTTAAAACATCAACTTGGTGGCCGGTTTTGATGTACCAAACGACGAAATTAACGGGTGAAATTTCAGGGGAGTAAAGGGGTATATACCGAGATTGAGACGGAGCAAAGAGTTCGCCGATCCAACGGTCGGATTCTCCAGAAAATTGATGCGAAGTTGCTGCCCCGAGACGCGAATTCTGAAATTTTTCCCCCGCGCGCGTCGACGGGATTTCGTTCAAAACGCACGAATCGTGTATTGTACACGTCGGGGAGGCCGGGGACACACCCGGGGTGGTCGCACAGGTGCGCCGGACATGGGGGAGTGTCGTGGTGGCGGGCGCCGGCCACGGGGTGGCGCACGGCGGCGGTTGGCCGCGGTTTTCCCGCGCGCGCGGCTGCGACGCACACCGCTGCTGCAGCTGCACAGTGGCATGCGGCGGGGGCTGCGCGGCCTGGCCGGGGCACGACGGTGGTGGTGTTCGCTGAGGAGGGAAGGAAGAAGAGGTGGTGGCGCGCGGCTGCCCGTGGGTGGTGCGTGGCGCTGCCTCGCGGTCGTCGCCGACCGGCTAGGGCGGCGCGGCTGCTGCTCGCGCGCCGTCGCAGCGGCTGCGCCTGGGCGGCCATGGCCGCTACATCCACTCGGAGGAGGAGGAGGAGAAGAAGGAAGATGATGATGGTGATGGTGGGCTCGGCCATGGAGGAAGGAGGTGGAGTTGATGGAGAGGGGAAGATGATGATGGTGATGGTGTAGTTGTGTGTGTTTTAAAAAAGAAGAAGAAAGGAATGGGGGAGGGTGTTCGTGTACAGCCTGGGGAGGGGGCTGTACTTGTGTACATGAGAGAGAGAGGGTGAGGTGAGAGGAATATTGTATATAATATATATATGTGTATATATATTATATAATTAGATATTTAGAGATAGAGAGAGAGAGATAGATATTATTAGAGAGAGATGGGGAGGGTGTATAGGTCGGCCACATGGGTGAGGGGGGGGCTGTCCTGATGTAAGAGGGGAGGGGTGTATGTGTGATGTGTGGGGAGAGAAGAGAATTAGATATTATATATATATATATATATATATATATATATATATATATATATATATATATATATATATATATATATATATATATGTATATAAAAAAAAAAAAAATATATATATATATATGTATATATATATAATGAGATATTTGTATATGTATAGAGATATTTAGAGAAGAGGAAAATATCAGTGGGTGTGGGCAGTCATGATGGAGGGCAACATGGAGCTCGGGCTCGGGTCCGGTCGAGCCGGGTCGGCCCAAAATCAGACAAGGTGCAATATTCGAATTAAAATAGGTGTTTATAATCATGGACAAATAAATAACATATGGGGATTCAAATAAATGGGACACAAGTGGCAGGTGGGTAGTAGGCTTCGTGTGGGCCATGTTCCTATTTGGGGTCGACTGGATTGGACCAATATCGGGCCCGAAAATTAAATGGGAAATTAAATCAGATTTTACGGCAGATAATTAATTGGCCTAAATTGAACCGGAAGTTGTGCGAAGGAAATGGAGCACAAAATGGAGTGTCTGAGTGGAACACAATGGTCATGGGTGAAGAGCGTCTCGAGTAGACCAGGCATGACAAGTTGGTTTCAAGAAAAAGGCTAGTCTGGTGCTCCTAAATTAAAAGCCACGGTAACGTGCTTATGGGGATCAAGAAAAAGAGTGGGAAATCAATTAATAATTTAAATGGTCTAAATTGACCCGAACTTGCGCGAAGCAAAAAGAGTACAAGGGAATGAGTTCAAGTGGGTTAGGATATATCAAAATGAAGATAACCTCGTCTACTACAAACTCCAAGAAGGAAGTTTCCAGAGACTGGCATCCCTGATGCTCTAGAATTCCAAGTCATGGTAAAGAGCATTAAATCAAATAATAATCAAATAATAATATTCTAATTAATTGATTATTAAAATTAAAAAAAATAAGCCCTAAATTCAGGGGCTTACAATCCTACCCACCTTATAAAATTTCGTCCTCGAAATTAAAGGTTGGTAGTGGGGTTAAAACAAGATAGAAAGTTTTAGGCAAAAACTTAGTTACGATCATAGAATGACAAGTTTGCACGATTAAGATAATCAATTCAAAATTGTTCAGGCACGATGATGGATTTTGGCACGATAGAATCATGATATGACAAAATCATATGTGTATGATTTCAGAAATAAGTCAAGTCATTGGGGCACGATTTAGATATGACAACGAAATCAAAACTTGAGCTTCGTCCGGTTACAATCGAGTCAAACATTGATTAACAGGATTTCAGCTCGATGAAATTAGATTTTGGGTTAAGATTATCAAGATCATGAAAATCGAAGTCGGATAGTCATAATCTAAAACAAGGCTAAGAGAAACAAATGGAAAGAAAAATTTGAGAATAGCGCGACTGAGAGATAGATTTGATAGAAATCGGATTATAGGTCACATGAGCACGATCAAGATCCAAGTTCAGTTATGAAAGACGATAAAATCTTGAAATCGAAATCAAGGTCCTAAAAGCACAATTAGGAAGGAACCCAAGTCACAAAGGAATTTGAAGTCATCTAGAGTCTAGACAGCAACCAAGACTCTTTGGCACGATAAACAAGACGACCAAAATTGATTGGTTAAGTAGAGTGGATCAATCTCACGGTATCAAAATATAATAAACAAATCAAGGATGTAGAATTGAATTGCTTCTGTTATCATAGAAACCAGAATATGGGATCATAGGAGGAAGCCGGGTAATCATCTCGCTCTGCTTCGACTACTACCAACAATGTCTACTCCGAGACGGATGATTACGGTACTTCCTCGATTTCTCCCAAGATAAAAGATGTGAAAATTCTGAAATTTTTAGAGGTTTCAAGTGTAGATGACAGATGTAGATATGAGATAGGTAATTGGTGGAATCAAGACATAATTGATCAAGACGGAGGAAGTAAGGGTAAGATGAGGAAATCATCATGCAATGAGGAAGAGAAGAATGGGAAAACAGAAGTAATAGTAGGAACTGCTCTTGCCCAATAGGTTAAAACAAGTGAATCAATTTAAGATACGATCTGATAACCATACACGTCTATCCCAAATCATGTTGCCAGAATTCTCGCCACGCCAGTAAGCATAGCGGTAATAAACAATGAAGTCCATAACTATGGTATACACCCTATAATCATGTCATCTAGATTCCTTACCACGCCAACCGGTATGGCTGCAAGAGAATCTAAATGACATAACTAGGATAGTATATCCAAATCAGGCTCCATGTCCTTGTCCCGCTAGCTAATATGACTGCGATGAATTCTAAACTCCATAAATAAAGTAGACACTTACCGTTCTCATCGTACTCGTCCCAAAATATGTTTATCAGGATATCTTAACTCAATTCTTAAAAGAATTATCCAAAACAAAATCAAAGGTCAACAACGAATATTAAAATTTAAAATTTCAACAGGTCAAGGGTAAGTTAATAGAAATAACGGAAACAACTTTCGAGATAGGGTTCGGAGGAAATTTCAGGGAAAGTCCCGAGGGTACTACCTAGGTCAAGATAGAAAATGGTAGAATAAATCTAAAACAAACCTCGACCATGATACGAGGTTGATAAATCATATTCTCTCCCCAACCTAGATGATATACAAGTCCAACTTATACCTTCCCTCTAGGATCCACAAACTCATCCCAAGAAGGAATAAAGTTTGACACGGACAGATATTTTAGAAATCAGGACGGACAGGAATGAATGGGAAAAAGTTTTGAAAAGTTCGAAATAAGATTCCCAGGGGTCATCCCTGGAATCTACCAAGAGTTCCTAATACGTGACTGAGTACCAATTCCTAAAATATTCCATGACTCAACCTTAATCCTAGGGCAGGCTCGTAGTAGTACAGATAAGCTCAAGCACTACTACGACTTCGCATTAACTGCAAAGACTGACCTGCATGGGCCACCACTAAAAACGTGTCACGACCCGCACCCGGATATACGGGTACGAATACGTGGGCCACGCCCAGCCTACGCCGCGGTATCGGCGGTAGAACGCTGTCAAGTATACTATACTAACTACAACATCTAAGAATCCATAACTAGAAATGTACTCATGTCACATCACGAAAACTAAGGAAGATAAGACAAGAAATAATAACAATATCACTAGAACAACTAGAATCTACTATGATCATAAGACAGGAAAATAAAGAAGGAACAACAGGACTAACTAAGGATAACTACCAGGCAACTCATAGAGAAGAATAGTGGGAACCACCTCAGTTAGCATCAACATCTGTAATATTTCATAACGTATCCAGTCAGGAGCGGAATGAGTACATATATCTCATAACAGATCTCAAGATAGAATAAAAGCTATAAGACTGTAAATAGAGCATATACAATAAAATCATGGAGTGTACATGTATGTATCATGGCATGGTAAGCTGTAAAGCTAGAGCTAGAACAAGAAAATAGAATGGGATCATGGCATGTACACGAATCAAGGTAAGCTATATATCCAATGTGTGTGAGTAGTAGTTTTAGCTTGTGATCGGCTTGGGTACCTGTCAAGAATCGGCCTGGCAAGTCATAAGTGCGGTATATGACTCACACTGTTCGGGAATCGGGATGGATCTGATCACAGGCATACGCTACTACTCCCTCTACCCCAACTGGTAGAATGGATCCAAACAGGACACGTCACTGCACAGGATTCTAATGAGAAGGTCGCGAACCTGCTCTAGAATCAGTGACCATATATCGAGCAAGAGCTACAAGGGTGCTTGCACAATACATCCCAACCTAAGAAGGAGAGACATCTCTCGTCGGGATCCAAGAATACCAATCCGTGAGAACCATGTGTCAGGGATAAGCATATCAACACTAATTACATGAATCATAACAGTTATCATAAATTGGGAATAAGTTATCAGAGAATGTACTCGCCTGGGGTCCTGCTGTCAATATGAATCAGGGTTCAGAGTAAAGCCACAGACCTAAAGATGAAATAATACAAGAGCTGATCAGGGTCAAAAGACATACTAAACATCTAGGTCAAACTAAGTCAAACTAAGACAAACTGGGTCAAGGTTGACGTACAGTTGACTTTGGTCAACTGGTCAACTCCGGTCAACTCTAAGTCTAATCTAGGTTAAATAGGTCAATGGTTGACCTACAATTGACTTTGGTCAAAAAGTCAACGTTGGTCAAGTCTGATCAAACCTAGGTCAACTTATGAATTTTAGTGATTTAGAAATCACTGAAATCGACGGGTCTCTAAAACAACCAAAAGGAGAAAAATATTATAATAATAGGATGACACAAAAAGGGAAGAAATCTACAAATATTGTCGGATGATAAAACTAACATCACCAACGTGTCCAGAATGGTCAAATCAGCTAGGATAGCCTGTCCAAAAGTCCAATTTGGACACAGGGGCAAAACGGTAATTTTGGGCCAAAATGATATCCGCCGTTGGACACACTTTGCACCGAAAAGCGTGTCAGGATAGAAGTCTACAAAATCTAGCAAATTATATGTCCACGAATTCAGAATGATGATACGAACCCAACGGTATGTCCAAAATTGGATTCCGTTGACCCGATCTCAAATTGGTCCGTTGACGCGGACATTTGGAATCTGGTTTGCACGGAAATGCGTGCCGGAGCAAATGTCTTCAAAACTCAGTAAATTATATGTCAACGAGTCCAGAATGACGACACGAACTCAACGGTATATCCGGAATTGGATTCCGATGAGCCGGCGTCAAAAAGTTTCGTTGACTCAGAAAGTGGGACCCGTTTTGCACCGAAATGCGTGCCAGGGCCCACGTTCTCCAAATCAGGCAAACTTTATATGAAAACATGCCAGAACGACGCCACGAGTCTACTGGTGGTGTCAGAATTTGAATTCGGAGTCCCGGGTTCGAAAATGGAATTTTACAAGTGCAACACTAAGAATTCGAACGGCCAACTTTGGCGTCGAATTCGACCGACCTAACAAGCTCAAACTGAAATGAAATCTAAAGGGGGCAGGAAGAGGGTTATACCAGCTGTGCAACAGAACTGACGACGCATAAAACGAAGCTGCGACGGCGAAGATACGAACCCGCGAAGTTGGCGTCGCAAAACTGTCCCAAAATAACACAATTTAAAACGTCAACTTGGTGGCCAGTTTTGATGTACCAAACGACGAAATTAACGGGTGAAATTTCAGGGGAGTGAAGGGGTATATACCGAGATTAAGACGGAGCAAGGAGTTCGCCGATCCAACGGTCGGATTCTCCAGAAAATCGACGCGAAGTTGCTGCCCCGAGACGCAAATTCTGAAATTTTTCCCCCGCGCGCGTCGACGGGATTTCGTTCAAAACGCACGAATCGTGTATTGTACACGTCGGGGAGGCCGGGGACACACCCGGGGTGGTCGCACAGGTGCGCCGGACATGGGGGAGTGTCGTGGTGGCGGGCGCCGGCCACGGGGGTGGCGCACGGCGGCGGTTGGCCGCGGTTTTCCCGCGCGCGCGCGGCTGCGACGCACACCGCTGCTGCAGCTGCACAGTGGCATGCGGCGGGGGCTGCACGGCCTGGCCGGGGCACGACGGTGGTGGTGTTCGCTGAGGAGGGGAGGAAGAAGAGGTGGTGGCACGCGGCTGCCCGTGGGTGGTGCGTGGCGCTGCCTCGCGGTCGTCGCCGACCGGCTAGGGCGGCGCGGCTGCTGCTCGCGCGCCGTCGCAGCGGCTGCGCCTGGGCGGCCATGGCCGCTACATCCACTCGGAGGAGGAGGAGGAGAAGAAGGAAGATGATGATGGTGATGGTGGGCTCGGCCATGGAGGAAGGAGGTGGAGTTGATGGAGAGGGGAAGATGATGATGGTGATGGTGTAGTTGTGTGTGTTTTAAAAAAGAAGAAGAAAGGAACGGGGGAGGGTGTTCGTGTACAGCCTGAGGAGGGGGCTGTACTTGTGTACATGAGAGAGAGAGGGTGAGGTGAGAGGAATATTGTATATAATATATATGTGTATATATATTATATAATTAGATATTTAGAGATAGAGAGAGAGAGATAGATATTATTAGAGAGAGATGGGGAGGGTGTGTAGGTCGGCCACATGGGTGAGGGGGGGGGGCTGTCCTGATGGAAGAGGGGAGGGGTGTATGTGTGATGTGTGGGGAGAGAAGAGAATTAGATATTATATATATATATATATATATATATATATATGTATATATATAATGAGATATTTGTATATGTATAGAGATATTTAGAGAAGAGGAAAATATCAGTGGGTGTGGGCAGTCATGATGGAGGGCAACATGGAGCTCGGGCTCGGGTCCGGTCGAGCCGGGTCGGCCCAAAATCGGACAAGGTGCAATATTCGAATTAAAATAGGTGTTTATAATCATGGACAAATAAATAACATATGGGGATTCAAATAAATGGAACACAAGTGGCAGGTGGGTAGTAGGCTTCGTATGGGCCATGTTCCTATTTGGGGTCGACTGGATTGGACCGATATCGGGCCCGAAAATTAAATGGGAAATTAAATCAGATTTTACGGCAGATAATTAATTGGCCTAAATTGAACCGAAAGTTGTGCGAAGGAAATGGAGCACAAAATGGAGTGTCTGAGTGGGACACAATGGTCATGGGTGAAGAGCGTCTCGAGTAGACCAGGCATGACAAGTTGGTTTCAAGAAAAAGGCTAGTCTGGTGCTCCTAAATTAAAAGCCACGGTAACGTGCTTATGGGGATCAAGAAAAAGAGTGGGAAATCAATTAATAATTTAAATGGTCTAAATTGACCCGAACTTGCGCGAAGCAAAAAGAGTACAAGGGAATGAGTTCAAGTGGGATAGGATATATCAAAATGAAGATAACCTCGTCTACTACAAACTCCAAGAAGGAAGTTTCCAGAGACTGGCATCCCTGATGCTCTAGAATTCCAAGTCATGGTAAAGAGCATTAAATCAAATAATAATCAAATAATAATATTCTAATTAATTGATTATTAAAATTAAAAAAAATAAGCCCTAAATTCAGGGGCTTACAGTGTATACATGTACTTGGATATTTATATATAGATATATATGTAAATAAGAAATAAGAAAAGTATGTATTTGTATGTATATATCAAAATACTTTATGAATATTAATTATATATATGTAATGTGTGTATGTATATATAAATATTGTACATGTGTGTATATACATATATAAATATGTATATGATAATGTATGTAAATATATATGTATATATGTACACAAGTATTTATGTATATATGTATATATACATATATAAATATATTTGTAAAAAAATATATATATAAATATATTTGTATAATAGATAAAGAGAAGGAAATAGAAAAAAAAAACCCAGCAGAGCCTAATCCCAAAGCAGCGCACAGAGCCCAGCTCGGTTGGCATAGGCCACAGGCCAGCACTTGGATGCTCTAAGTCCCAGCTCAGCCAAGCCTAACACCCGCGCGTTTAACCCCCACAGGTCGAGAGAAGTTCCAGTCACCAACCCGAGAATTTTTAACCGCATATATATATATGAATGTATATAGCTCGGATAAAGGATCGAAGAATTGCTCATCATAAACCCTAATACAAACCACCGACGCCACCACCCCAGTCCCGACGCGGTGCGCAACCCTGGACTGTCGCGCGCGGTGCGCGGGCCGTCGGAGGCCGACCATGGTCGGGCGCACGGACAGAGCAAGTAACAGCAGCCGCTGTCGGAGGCTGACTTCTCGGTCATCCTTCTCTCTCGAGGATTGATCGTTTTGCACACCGTTTGTTGAGGTACGAAGCCAACCTAAACCCCTCCGACATCAATCAAATAGTTTTAATTTACCTGCGCTAAATCGCAAGTAAATAACCTGCGAAAGTTGTGAAAAATCCCCATTTTTTGACAGTATTAACTAGATGGGGGCACTGTTTGGAAGGCGAATTGCTGCCAACCCCGAAAGAATTATTGAAATTCGTCTAAACAACGTTGTAGACAACCTATCAAAGTTTGAAAACCTTCTTTTAGTTTCTGTTTTTATTAAATATAGTTTAAGTTAATTGTATTTGAAAATCAGAAAAAATCCACGTTAAACAGTTTTGAAAAATAGAAAGATTCATCCACACGACGCGCGTCCCGCCAAACTGGGCTACGTGGTCGCGCACAGTAGGCATCGAAAGCTGCGTAACAGCTTCGTGGTCGTGTGGGCTTTGACGAAATTCAAATTGGTCGCGTGTGCGCGACGAATTTGATGCGTATCCATCGAAATTCGCCGTATCGGCCTCTATGCAAATTCTCTAATTACTTTGTGCACGCTCGTCAGATCGAGACGAAACTTGCGCCAACAGGACCGTATCATTTTTCTGGTCCTGTATGCCAAGTTTGGTTCGATTCTGAGACAGTTGATAAAATCGCTGTTTTGCGGACCCCACGGTCCAACTCAACGGGCGATTTTGTGCACGGCCCCCCGAAATCCAACTTTGGACATACGGTTGGGTTCGTATTGGAAAACCGAATCCGTAGACATATAGTTTGACGACTTTAGAGACCGTTGCCTCTGGCACGCTTTTTGGTGTAAAGCGGGTCCAACAACGGATATTGTTTTTGCCCGAAATTACTATTTTGCCCCTGTGTCCAGAATTGGACTTAAGGACAGGCAATCCTAGCTAATTTGACTATTCTGAAAATATTGGTAATGTTTATTTCAGCTTTCGGAGACTGTTGTACGGGTTTTGACTATTGTGGCACATTGAGTAGTTCAGACTATCGGTTTCACCAGCAGAGGACCACAGGCGAGTACAGTTTATTGTCTGCATTTTGATATTAATTTTCACTATATTTTATTGGTTGGCCATTGGTTATGTGATTATTTTCTATTATAAATTGTTGAGTCGGGAATGAGAAGTACCAAGGATGTGTGATCTGACCTTAGACCGTGTAGACCGTGTTTATTATTGCATTTATTTCTTGTAGACAGTGTAGACAGTGATTTATTTATTGTAAGTAGACAGTGTAGACAGTAATTTATTTATTGCAAAGTAGACAGTGTAGACCGTGATTATTACTACATTTAAACTGTGTAGTTCGTGATTATTATTTGTAGACAGTGTTTCTTTATTGCAATATTTTCTGTAGACCGTGTAACTGTAGACCGTGTAACTGTAGACCATGTAACTGTAGACCGTGTAACTGTAGACCGTGTAACTTTAGACCGTGTAGACCGTGTCGCATAATTGTCCCGAGACCGATCACATATCAAAGGTACTTCTAACAGTGGAGAAAGTGTATTTTTCTATTTATTTACTATTGATTTTCTATCTTTTCTCACGGCTTTACTGTTTATTTTCAAAACTCATGATTGATGTCTAACCTTTGTTTTATAGTCATTTTCTTTATTTGAAATTGCATTCAGTGAATTGTGCTCGTTCCATTCCTGACTGGAAACCAATATTTTTCAGGTTAATCGTGGATTTACTTAGCATGGGAGATACGGGGATACTCGCAGCCAGAAGCCTAGAGACTAGCTAGATAGTTGAGTTGGAGTCATTCTGTAATTGTACAAGTTTATATTTTCTACAAATGTAAAACTTGTGATCATTATAAATTAAATTAATTTTGTGAATGAGCATTATTTGTGATTTTGATCTTCATGGCCGTGACAGCGTTCTACCGCCGACACTGCGGCGTAGGCTGGCTTGGACACGTCTCGTATCCGTTTAAAAAAAATGGGTGCAGGTCGTGACAGATCACTAGCTAAGAATAACACAAAAAAACATAAGAAAGAAATATGCTACTCCGCATCAGAAGAAGCAACCGGCACAATGGTAACGTCAGTGTCACCAAGGTACGCACCACAAACCTAAGGGCAAACTATGTCGTCTAAAGCTGAAAAACAGTTATCCAATCATGATTGGAGCAAGATTACCATAATACTACACTATACAATATAACATACAAGCACGCAGAACAACAATAAGGAAATAATGAATATAACATGATACAAAAGAGACCACTATACCTTGGAAAACAGTTGAGAGTACAATTATAACATGGAACAGTTGAAGGTATAATTAAGACACAAAGACAATATGAGAGAACGACGAATATGACTCAAACTACTGGACAATATGTCAAAACGAATCAAATCACGTGTACTGTAACGAATCAAATCACGTGTACTGTGTGTTTTAGAATACCAACGTTCAACATGTGGTTGGGTTAGGAATCGGATAGTCAACATGTGAGGTGTATTAACTGAACAAATACTGTCAGAAGGTCCCTTAACTAAATAAACTCTGGGCTACATTGGGGTACCATATGTCTATTCGTCATATTCTCCCACCTGACTAACTCAGAAGTACATGTCCAACACGCTAAATAATACGATAAAGAAGAATCACGTTAACTAGAAGTAAAGCATAAATATATACATATACTCTATTGACTCTAACTCTCGTATACAAGCAGTAATCATGATAAATCTAGAACAGTGACCACGAGAAATATGAAGATGTAACAGTGAAAAGATAGTATAAGGACACAAGCAGTACAATATAAAGGTAATATAATGCCATAATAAAACTTTTTTTGTCCCGAAAAGGGATGAAGTCGCGACTCACGATGTTGTCTGATCTACCCCGAAAAATAAATGATCATAGGTTAGATTATGAAAATCCCACTCTAAAATCCTAGAAAGTGACTAATGGTTTAACATAACCAATCCTATTTAATTCTGAAATAAATCATCTAAGAACCTAATTTAATCTAATATAATTCTGTAATTAAAATTAAATACTAATTTTTAGCCAACGAAAATTACGGTTTCCAATTCGGAAACCGTGGCATGCAAATCGAGGCACAACAATGACTAAGTAGTCAAACAATACGAACTTGATAGTTTGAGTGTGCACCCTAGTAGATTTCAGTACCACGAGTGTATTGAAATCGATCGTGCCATAAAATCACGCTTTGGTCAAAGGATATCGCCATTATGGCTAACCGTGACCAAATCGATGATTTGTTGACAAAACTAAGTTCTACGAATTAATAAAAATACTAGACAAATAAATTAATTTCTGGAAAAAATATACATCGTAGAGCTCTGTGTTAGCTTTCCGAAACTTCAAGCGGTTTATGATTTCGATTTTTGGTTCTCCCGAAATCTCGAAAACACCGAAACGTGTCAAATTTTGGACAACTATCACTCTACGAATTTTACAGAAATTAAGGTTCAGAATTTACGAAAATAAGTTAGATATTCAGAAACTATACCTCAATACACTTTCAATAAAAATGACACGCGAAAAGCGCTTTTGGTTTGGCGGCAATCACTTCATGAAGTTGAAGAACAATCTCTCTCTCTCTCTCTCCCTCCTCTGAATTCGGCTGGGTATATAATTAGGGTTACAATATACTTATATATATTTTTTTTTATATAAAGAGAGAGAGAGAGAGAAAGGCTGAGTCAGCGGCTCAATGTCGGCTATAGGGACATGTGGCAACCACACAGCCAATCCCGCTCTGATTGAACGGTTGATAAGGAGCCTCTCGGCTCAACCTGAGCTTGAGTCCACTTAGGAGTGGCTCGAGTCCAATCCAGACTCGGAGACCGAGTCTTCATTGACCCAAGTGGCAGGGTCACTGACAGGCGGGGCCTGCTTCCAGCTCTGCAGATTATGGCTAGTGGGCCAGGAAGCGGTTGACTGGGTAATAATTAGGATAATGAGTTTTATTTAACAGAAAATTTGTTTTTAACTAGTTTTTGCTTAGAAAAAAATCATAATAAATATTAAAAATATCCAAAAAAAATATGGAAAAAATCCAGAAAATGTAAAACAACATAATGAATCCCAGAAAAATATTTGGGATCAAATTTTGTTGGTTTTCTATAATAAATCCTAAAAGTACTAGAAATAGGTTTTTCTTATATTTAATTATCTAGAAATTCCAAAAAAATGCCAAAAATCTATAGAAAATACTTTTGACCTCCTAAAACCCTAGTAAAATATTTGGCCTCTAGAATAAGCTCGGTTTCCCTCACAAAAATCTAAAAGCCTTTAAAATAATAATAAAATTTATGTAAAGAATATCAAACAAATTTAAATAAAATTTCTAGTGTTATTTAATCATAATACAAGTTTTGGTAGCGGATGCTACAACTACCCCCCTAAATTATTTTTGTTCTCAAAATTCAAACACACAAGTTTATACATAAATATAACAATATATGCAAGCAGTCTTCTATGGCAACCTAATAACACTCTTAGGGTAAATCATGGGATGGTCATTGTTGAAAGGTAAATCAAATAGAAGCTAAACTTAATAATATCTAAAGCCCACTAAGGTGTACTAAGCATGTATCTTATTTATCAATTGTAACTACAAAGGTTTTAGGAAAAATTTATACATGTTACCTTCGCCTTGGGGTTGTGCTACAGCCATAAATGCTTGTCCTTGTCCTTGGTGGGCTTGTCGATGAGGGGCTGTGGGACACTCCTTTATTTGGTGGTTAGATGATCCACAATGCAAGCGAAGTCCTAGCATTTTCCTACAGTGCTCCCTTTTGTGTCCTTCCTACCGACAAAAGTCACAAGTTGCTTTGGGTTGGCTTTGCTGTTGTTGTTGGTGCTGAGCATGAGGCTGCTGATAATACTATTGTGATGCGGTCTTCCCTGGAGCATATGTAAACCCCCATATTTTATGCAATTTTTTTTACAATTTCACTATTTTTATACATATTTATGTATGTAGTTGTAGTTAAGGTATTCATATATATATATATATATATATATATATATATATATATATATATATATATATATATATATATATATATATTATTGGTGTGTATGTGTTATACTATTAAATAGAGTCTTCAACAGTATTTGAAATTTTTAGATAGTAATTTATAATATTTTATTTTTAATGCTAGTTAATTGCTCTAGTTTCTTATAACAATGTATATATATATATATATATATATATATATATATATAGATATATATATATATATATTATTATTCTATATATAATATATATATATATATATATATATCTATATATATATATATATATATATATATATATATATATAATATACAAAAACTTATGGTTTTCCAGAGCTCCCCCTCCCCCCTTCCTTCTGCCTCGTCGCCATGGATCCCTCCCCGCCGTTCCTAGCCTCCTGCCGTGTACTCCATCTCTCCTTCCTTCCACATGCCGCCCGCCCGCCCTCCGCCATCGCTTCCACCGAGCTCTTGGAATGTTGCCGCTGCTGCAGCTCTGGGCTGCCAGATCGTATTTTCCTCCCGCGGTCGCCGGCGGAATCTGAGGCGTGCTCGGCCGGCTCATTGTCACCCCACCCCCCTGCTTCCCGGTAAACAGCTGACGTCCTTCCTCGCCCCCCTCCGCCCCCATCCTCCGGGTGGACTGCATCCCAGATCCAGCTGGTGGAGCGCAGCTGCGTGGCTGCGGCCTCCGCCCCCCGCCGGCGTTGATCCCTCCCTCGCCTTCGTGGCGCCTTTCCGGCTTCCATCACCGGGACCCTCCCCCTCCGCTTCTCTCCGGCCGGCCTCCTCGAACTCCTTCCCCCCAGGCCGCATCCCCTCATCCCCCCTCCGGATCCGACGCCCTCCGCCCGGAGCAGCGTGCCCCCTGCCTTTCCTCCGCCCTCCCCCCCGCGCTCTCCTCAGGCCCTCCCGACTTTTCCCTCCGCCCCAACGTTTTCAAATTTCCAACAGTCTGCGGGAGCAGGGGGGTCACGTGACCCCCTCGGGTAGCGGCCCCTCGGGGGCGTGCCAAATTTTGGTGCAGTCAACCTCTTGGACTCGGGTGTCCTGACTTGCGCCCAGCATGCATAGGTCTCCTTTGTGCGCCCTTCAGGTGTACTTCCCTCTCAGTCTGCGGGAGTAAGGGGGCACGTGACCCCTTCGGGTAGTGGTCCCGCTTTGGAGGGCGTGACTGATTTTGGCGCAGTCCATCGTTTGGCTTCGGGTGTCCTGACTTGCGCCCCTCATGCGCAGGTCTCCTGTGTGTGCCCTTCTGGCACACTTCCCAATAGCCTATTGGCACAACCTGGGAATTCTACCCCTAGCCTCTTGGTGCAACCTGGGGATTCTTCTCCTAGCCTCTTGGCGCAACCTGGAGCTCTTTCCCCTAGCCTCTTGGCGCATCATGGGACCTAGCCGGGTTCGCACAACCTGGGGCCTTCCCCGGGTTCGCGCAACCTGGAGCCCTTCCCAGCCCGACGTAGCTTGCCCTTCCTGTACAGATTGACGTGATGTTGCTCTCCGATGCGTTCGGTCTGCTGTGCCCCATTGTTGCTCCTGATCCCTCCATCCCCCGACCTTTCCGTCGGGCGTTGGCGTCGTCGTGTCCCACCTCGGTGCAACCCCGTTACGTCCCCCGTCTTACCCCGGTTCTCCCAGCGGGCAGCCCCAACCCCTTCCTCCCGCCCTCTCCCTCCCGGGGGGCGGGGATGCTGGGCTCTAGGCTTCTCCTTTGGGGAGCCTGTCCGGGCCCCCGCTTGTGCGCATCCTGGCATCCCCAGGGGCCAGCCCTTCCCCTCTTTGGACGCAAGTCGACCTCTTCCGGTCCCTACTTCTTCGGAAGCATCCCCACCTCCGGCCCTTCTTACTCCTGGGGCATCTCAACTCCCGGCTCCTTCCTTTGCAGACATCCTCCGGCCAGATAGGACCCCCAAGCAGGGGCTGCTATTCCCGGACGTTCCTCTTCTCGAAGTCGACTACCCGCCGACATCCTCCATGCCGACGGTGCCTTTTTTCGACCAGGAAATCTTTTCTCTTGCCACCTCTTTTCCTTTCTCTTTCGTCCTCAAATTCTCATCTAGATGCCCGAAGCTCGCGAGGGTCACAGAGGTGATAGCCACTTGGTGACTCAAGGCTGAGTACAGAGTAGCCTCCCTCGACCCGAGACATATTCTGCTATACCTATCCTCCGACCTGGACCACAGGTCAGTATGGTCCAAAGGAACCGGGAGGATCTTTAACACCCCAGTCCCAAAATACATAGGACTAGGAACATAAACATGCCAGCTGCATACATACGAAGTATACTCCAATGTATGGAACCATCGTATGTATACATAAGCTGTAAAGTGTAGAAAGCCAAGACACTAAATCTCATCCACGAAGATAAATAATGATATAAAAGCAACTTTGAGTTTGTCATGTACACAATAGTTGGGCGGAGACAAATCCACTACCAACTAAATTAAATATGAAAAAATATACAAGGAAAGAATTGAACAAGCGAGAGCAAGTGACGAGTCCAAGAGCAATCATCACGAAGGAAGGTATGACCTTAGCTAGAGCACCTGCAAGAAATCATGAAACACACACCTGGAGAGATCACCAGGTCCTCAGAGGGACGTAACAAGACACATAATATCATACCAATAAACTGAATAATAAAAGCACAACAAAAAAGTATGTATGAGTAAAGGTTCCTAACCATTCTATATGGAATAATGCACTTTAGAAGACAACGTTCTACACAGGAGCTTAGGTGTTCAACATAGATGGAGAGAGAGTGGTAGTAGGTAGCGTTCATAAGAGACACTATCGACCATGGACAGAAAGTAGCTCTTATACGAGAACTATCGGCCCCGGGACAGTAAGTAGCGCTCATACGAGACACTATCGGCCCAAATCTATGTGTGTACTGAACATGTAGCCCCTACGCTAATAATTGTCCCCTCCCCCCAATGATACTATACATGCGTCGTCTCCACAATACTGTTTAATCCTTAATAACTGCCAAGTCTTCTACACAAATCTATTAGCAGTTATATCCTAACGTACGGCCTGTACGCACCAATGATCAGTCAGCATGCAAGTTCGCATCTATATGTGACTCACAACTCACACACAATCCGTGGCACATCGTGACAGTTTATGAGATACACTAAACATACGGTGGTCCCTTAACTCTAAGTCAATTGCATAAAGTATAGTAATTTGCAACTACATAGGGTTTTGAAAGAACAACATTATATTTGAAAAATAAGAAAAAGTATGCATAATATTGAGCAAGAAATTAAACAGTAAAGGCAAGGTGTCTTGCCTGGGGTGACACCTGGTGTGGTATAATATTCTGACATGTTCCGTTTTGTCTGATAGCCATGTTTGATGCGTAAGGGTCCAAAATTGCATGAAAATAGGAACGAGGGATCAGTCGTGACCAAGGTAAAGAATTGGAGAGAATTTCTTGAGAAAGTAATCGTACTATATATATATTTTGAAAATATTTGAACACAAGATTTTTAATTGTCTAAAGTAAATATTTAGAGGAGACTAGAAAATCTTTTGTATATAATTCTATCTTTTTCTTAGTAAAATATATATAAAATGTTAAAAATCTAGAAAAATTATTTTGGGCAAAAACTATAATTAAATTTTAGGATTTAAAACTAACTTTAGTTTTTGCTCAAACTGTAAACACTATTTAGAAAACTTTTGTTTTTAGGAAAACCACATTAAAATTTATACTAGTAAAATATTTATTGCATAAAATTCTTTTACTTATATATATATATAACAATAAAATTTTACTATAGCTAATGATACTAGTAACCGTAATAATAAAATAATAATAATATGATAATAATAATAATAATAATAAGGGTAATACTAATAATAATAATAATATAATAATAATAATACTAATAATACTAATAATAATAATAATAATAATGATAATAATAATGATGATAATATCGGTAATAATACTATAATAATAATAATAATACTAATACTAATAAAAAATAATTAATTATACTTGATAAAGCATTATCATTACTAATTAATTAATAAACTAAATACCTGTCCTTCGGATTAAAGGAGAAGGACACGTAGAGAGAGAAAAGTAAATGAGAGGAAAGTAAATGAGGAAGAAAGAGAGAGGAAGAAGAGTGAGAGGAATAAAGGGATGCGGCTCACCAGCGGCTTGGCCGGGCTCCGGCGGAAGGCGGCGGCGCGCTGAAGGGGTCGGTCGCGCGGAGGGCGGGCGAGCCAGCGCTCACGCCGACGGCCGGCGGTGATTTGGGCGGAGGACATGGCGGAGTACCGAAGGGTCGCGGCCAAGGGGCGACGCGACGGGCTTCCGACAGTGGTGGCGGAGATGGCACGCACGCCCGGGCGGACGTGGGGCGGCGCGGCCCGTTGCTTGCGATGACGTGGCGGACGCCTGAACGCGGCAGAGAAGCGCGACAGATGGGGTTCCAGAAGCACGACACGCGACAGAGCTCCTCGCGTCAGTTTCGCGAAATATGGCGAGGAAGTTGTAGGGGTGCGGCGGATCGGGAAGGCCAGGGCGGCGAGGTCGCACGGTCGGTGGGGGCGACCGACCGGGGATGGAAGTTGGCCTGGCGCGGCCACCAGAGGAAGGGGCAGCGCGGCCAGATCCGCACGTTGGCTCCGGCGCTTCTCCCGAGAAGGCCTGTGGGCCGAGGCCAGGAGCGGAGGTGCTGGAACGTGGCGACGGGGCAGGGTGAGGTATTGTATTGGCGGTGCATCTATCCTCGTTGGGAGGCTGCGCCGACGGTGAGTCCGGTGAGGTAAGGGTTTTGCCAAGTTCTCTTTCCTTGTCATTGTTTGGGGCGATGGTGGACAATGATGATGATGGTGATTTGGGTTTCCGGTGAGTGGCGCGGAAGGATGACGATGGCAGCGGTGTTTTGATGGTGGAGTAGTGTTCCGAGGGTAACAATAGTGGTGGCGGTGGTTGTCCGGTGAGGACGAGGTGTTGGTGGCAGTGACGGTGCGACAGGCTGTACTGGGGTCGTTAGAGGAAACTTTTTAGGGTTAGGGTTTCTGCATTTGTATTGCCGAGTTGGGTTGTAACGTATTGGGTGTGTCCGATACGACGGGGACGGAGGTTCGGATCTGTCAGACCCGGGGTGAAAAAAAATATATTTGTATTGGGGAAAATATAGTGGATGGGAGACACAGACACGATGCACAATAGGGTGGAAATAATTTATGGATGAGTACCTCTCCTTATATAGGAGGTGGGAATTCCAGTTGGATAAGTACTAGGATTTATTTAAACCCATTTAGATAATTCAATTTAAATCAATAAAAATCAAATCTAAATTCAAATTAAATTCCAATTTAAATCTAGATAATCTAAACTAAAATTAAATATAATTCTACCTTTAAACTTTTTAAATTAAATCCATAAAATCAAATCGAGATTTAAAATGGCCACAGAAATTTCCAAATATATTTTCCAAAATTACCAATAATAATAATTTTGAAAATAATAAATGTTTTTAAATATCTTGTTGAATAATAAAATATTAATATCAATAAATTTCGAAAATGCAATTATTTTCATGAATTTAAAGTCATGTATCTTGTATGTAAAACATTGTTTTTGAAATTATCAATTATATTTGTATAATAAAAGTAAATAGTTTTTTTTTACATTAAATCAATGCAGTTTGTAAATCGAATAATAAAGATAATATAAGTAAATAAATAAAATATTTACCATACAAAATTTGAATTCCATAATAAAATATTTTTATAAAATATGTACCTCGCACATATTCGTACTCAACGAGCAAATACGAAAAATTGTGAACTCGTACGCGACTTATAAAATACGAAAAACAAAATTAACACCAAAAATAAAAATTGTAGTAAAAATTTAGGGGGTTTACAGGATCGACTCCTACTAAATGAAGATAATCAACTGGTCGGCCAACTTTAACACCAAAGAAGACTCTGCAACGGTCACTGCCATATCCAATCTTCCCCTCATCTGCTTCATTCCGGTGGCTCTTAAGAGAATAGCCAACTCCTTCGGGACTTACGTGGCCACCGCAGAAGAAACAAGCAACCTAACCAAAGCACACTACGCTAAGATATGTGTGGAACTCGACCTCTCCTCAGATCCCCCAAACCACATTCTCTTAGAACTTGGCAACCAAACTCACACTCAGCAAATCATCTATGACAACCACATAATCTTCTGCACTTACTGCCATCTGCGTGGCCAATTATCGAAGCATTACTTTTGCCTACATCCGGAGCTTCGGAAGAAACCAGAGAGAACAGAACCCAATCCCACAGGGAACCTGCATCGAAAAATGACCAACCACCCCTGCTTCCTCTACCGAACTCCCACACCAGATTCAACTCCAGCGAAGGCAAATCCAGCACAACCAAATCAGCTGTCAAAGCTGTTATCCCATACCAGCCTCCTAATCTACTACCGTCCAACCAATTCTCTGCCATCGCGTCAACAGACATTGACTCCTCCCTGGATTTGATTATCCATGCAGACCTCGCCAAGTCTCCAGGAACGGACCCTGTGATTCTCAGCACCCCATCCCCTGAGGACGCAGAAGGCTCCTTCCCCCCTTCGGATGCTTCCAACCCTCCAACATCGCAAGCCAATTCCGTCGTTGAGGCGCTGGCCATCCTCGGGCTGGAGCAAGCTCTTAGAGGTCTTCAGGTCCTCGCCGTCGGATTCCCTCTCCAGGAGGAAGACGACCTCATCGGAATCACTGACGACTCCCTCATCCCCGTCGGAGAAACCCTACCTCGATTCTGCCAGAGAAACAGTCGCACCAACAAATCGCCCCGAGGACTCTTCCATCGGCACAGCCTCCAGGAAGGCGGGAGAAGCTTCAACCCCCCTGGAAATCGGGAAAAAAGGGACCGTTAAGTCTCCGTCCCCGTCCATGTACACCAGGTCGCCGTAAAGTGGTCCAACCAACCCCACCCGGACCTCCATTAATGATGAACATTCTCTCATGGAATGTCCGCGGTCTGGCGAACAAACCTACTATGAGAAGAATTACCAGCCTTAAGAAAACCCATAAAATCGACATCTTGTTCATCCTCGAACCCAAACTCCCTCACAAGAGGCTCAAATCCATTCAACTGCAGTTAGGGTTTCCATCGGCCTTTGCCGATAGCCACGACATATGGATCCTCTGTTCCAAGTCCATCAAAGCCGGAGTCATCCATAATTCCAGGCAGGCCCTTTCTTGCTGGATTGAACATCCCCTGATTCCCAACCGCACCATCCTTTCTGCAGTCCACGGCAGCTGTGACATCGCGGAGCGCAGACAGCTTTGGAATAACCTTCTGGACACCAACCACCACAACCAACACCTACCCTGGCTTTGCATAGGGGACTTCAACGCTATTACTTGCAGAGAAGAGAAGATCGGAGGCCGGCCTCTCCCCCTCTCCGCCATGCAAGACTTCAATGACTTATTTTCAACTCTCACCTCACTCCCATTTCGTTCATCGGCAACGCCTTCACCTAGTGTAACATACAGGACGGTCATCGACGGCAGCTCTTCCGTCTCGATAGGGCATTAACGAATGCCCACTAGCTGGGTATGGGAACCTCTTCCAAGCTTTCACACCTTAATGCCACAGAATCCGATCACACCCTCTGCTGGTTGGTATTACTAGCATTACCAACCAGGTCAGAAAGAGCTTCCGTTTCTAGGACTTTTGGAGAAACAACCCCAATTCTTGGAGGTAGTCTCGGATGCTTGGAACAGCGCCGACTCTCTTGATCCCCTCCAACGGATTGCCTACAAGCTCCAGGCTACGAGGAAAGCTCTAGCCGCTTGGAGCAAACAAGCTTATGGAGATATCATCCAAGCCATTCGTCAGACGAAGGATGATGTGACCCGGACCGAAGCCAGATACATGACCGACTGTTCGCCAGATTACAGACAGGCTTTTAATCTAACCAATGCCATCCTCAAATTTAGGCTGAAAATTGAGACCGAATTCTGGAAGCAGAAAGCAAGGATCAAATGGGACAACGAAGGAGACAAAAACTCAAGCTTCTTCCACGCCTGTGTGAATGGGCACAGACAAAATCTTACTCTCCATCAGATTGCCACCGACAATGGTACCAGCATCAGCGATCAAAAGGGCATTCAAGCGGAGGCAGCAAAGTTCTATTCCAAACTTTTTTCCAAGAAAACGGTCCTTAAAGACACCACTTTCCTAGGCGAGGTCCCCCGCATCATCAGCGACACGGACAACCTTCAGCTCGACCAGCCCCCTTCTGAGGAGGAGGTGAAAGAAGCCGTTTGGGCCCTCGACGCACACAGTGCGCCCGGGCCAGACGGATTTTCTGGGACTTTCTTTCACACATGTTGGGACATCATCAAGGTTGACATCCACAATGCGGTTACCGCCTTCCTTCAGGGAGCCACTTATCCCAAAGCCATCTCGAGTACGAACCTAATCCTCATCCCCAAGAAAGACAACCCGAAGACCTTCCACGACTTTCGCCCAATTAGTCTTTGTACCTTTACCAACAAGATCATATCCAAGGTCATAGCCTCCCGCATGGCAGGCCTTCTTCCCAAGATCATATAAAAAGAGCAGAGTGGTTTTATTAAGGGAAAAATATCCAAGACAACATCATGTTGGCCCAAGAGTTAGTAACCTATATGAAGCTCCCTACAAGAGGGGGCAACATAGCTATCAAATTGGACATGGAGAAAGCCTACGATAGACTGGACTGGCAATTTATGATATGGGTATTCAGAGCCTTCAGTTTCTACGAAACCTGGACCAATGTCGTATAGAGATCGATCAGCAACTCGTGGTTCTCCACGGTTATTAATGGTCAAGCAGACGGTTTCTTTAAATCCAGTAGGGGGTTAGGCAAGGTGATCCTCTATCGTCCACCATCTTCATCATTACGGCGGATGCGTTGAGCAGAAACCTTAATTATAAGATGGCGAGAGCCCCCAACTTCCAACACTACCATACGGCTAGCGGCTGTCCCATCATCACCCATCTGGGCTTCGTGGACGATATCCTTATATTCTTCTCTAGAGATGCCAGATCGGTAGATGTCGTCCAACACCCTTCTCAAATACGAAGGCTGCTCCGAGGAGAAGATCAACCAGAATAAAAGTGTCATCTACACCGACCACAATATTAAGAGAGAGTAAATGTCTAGCACATCAACCATCACCTCATTCCCCATCAGGCACCCTCCATTCCACTACCTCGGGTGCCCCCTCGTGTACGGCAGATCTAACGCTGGGATATTCGAATCCCTGATCAATCACATCAGAAAAAAGGTCGAGGGGTGGCACAACGCCACTCTATCCTCGGGAGGCAAGATCATCCTCGTCAACCACGTCCTCACATCCATCCTCATCTACACTCTCGCCGCGTGCTCCCCCCAAGGAAGTCCTATCCTACATTGAGAGTATCTTCAGCAACTTTCTATGGGGTCACAACGGAGGTCACAACAAGCACCATTGGGCCAGTTGGGATACCATGGCTCGCCCAGGGCGGGGTCTAGGCTTCACCAAACTTTCCCAAATCGTCAACGCCTTCTCCATGAAATTATAGTGGTCGCTACGCACGAGCCAGAACTTGTGGGCCAGGTTCATGAAGGCCAGATACTTCAAGCACATATCCCCGTCTACGGCTATCGCTAACAGTAGATCATCGCGGCCTGGAGGCACATTCTCATCGACCGATCCCTCGCCGAACCTGCGATTCACCTTAGGGTTGGAATTTGTGAGGCGTCGCCATTTTGGGAACGCTGGGCTGGCGACACCTTGCTTCCCAACATTTCTGTGGCTTCTAGGAACAGCTCTATCAAGGACATGTGGGACCCTCCTGTAGGAGCGTAAAAAGTGCTTCACAGAGTGAATCAAAGAGATAGAGCATTCCACTCATAATGATCTATTTTACGCCAAGGAAAGGCTAATCACTTTACGCCTGAAGCAGGCTGATCATTTTACGCTCGGGTCTACACCCATGGTTTTACGCCTAAGACAGGCTAACTACTTTACGCTGGACAAAGCTGTCAAGTCTTGCATTTAATGCAAACTCTGACATAAAAATATTAATGATGGCATATATCACAGAATTCAAAGGAATTTGTTTTATACAGAGACCAATGTTGATGTTTAGTATATGGACTGAGCTATTTGTACGCTCACAGTATGGCTTCTTTTACGTATGGAGACTATACGAGTTTACGCTCAAAAGTCGACGTGTGCATAAAGTTTATTTGGGCTACTTTACGCTCAAGGTTATTTAATAACCACATTACGCGAGAAGTCCATGTCAGGGCCATTTTACGCCTAGTCTACTGCTTTACGCTCAGAGTACATTGGGATTATTTTATGCCCTATTCTCTCTGACCAGTTTGGATCGTAGTTTGCCTACATGGCTTTCATGCCACATATCTCGAAGAACGTGTGTACGTGCATCCTATTCTTACTGAAATGATGGGACACGTGTCAACGTATGCAGAGGATGACTTTGGTCATGGGGGGCAGTTGTTAGCGTAAAGACGGAACTTTTGCTGAGTTTTTACGCACAAGAGCCCAAGTCTATAAATAGACTTATTTTTCTCACATAACGGAGAGGACAGAGACAGGAGAGAATACAAAGATCAGAGCCCAGAAACTTTGATTCTCCAGAGCATTCTTCTTCAACCTTTCTTTCAGAACAGAGTGAAGCAAAGCAGGAAAGCATTCGGCCTCGCCATCAGTGCCCAAGTGCGTCGATACCTTTCTGGTGACTTAGTTCTTCCAGTTGTTCAACTTCAAGCAGTGATCTTCATCATCATCGTATGGTCCAAGGAACAAAGTGATTATTTACAGATCAGACTTCCATAGCAATACTTTCCCAGAATCAAATTTGTACTTCTTGTACTTTTTCTCGTTTTATTTTCAAAAGCCAATTTTCCTGGCATTTTGTTAAGTAAAACAAAATGGCGACTCTGCTGGGGACGACCTTCTCCTCTGACGAGGAGGCAATTGCTCAATACGATGATGTTTCGGTCAGTTCGACCAAGAAGACTCTGGTTGTGCACTTCGACCAGACTGTCTATGAAGAAATGCTCCGAACTGGGGGTAGTTCTCGCTGCTCCAATGTTTAAAAGTCTCGCAAAGCACGAAAAGTTTGGATTCCTAAATCCAAAGTAGCTTCTGATCTCTCTGTTGCTTCTGATGACAAGAGAATTCTTCCTACTCCTGTCGTAGGGGCTCCCGTTCGTAACGAGGCAGTCCTTACTTCAGCATCGCACTCTAAGTGTGGCAATTTATCTCCCGTCTGTCACGATGAAGATAATCAGGTTTTATGCCCAGTGGGTAAAAACCAAGTTTTACGCTCAAAGCATAAGAATGAGTCTCCCATTTGTAATATGGCAGACTCTAATGCTTCTGAGTGTAAGAATAAGTCTCCCGTCTGTGACGTGGTAGACACACAAATTATGCTCTTCACGTAAAGGAAAATCTCCCGTCTATGACGTGGTAGATAATCAATTTTTACGCTCTACGCGTAAAGGTAAGTCTCCTGTCTGTGACAATGTAGATAAAATTGCAGCGATGTTTGCACATCTAATGTGAATGTACCTAAACGCATACAACGTAAAAATGTTGTTGGTAAAGCTTCAGTCCTACATCAACAACCTTCTTATACTACTTTACGTAAAGTACCAAACTTACAAATTACACGCAATGAAAATGGAGTCCTTCGTGCTCAAAAATCTCAAGATTTACGCACACAACTCCAAACGCGTAAAAATGTACACTTTGGTTCTGCGAATGCAGCCAGTAATCTTCTTTATACATGAGGGACTAAATGTTTCTCTACCCCAAATGTAATAAAGAAGAATACGCCCTCTACTCCTTCTGATTTACGTGAATTGCTAATGCAAAAGCGTAAGAACAGACAATCTCCTGTGACATTCCTCCAAGAAAAACATCATTGTGAATATCACCATGTTGTGATCAACTGTTGTTGTTCGGCTTCAAAACGGTCAGTTTTTGATCGATTAAGTTTTAATTCGCCTCAACATCAAGCTGAAGACCAAGAACATGAGCTGTCATATGTGTCAGTCAATATGGCATCTCATACTAACAGAGGACGACGTCCGAGACAGAATATGTCTCAAACTCCAGGTCAACAACAGTTCAACAGACTTCTTGATTCCTTTGAGGGAGTATATCAGAATACTCGATCAAGAAGACAAAGACAATTGCAGACTTCATTCAGAAGCTGGGGGTACTCAATCTTTTGAGTCTGAAACTGATAGTTTGGATTCATACTTCTATACTCCCTCTATATCTTCAAGAGAGGTTGAAACCTATGCTATGGAGATGAACCAACGACGTCATCTGCTAATACGGAACAATGTCTCACTGTCGTGGAGCAATCACTGAAAGACATGCTTAACATGATGCAAAGCATGCATCAGATAATATTGACTCAGCAAACTGCACAGCCGACAGTAATAATACCGATACCAGTAGCAGCACAAACTCAAGATAGTCAAGGGGCTGAAATACCTTTGAATATTCAAGAACCTACTGTTAATCAAAATTTTGCATATCCAGATTCCATCATTCCTGAAGATGTACCACCTCCAGTGGGGGTTACGGTACATCCAACAACCATTCAATCAAATGTGCTTCCTCAAACCAGTGAAGCCATTCAAGCATTGCATGAGCTCAAAGCACAGTTTGAAGTTTTGAAGCACAAAGATCAGCTCCAGAGGTTAGGGATTAAGCAACCTTATCCTCCTCATTGGAATGATGTACCCTTTCCACCGAAGTTCAAGCCACAATCTATGGTTTTGTTCGATGGAAAAGCATCTCCCAGTCAGTATATCAATTACTTTGATATTATGACTGTACATTTGCAGAAAAATTATGCTCTTCTCACTCGAGTGTTCATCGGGTGCTTGACGGGTTCAGCTTACGACTGGTATCGTAGTTTACTCGATAATTCTATTTCGTCTTTTGACGAATTCAAGGCAATGTTTCTCTCCCGCTTCTATGAAGGAGGTATGGACATGAACATGTCCTCCTTGATAGAAATCAAACAAAAGGAGAAAGAAGATACTCGGACGTTCATCGAACATTTTCGACAGGCTACTCTAAAGATGCCTCCTGGTATGCCAGATTCAGCGTTGATTGATATATGCAAGATGAATCTGCGACCATCCATTGTTGTCTTCAGGGGTTCCCAATTCACAGATTGGCTTCGTTTATCATAGCAACATTTCTGTCGAGACCAATGGTAGGTTGGCTCGTGAGCATGGATGATTTTCGCTTCAGAAGATAAAAGGAAGAAAAGTAATCCTGGTAATAATTCTGGCAATCGTAATATGAAAGAAAAAGATACTCTTATGGTCAATCTTTCAAGAACAAAACGATGCCAAATAATCAAGAATCTTCTAGGCCAAAAGAAGAATACTCTTTTGACGAAAGTGATATCCCAGGGATATTCCAATGTCTGGTGAAAAGTGGCAAACTTCAGATTCCGGAGCCCAAGAGGCCTAATGAGGTGAATCTGACTGACAATCTCAAATATTGTATCTATCATAGATACATTAATCATCCTACCAGTGCTTGCTATGTCTTGAAAAAGAAAATCTAAGAGCTGATAAATGGCGGTGTACTATCGCTTTAACCAATGATGACCATACGGTTACAACCAATATGGTTTCTCTTCAATTCGGGGATTTTTCCACAGCAAGTCCCAGATAGAATTGTCAATCCCAAAGACGACAATAAAGATCATGAATATCCGCCTGCTAGAGAAGAAAATGCAGGATTGCTGCCGCTCACACTAAAGAATGGTGAAATCATGTGGATGTACCCTGACTTAGTACCTGAGTTGGAAAATGAAGGTAAAACTTCAAAATCCAAGAAAGGTAAGCAAGTCAAAACCTGCAACATGATTTCTCATGTTATCCAGATGATGACTTTGATCATCTATGGGATGGCCTTCCTTTAGAAGATAGACTGAGAGGATTGAACATCTGTCCTCCAAGTCTAGCTCCTCCTACCAAGCTCAAGCTTACTCATCAGCAGTGGCTAGCCACGAATAGTGTTCCCTTATACAGGGCACAACAAGTTTACTGCTTATGAAAAAGCTCCGACAGGGATTTTTTCTCGTATCCTGAACCCTTCTCCTCCCGTAGCTACAGAGACATCTATACTTCATTCTTCTGTAGTTACAGAGATTTCTTTTCTTCCTCTGTTGAAACACCTGTAAAAGTCCGCTGCCCACCCACTTGTACAGTCAGCAATCTGTCTTTCTCATGAAGAAGATGGGTTATGACTTTCAAAAGGCAGAAGGTTTGAATTATGATAAAGGAATACGACTTCCTTTACAAATTCAAAATCAAAACTCCACTGTTGGATTGGGTTCTGAAGTTCCTCATAATAACCCTCACAAGAAGAAGGCTAAGGGAAGGAAGACTAAATCCTGTAATATGGTACTTTCTCCTGAGTCTGAAGAAGAAATTTTTGCTGGTACAAGATCTGGGAAAGAGTACCACAAAGATTATGAGGGATCCTCTAAAGAAGCAGAAGACGTAATGGAAACACTACCAACTCAACCTTCTCCTGTTCCTGCTAAACCCTCTGTGGTTGAAAAGGGGAAACAGAAAGCAGTACGCTTTGACGTCCCATTGAAGTCTGCTTCCAGTCAGGGGGTGGTGATGAAATCTTACAAATTTGATATTCTAGCTCAGTTGGCCAATACTCCGGCTAGATTATCTAAATTTGAGTTGCTTCGTCTTTCAGAGAAAGTAGAGAGACTTTGAGTGAAGCTTTACTTCAAGCAGATTCATGCTTGGCTCAACTCAAGAGTCCTGATAATACACCAGTGTCATATCCGCAATGTCATAGTGTGATGGAAGTAATTTCCAACATCACCTTTACACAAGAGGATATGCTGTTGAAGCATAACAAGCATGATAGGCCTCTGTGCTACACTGGGTATATTGGATCTACTGAAATTGACAGGATTTACATTGATCCTGGGTCCTCAATTAGCATAATTCTTCAGAGCATGCTAAGACCCCTGAGAATTCCTACTAGTGATCTAACTTACACTAGTACTATGATAGTCGGTTTTAACTCTGGCAAGAGCAAACCACTGGGGAAGATTCGTCTGCAGATTCAGATTGGTGATCTTCGAACCATGGTAACTTTCTATGTTATCAACTCAGACGTCTCCTATAATATCTTTTGGGGAGACCGTGGATTCATGAACATAATATCGTACCTTCAACTCTCCACCAATGCTTCAATTATGTGGATTCCCAAGGAGTTATAAAGACTGAGTTTGCTGATATCAATCCTTTCAAGGGTTTCGAAGCCTATTTCTCTGATTCAAGGCTTTATAAACAAGAGCATGTAAAAGAGATATCAGACATGGCTGAAGATCAATCATCTATTGAGGATCAGTCTATTAATGAAGATCCGCCAGAAGAGCAACCTTTGAAGATCATAGTCAAGGGACGAATCCAATCCCAATCTGTCAATGATCAACCTTTGATAATCAAGGTTAAAGAAAGAACTCAAGCTTCATCTGAGGAATCAATAAATATTCCTGCTAAGAGCCAAGTTCAACCTTTTATGGTCAGGGTCAAAGGGCGTACTTCTTGTACGAATGATCCAGAACCACCATCGATTGTCAATCTTGACAAATCTACGCAGAAGACGGATAATGGTCCACTGATGATTAATCCGAAGCGTAGTAGTCAAATTGTAAATGATGTAAATATTAATCATTCTGTACTTTTTGATATCAATGAAGATTTCCTTTTCGAGTACATGGATGTCAAGTTTATCAAAAGAATGACTTTATCTTTGATAAGCAAAGTCATCAATAAAGGCGACATAGAACCAGAAGAAACTTTATACATCGATCATAAGGAAAATTCTTTTCCTCCTCAGGTTGATGTTGGACCTTATGCAAAGGTTCCTAACATCTTCTCCTATCTTCTACCGGTGGCTGCTTCATCACAAGCTTGCGTACTTTTAGACGTCACGAAGAATCTTATTTCGTGGTTCCATCTGATAAGAAAAACAAGCGCCAAATTGTGTTTGGCCTGGCTAAAATATCCCTGTTGCTCAGACAGATGATCTGAAAGATAAAGATAAAGGAAGAATCCGAATTGACAAATATATTCAACAATCTATCAAGATTATCCAGAACATGGGATATGATTTAAAGACTATGCAAGGTCTCAATTAAGGTAAGGGTAGACGACTACCATTATCTGGTGATCCGTTTTACCAGAAGACTCGTCATGGGTTGGGATATGATCCGTCCCACATGTTTAATGACGATATACAAGAAGAAGCTTCTAGCTCTTCGTAATTATCAGATTCGGAAGAAATCCAATTTATCGAATCTGATATGTCTCGTTCCTTATATGATGAATCTGGACAAATATTCTCAGTCAATATGATTCAAATTGATGATGAATCGGAGCCATTTGAGAATGGTCCTTGGGCTCAACAGATGGATACTCAGTGGGAACTCCGTTTTGAATAGCGACAGCCACCTACAGAAGATGAGGTTATCCAGATTAATGTTGGAGATGGAACTACGTCCAAACCAATATTCATCAGTAAGAATCTTTCCGAAGATGAAAAGGAAGAGTTGATAAAACTTATCAAAGAATATATTGACATCTTTGCATGGAGTTATGAGGATATGCCAGGGCTAGATCCTAAAGTTGCTACTCATAAACTCAATATTTTGCCTAATGTCAAGCCTGTAAAACAACAACAACGGCACTTTAGACCAGATATGATGGATGCAATTGAAACATAAGTCAAAAAGTTGATTATATGTGGCTTTGTTCGTGAAGAGCAACACCCGGATTGGGTTGCCAATATTGTTCATGTTATGAAGAAGAACGGAAAAGTCGAGTTTGCATAGATTATCGAGATCTTAATACAGCTTGTCCAAATGACGAATTTCATTTCCTATTACTGATGTCATGATAGACAATACATGCGGTTTTGAACGCATATCTTTCATGGACGGATTCTCAGGATACAATCACATCAATACGCATCCAGAAGATGAGAAGCATACATCTTTTCGAACACCCCTTGGGGTTTACTGCTATACGGTTATGCCATTCGGTCTTAAAAATGCCAGTGCCACGTATCAACGGGCTATGAGCAACATCTTTCAAGAACATCTTCGAAAATGGTTGAATGTTACGTAGACGACATTGCTGTTAAAAGTCGATCAAAGGATGATCACGTTCAAGACTTAAAGACAGTATTTGAATTAATGCGTCAACATCAATTGAAAATGAACCCTACTAAGTCTTTCTTAGGGGTTTCCAGTGGCAAGTTTTTAGGATTTGTCATTACCTCTCAGGGTATCCATGTTGATCCTGATAAGGTTAAAGCATTCTTGAAATGCGTCCTCCTCGTAATCTGAAAGAACTCTGTAGCTTTCAGGGTCGTATTGCTTATCAGAAGATTTATATCTAATCTTTCGGGAAGATGTCAACCTTTCTCTCGTCTATTAAAGAAAGGTGTATCATTTTTGGGATGAAGCGTGTCAGAAAGCCTTCAATGACATCAAGCAATACCTTACAAATCCACCTGTTCTGGTACCTCCAGTGGTAGGAAGACCATTTTTGCTATATGTTCGAGCCTTGGATCATTCACTTGGCGCTCTTCTTGCACAGAAAAGTGATATGGGTCATGAACAAGCATATTATCTGAGCAAAATGATGGTCGGAGCTGAACACAGGTATACTCCTATGGAAAAGGAATGTCTAGCTTGGTTTTGTCATCCAAAAGACAAGACATTATGTGACCGGGCAGACTATTCATGTCATCTCCAGAATAAATTCCATTCGGGTATTGATGAGAAAACGAGCATTCTTAACTCCAGGTTAGCTACCTGGGCGATGCTCACTCCTTATGACATGGTTTATGTACCTCAAAAATCAGTAAAGGGTCAAGCATTAGCTGATTTCTTAGCTGCTCACCCTATACCGGAAACATCAAAGTTATATGAGGACATTCCAGATGAAGTCGTGGATTGTAACATGACTTTGAAGAATGACATATGGCAATTATATTTTGATGGAGCGCCACGAGTGGGACCTAAAGGCAATATTGTCTCTGGGGTAGGAATCGTCTTGGTTTCTCCTGACAAAATGGTCATATACCGTGCCTATTCTCTTAATTATCCATGCTCCAACAATGTAGCAGAATATAATGCTCTATTGATTGGTCTCCAAGTAGCAAAACAATTGGATATTGAGTTCCTAGAAGCTTATGGAGATTCTCAATTGATTGTTAATCAAGTTAGAGGGACTTATGAAGTCAGAAATCCTGATCTCATCCCTTATCTTCAAGTGGTAGTCGAGTTGGTCATTTCATTTAAAGGATTCTTCATTGAATTTGTACACGTTCTCAGAATCTGAAGGCTGATGCTCTTGCTAGCTTAGCTGCAGACTTGGCTGTTCCAATCCGAAGGCAAAATACAATTACTTTGTTGGACCGAGACTTATTTTGTGTGAAGAATAATCTGCATATTGAACAAAGTTATGTTACAGAGTTAAGTTCCCAGCAGAAGGATTGGAGAACTCCATTCATTGATTATGCAGTTCATGGGATTTTGTCCGAAGACCCAAAAGAAGCTGCATCAATTAAGAGACGATCATTTCGATTCTATTATGATTCGTCTTTACATATGCTATACCGTCGTTCATATGATGGACTCTTGCTGCGCGTCTCTCAGAAAGTGAAGCCAAACAAAACTACGAGAAGCTCATGATGGTATTTGCGGTGCTCACCAACCGGGTCCTAAATTATAAGACCGCATTCGAAGAATGGGGTATTATTGGCCCTCTATGATAGCAGATGCTGTAGACTATGCCAGGAGATGTAAAGCATGTCAGATTCATGCTGATTTTATTCATCAACCGTCTGAATTTCTACATCCTACGGCAGCCTCTTGGCCCTTCGAAGCTTGGGGTATGGATATCATTGGTCCTATTAACCCTCCTTCTATTAAGGGACATCGGTTTATATTAGCTATAACCGATTACTTTTCTAAGTGGGCAGAAGCAGTTCCCTTTGCTGAAGTGAAAACATCTAGTGTAATCAGCTTCATTAAACATCATGTCATTTATCGCTTCGGATTCCTCGACGAATAATTCATGACAATGGACCACAATTTGCCAGTCAGGCATTTTATCGGTTCTGTGTTAGGAATCGAATTCAAAATTGGCTTCTACAGCTTATAATCCAGCTGCTAATGGTTTAGCTGAAGCTTTTAACAAGACGATCGTCAACCTTCTCAAAAAGTTCGTCTCTTCTAATAAACGAGATTGGAATGAGAAGCTTGGAGAATGTTTATGGGCTTATCGAACAACAGTCCAGACTCTTACTGGTTTTACACCATTCTTATTGGTTTATGGATGTGAAGCTGTCCTCCCATTGGAAATCTAGATTCATCTCTTCGAATTGCCATTGCTAATGAGCTAACTACAGAGAATAATGATCGCTTACGACTCCAAGAACTCGAAGGATTGGATGAGAAGCGTCTTCAAGCACAACAGCATATTGAGCTATATCAAGCCCGTATATCTCGAACTTTCAATCGTAAAGTTAAAGAGAGGGTATTCAAGGTGGCGAGCTTGTATTAGCTGTTCGAAGACCGATGGTGATGACGCACAAAAGCAAAGGGAAATTCCAAGAGAAAGGGAAGGC